>JAJOZX010000739.1:1212500-1220684 GCA_023014485.1 Bathynomus jamesi | reverse complement strand
CTGGGGGCACTTTGTGGAACTTTTGATCCTGGATACGCATCATAAGTTGTTACATGCTGGAGTTAGGGAAGTGATAATAGAGATCAGACAACAGTTTTGGATTCCCAAAATTAGACAAGTAGTAAAAAAGGTCTTGCATAAATGTGTGGTTTGCAAGCGTTGGAGTGCAAAGCCTTATTATGAAAAGGTGGCTCCACTTCCAAGAGAACGGTGTGTCTATACTGCCCCATTTGATGTACTGGGAGTAGACTTCGCAGGTCCAGTCTATGTGTATGAGCAAGGGGAGTCTAACAAAGGTTATATATGTCTTTTCACATGTGCTACCACCAGAGCAATCCATTTGGAGTTGGTAAGCAACTTAAGTAGTGATGTATTTCTTTTGGCCTTTAAAAGGTTTGTGAACAGAAGGGGTTTCCCAAATAAAATCATATCGGATAATGCAAAAACCTTCAAAAGGGCTGCAAAGGAACTCCAAGAAGTTTGGTCCTTGCTAAAAGAGGAAGGATTCCAATCCTACTTTTCACACCAAGGGGTACAGTGGGAGTTTTTGTTGAGAGAGCACCATGGTGGGAAGGATTTTGGGAAAGGCTAGTGAGAAGTGTAAAGTGTCCATTAAAGAAACTTTTAGCTAATGCTCATTTGAGCAAAGAAGAATTCTGCACTGTTTTATGTGAAGTAGAAGCAGAGATGGGCACGATCTTGATCTTCAAGATCAGATCGTGATCTTGAAGATCAAGATCGTGATCTGATCTTGAAGATCACTTTTATTATGGTGATCTTGATCTAAGATCTTTATTTCTTGTGATCTTGATCTTGAAGATCACTTTAGACTTCAAGATCACTTTTAATTTCAGATTCTTAAATATGCCGCTATGCGAATGTCATTTGTTTTTTGTCCAAGCGACATCTGGTGGTAACTTTGTTCAACACCGACTGTTTATGTTTTCTGTTAGTTGGGTGACTTGCGTCATGCGTGGGCTCATGGAAGGTGTAGTTGCTGTGGAATTTAGGCTCGTAAAAAGTGTAATTTACTGTGCAATTATGTTAAAAGTGTTCTATTAATATATTATTATATATAGGCATAAAATATAGCCTATAGGTCCGTATTCATAATAAATTAATTCTAAACATATTTTATTTACAGATTGAATTTTTTAATAATGAGTGCAATTTTACAACTTCAACAGGCTCCCAAGGGAACCAAATATTCTAGGTTGTCACCAGAACAGTATTCAATATATTTAGATAACAATGTTGGTAATAAGGATCAATCTGTGCTATTGAACGGGAAATATTTTCAAATTGTCGAAAAAACTGGAAACAGTATCAAAGTTATTTGTAGGCAGTGTACAAAGAAAACTACAATTCTGTCTGCTGGCCTCGACTCAACAAGCAATCTTCTGAGGCACCTCAGGGTTAGTACTACTTAGTAACTAAGTAGTAAGTAGCAACATTAACATAATGGTTCAAGTCATATTTTAAGTGACTGGTGCCATACAAGACTAATGCTACATTTACATAGACGTCCATTTGAATATATTGTGCACTTCAGATATTAATAGATTATGGACTAGTAACTACATTAAAAACTGCCGATATCCAACTATAATAAAACGCCAGGTGTATCTGTCTTTCTCTCTGTCTGATCCATGTCTGTAATTTCTCCTATTTAGTTACTGAAGGACGAAATTCGGCTTTCAATTTAACATAGGATAAAAATGCACTGATCATGGTGAAAATAATTTTAGTTAATAAAATTTTAGAATCTTGTTAAGTATTAATTTCAACTAGAAGTTTGATACTCTGATAAATATTATACAGGGTGTTCAAGAAGTCTCTCCGCATGATAATAATTTATTTTCTTGTGCAGAAACTACATTCGGATCTTTTGGGTGAATATGAATCGGAGAAGAAATCTCGCAAGCGTCCAGCTAAAGAAGAAGATGCCAGCGGCAGCAATGCTGGCCCTGCCAAAATTGCCAAGCAGTCAACACTAAGCATGTTCCACATTTCCAAGCAAAAACCAGGACCACCAATATGCAAGGATATCCTTGAAAAGAAGATTCTCTCGCTTGTGGCTAATGGGCTCCTACCATTGAGCCTAGTTGAACTACATGAATTTAAGGATCTTCTTTCATGTTAGTATAACTCAAATATTTTGCTATTTTTTCCATAGCTAATATCTGATTAAAATAATTAATCATATTATTTGTATGAACATTAGACTATCGCTAGCCTAGCTAAATATTTTGATATTTTTTCCATAGCTAATCTATTGTATTTGTTTTAATTTTTAAATATTTTTTTCAGACGTCAACCCGGCTGTTCAGGTGCCATCTAGACGCACCCTGGCTAGATCTCTTGCAACAACAACCAGTACAATGAAGGAAGACATACAAGCAAAACTGGCAGCAGTTGACCATGTTTGTGTTACATGCGACATATGGTCAACTAATCACCGCAGTTTCATGGGAGTCACTGCGCATTGGGTATGCTATTGATTTAGTGTATTATTTTTATATAATTGATAAATTGACCATTGGTGATAGACTGATAGTCTGATAGACTTATAGTATAATCTTTTCAATTATTCGACATGTGTTCCTCATTCATTAATTTGGTGAGTCTTCATTTTGCTGTGATTCACAGTAATTTCACACTAATTCACTGATTCTGTCATCTGTCATTGTGTCTGATTCACAGCAAAATGTGGAAGAGTCCATATTCACAGGCTGTGAATATGGACTCTTCCACATTTTGCTCTTATGGGATGGGTCACTGATGTGGTGGTATGGTAGGCGACTCATCGCTAAATTGCCTCCTTTATATCACATAGTTCTTCTCTTCAATGTTTGGTGGCGCAGTTTAGCTGGTGCGTGTCTAACCAATATTATTAAATTAAGCTTAAAAAAATGTTCATACAAACATTGATTTTATATTCTTACATTACAGATCAATGATGACTTGTCGCGAGGATCAGCTGCACTGGCATGCCGAAGATTTCGTGGAACACAGCTTTGATAAAATTGCTGGAATATTGGACAGGATCAACTCGGAGCATGGTTTATCTTATAGAAAAGTTGTATCTACAGTCACCGACAATGCATCGAACATGGTGAAATGCTTTAAAGAGTTCGGTGTTCGTGTTCAGAATCGTACTGACGACATTGATGAAGATGATGCAGATGAAGATGATGATGAAAAAGATTCAGATGAAGAGGTTATCATCAGCAACTTTCCTGAACATTCAGGAGAGCATGGAGAGGAGTCAGTGAAACTATCATCCCATATTCGATGTGCCTCCCACACATTGAACTTGGTAGCAACAACTGATGCAGATAAAGGACTGAATTCACCTGGACTAAAGAAGATAAAGCATTCTGCAATGGGAAAATGTTCGGCGCTGTGGAATGCTGCTGGTAAACCCAAGTCAGCAGAAAAAATACAGGAAATAACTGGCGTCCAATTTAGGTACCCATGCGTCACCCGATGGAACTCAATGTACGACTCATTAAGCCAAATATATAAACATAAGAACGACGTGAATGTAGCTCTTGAAGAACTGAATCTACCCATCCTCAAAGACAATGAATTGGAATTTATTTCAGAATATTTGTCTGTTCTAAAACCAATTGCAGCAGCCCTCAACAAATTACAGGCAGAGAAAGAATGCTACTACGGTTGTCTTCTTCCAACAGTCCTAGTGACTCAAGATGCTCTCGCAAGATTGGAGCCTATCCAACCAAACGACCTGCGCTTGAGACACTGCATGCCATTACTGGCAGCAGTCGTCTCTGGCTTCAATGCCAGATTTGGTCATTTTTTGTCGTTGAGCCCCGAGGTAACTGATGCCGTTTTGGCCTCAGTATCTCATCCGTATTTCAAACTTAGATGGATATCATTGTTGCAAGGGCCTAATTTCGGCGATCATGAAGCAATCAAGTCTCAAGTAAAAGACAAGCTGCAAATGGCTGTAAGAAATTGTAATTCTGACAGCAGTGGTAATAGTTCGGTGAACTCAGACTCATCATCTGAAGACGATTTCTTCAGAACTATGGACGGCTCATTCTCTGCTCCTAACAACAAGGAAGACTTGGAAGTCCTCAATTATTTGCAGGACACCAGTAAGGCACTCGACTCTTTAGATAGGTTGTAAGAGTCCGGTTTTTTACTATGGACCTTTACAAGTTTACGTAGATAATTAACTATATGCCAGGGTCACCAGCGCCCAAGTACTAGATTGGCATCCGGCACTGCGGCGCAAAGTTAATTTTAATAAAAGAAGGGAAGGACTGATTATTAAATCAATATGAATTTTTATATTTTATTAACAACAATTAATAAGTATATGCAAAGGGGATTTTTACCTGTAACAACTTTGATGGACTTATAATGGTGAGATTAAATAATGGCCCGTTTGGCTAATATATAACAGTCTGCAATTAATACTGATTGTAATAAGGAATATGCAATAATACAAATGATACAAATAATAATAATTATGCTAATAATAAACTAATAATAATAGTAATAATATAGTAATAACAATATAGTAATAATAATAGTAACAATAATAATAATAATAACAAAGATAATAGCCACAATGACAACCTTGTCACAAAGGAACTTTGCTTGCTGGCGGGGTGATTTCGAATAATAATGGTTTTTTTTTGGCGTCCTTTGTGTTGTCGTTGCACACAAGTTTGTTTTTACTTAACAATTTTACCAACCAGCCAAAATAATCCTTAAAAGCCCATTCATGTCTAGTCACACCACACTGAATTCTTAAGAATTAAATTTGATCACTGGACATATTTAACTTGTATTTATTTATTTATTTATTTATATTTAAATATTTCACTCATGCCAATTTGTGGCAGTTTTCACTAATAAAGAATACTCTTGTGGTGCAAGGCACTACAAGTACTGCCCCCCAAAAACATGGTTGTCAGGGGTAACAAAAAAAACACTTAAATGTCAAAACGCACTGGCTTCCGAATGACTCTTCCAGAACGAGTCGTTGTTTGCTTTTGGACGGCAATATCCTGCAGCACTGGTTCTGAAGGCGTGGATGGTGCTACAGGTGCAGTAGGGACATTGGGGGAAGGGGATTCTTGGTGCCTGTGCGATGGAGCCACTGGCTGGTTCAAAGACAGTTGGTTGCGATAATGAAGGAGAATTGGAAGAGGGATGATAGATTGTTGTACCCTCGGATGAGGTGGTGGTACATAGGATTTAGGAAGGGTAGATTGCTGTACCTGTATATGAGATGAAGGTACAGAAGATTGAGGAGGGATAGGTTGCTGTACCTGTATTTGAGGTGGAGGTACAGAAGATTGAGGGAGGATAGGATCTTTTGTTGGAGAAAAATCAAGGTATGCTGGTTTCAAGCGGTCCACAGAAACAGTTTCACGCTTGCCCACCTTGTCAATGATGAAAGTTTTGGGTTTACGGTCTAGCACAAGGAAGGGACCATCATAGGGGCAGTGAAGAGGGTAGCGGTGAGCATCATGTCTCAAGAAAACATGTGTGCAAGTTTGTAAATCAGGGGAAACGAAGGTAGTTTGTGAAGTGGAAGTTCTAGGTGCTGTGGGACGAATTTGCTTCATAACAGAGCGTAATGTCTTAACATACGAAGCAGGATCACATGCGGGGTTAATGGGTGTAGGTGTGAAAAATTCTCCGGGTAACCGGAGTGTGGTACCGTAAACTAATTCTGCTGCAGAGCATGCAAGATCAGTCTTCAGAGCAGTACGAATTCCGAGTAGGATTAGGGGTAGCCTGTCCACCCATGTAGTAGATGGATCAGTGGCTCGCAAGGAACTTTTAAGTTGACGATGGAAGCGTTCTATCACCCCATTGGATTGCGGGTGATAGCTTGTTGTTCTGATGCGCTCAGTCCCAAGAAGGAGCATGAGTTCCTTCCATAAGGCCGATTCAAACTGGGCACCTCTGTCTGTGCAAATGGTTGCAGGTATTCCAAAACGGGAAACCCAACATGAAACAAAGGCGTGAGCTACTGCAGAAGCAGTACAAGAAGTCAAAGGAACAGCTTCTGGCCATCTTGTGAACCTATCAATGACAGTGAGAAGATAGGTATAACCTCGAGAAGAATAAAGGGGGCCGACTATGTCTAGGTGTATGGCCTCAAAACGAGCCTTTGGCAAAGGAAAGGTACCAATTTCTGACTTTGTGTGTCGGTGAACTTTGGCACGCTGACATTGAAGGCATTTTCGAGTCCAATTGCGGATATCTTTGTGCATACTTGGCCATACAAACCTAGCTGCAATTAATTTTTGGGTGGCCTTAATTCCCGGGTGAGAAAGGGAATGGAGTTTAGCAAAAACAGCTCTTCGCAGCCCTTGTGGGACCAACGGTCGAATATGCTCAGTCGAGACGTCACATAAAATTAGTAAGTCTGACTTGGGTTCAACTGGTAAAGAGTGGACTTGCAATGAAGTGGGTGAATTAATAAGAGTTTGGAGGTCTGTATCCGTGGACTGAGCCTTAGCCATCTCTGAAAGGTTGATGTGAGAGTGTCCAGGGTCAAAATTGCTGAGATGCGAGACAGCGCATCCGGCACAACATTCAAAGAACCTGAAATGTGTCGAATGTCTGAAGTAAATTGAAGAATAAAATCAAGGTATCTTCGCTCATTAGGAGCATAAGAGTCTGATTGAGAATGGAGAGCAAATATTAACGGACGATGATCCGTAAAAATGCTAAAGTCACGTCCTTCCAGGAATGACCTGAAATGACGGATGGAGAGGTATATCGCCAGCAACTCTCGACCGAAAGTGCTGTACCTCATTTGTGAAGGTGAGAGCTTGCGTGAAAAGAATGCGAGAGGTTCCCAAACGCCTGAAACAAGCTGCTGGAGCACTCCTGACACGGCAACGTCAGAGGCATCAGTGGCTAAGTTCAGAGGAGCGTCTGGTTGAGGGTGAACAAGGCATGTAGCTCGTGCTATAGCCTCTTTTGCTTGTGAAAAAGCGTTGGTAGCTTCGGGGTTCCACAGAACTGCAGTGGATCTGCCCCTTTTTGATTGGCGAAGAAGAGAGGTTATGGGTGCAAGAATGTTTGCACACTGAGGAATGAAGCGATGGTAGAAGTTTACCATCCCTAAGAAGCGGCGAAGTTGCTTTTGAGTTTGCGGTTGTGGGAAAGACCTTATGACAGATACTTTATTTTCGAGAGGAGAAATGCCCTTCGAAGTAACTTTGTGTCCTAAGAAGGTGAGTTCATCTACAGCAAAGACACATTTTTCAGGGTTTAGCAATACACCATTTGGCTGGTTGGTAAAATTGTTAAGTAAAAACAAACTTGTGTGCAACGACAACACAAAGGACGCCAAAATAATCCTTAAAAGCCCATTCATGTCTAGTCACACCACACTGAATTCTTAAGAATTAAATTTGATCACTGGACATATTTAACTTGTATTTATTTATTTATTATTTATATTTAAATATTTCACTCATGCCAATTTGTGGCAGTTTTCACTAATAAAGAATACTCTTGTGGTGCAAGGCACTACAAGGTATCCTGCTATAAAGAAGATCTTCAAGAGGTATAACACCACGCTACCTTCCTCTGCACCAGTGGAACGGTTGTTTTCGTTTGCTGGCATCGTTCATAGCCTCAAACGAAGTCGTCTCTCGGATGGTAACTTTGAACAATTGGTTTTGCTGAAAGCAAATGTTTACAGCGGTTGAACATTAAATTAACACTCTTAACTTGCGGTTTTTACCCTTATATTGTCAGTAATTGCGTACTGCAGTAAAACTGTAAAATTAAATTCTATGTAAAAAATGTTTACTTATATATGCTGACCATTCATTGATATGGGTTATGGACCTGGTGAAATGAGAATTGAGAAAAATAGAACTAAAAACTATATGTAGGTCATTTAATAGTTTTTTCTTTGCTGATAAGTTATGATAATACTAAGTTTTAAGTTTACCACCTGAAAAACTGAAAGGGGAATCGTCAATCCCCGTGGTTTAGATCAGGTGACATGGGTAGGATGCGATGCTTGTATTGCCTCAGCCCTCAGGGGAGTATTAGGAGTGATACTTTTCAGGAGTGATTAACAAAATAATTTGTTTTTGTTTACTCTACAAGAGTACAACTTTTTTCAATTCATATAAAAGTGATCTTAAAAAGTGATCTTCAAGATCACGA
>JAJOZX010000739.1:880000-1207500 GCA_023014485.1 Bathynomus jamesi | reverse complement strand
CATCTCTCCTACGCTATCCCTGAGGCTAACAAAGTTCGCCCGGAGAGAAAGAAGAGAGATGAGAGAGTGAAGAGTGTGGAGAGAAAGAAAGGGGAGAGAGGACAGAGAGAGAGAGAAGAGAGGAAAGAAAAGAGAGAGGAGAGAGCGAGAGAAGAGAGAAGGGAGAGAGAGACGAGAGAGGAGAGTAGAGGGACGAGAGAGGAGAGTAGAGAGACGAGAGAGAAGAGAAGAGAGGAAAGAGAGAAGAGAAGAGGGGGAGAAAGACGAGAGAGAAGAGAAAGGAGAGTAGAGAGGAGAGAAGAGACGAGAGAGGAGAGAAAGGAGAGTAGAGAGGAGAGAAGAGACGAGAGAGGAGAGAAAGGAGAGTAGAGAGGAGAGAAAGGAGAGTAGAGAGGAGTTACAAGGAGTTACAATGAAAAGAAGTACCTCAAAAGGCCCTGCGGCCCATACCGAGGAGGTACCAATGGCAACGGGAGCCAGGGAAAATTTTGTAAAAGTTTATTTTTCTTTCAACTATCCTAGCAGTAGTAGAAAACTGGATAGTAAAGTAGAAGGCTCTCTCCCCACCCTCCCTGCCAGAGGCAGGTACGGAAAAAGGTTGAAGAAAATACCTTGACCCTGGAAAAGTAGCCAAGGAAATTTTACAAGAAAGTGGAGAATATTTAAATAGCTCTATATTTAGCTTGCTCACAGAGACACCGAGCAAGCGAACTCCTGCAGAGTTTTCTGAGGTTTTAATCTTAAACTATGAGTGTGTTCAGTACATGGTCAAGCCTATTTTTAAACAGATTTACACTTTGACTGGAAACAACCTCTGAGGGAAGTTGGTTCCAGATATTAACTATTTTATAGGAAAAGAAATTTCCGCAGACTGAGGTCCTAAATGTCTTTACACACTCAAACAGTGTGCAAGATTTCGTCTAACCTTTTCTTGAACTGATCCACAGAGGAACTGTTCACAACTTCCGAAGGTAACCTGTTCCATGTGTCACAGATCTTATACGTAAAGTAATTCCCACACACACTAGTCCTAAACCGTTTCAAATCCAACTTCCAACCATTGTTGCGAGTTGGGTTATCATTTAAACTAAACATACTTCTAAAATCGACATCGTTGAACCCTCGTAAGAGCTTGAAAACCTCGATCAGTTGACCGCGCAGCCTCCGAGTTTCAAGCGAAAACAAGTTCAGGGCGCGTAACCGTCGATTGTAGCCCATATGCCTAACGGAAGGGATTAACTTGGTGGCCCTCGCCTGCACTCGCTCCAGCCTCTCAATATCTTTCCTGAGGGTGGGCGACCAGAACTGCACAGCAACTCCAGGTACGGCGCGAACAAGGGAATTGTACAGTGAGAGCACAATCTCCTTGTTCCGAAACTGAAATTGCCTCCTGATATAACCCAATAGTTTCTGGGCTTTCTTTCCACCTCTACACACTGTTTCGTAAACTTAAGGTCACTGCTAATTAGCACACCCAAGTCCTTTTCTAAATCAGTCACCTCGATATTACTGCCCAACATCGAGTAGTCCGCCTTGGGATTGGCGTAGCCAATGTGCATCACTTTGCATTTACCCAAGTTAAACGGCATTTGCCATTTTTCGGACCACTCTCCTATCCTACCTAGGTCCGCACGCAGTTCCTCGATCGCTTCGGGCGTCCCAACATTGGCCCCAAGCTTGGTGTCATCAGCGAATTTGGCGATCCGACTGACGATGCCACCGTCGATATCATTTATGTAAATGGTAAACAACAGTGCCCCCAAAACGGAACCCTGAGGACCCCCAGGAGAAGAGAGAAGAGAGAGAAGTGAGGAGAAGTGAGGAGAGGAGAGGAGACAGGAGAGAGAGGAGACAGAAGAGAGTTACAAGGCATTACAAGGACAAAAAGTACCTGAAAAGGCATTGCGGCCCATACCGAGGTGGTACCAATGGCAACGGGTGCCACGGAAAATTTTCTACACCCTCAAATAGTGTGCAAGATTTGGTCTAACCTTTTCTTGAAGTCATCCACAGAGGAACTGTTCACAACTTCTGAAGGTAACCTGTTCCACGTGTCACAGATCTTATACGTAAAGTAATTCCCACACACACTAGTCTTAAACCGTTTCAAATCCAACTTCCAACCATTGTTGCGAGTTGGGTTATCATTTAAACCGAACATGCTTCTAAAATCGACATCGTTGAACCTGCGTAAGAGCTTGAAAACCTCGATGAGTTGGCCGCGCAGCCTTCGAGTTTCCAGCGAAAACAAGTTCAGGGCGCTTAAACGTCGATTGTAGCCCATATGCCTAACGGAAGGGATTAACTTTGTGGCCCTCGCCTGCACTCGCTCCAGCCTCTCAATATCTTTCCTGAGGGTGGGCGACCAGAACTGCACAGCATACTCCAGGTGCGGCCGAACCAGGGAATTATACAGGGAGCACAATCTCCTTGTTCCGAAACTGAAATTGTCTCCTGATATAACACAACAAATTCTGGGCTTTCTTTTCCACCTCTATGCACTGTCTCGTAAACTTAAGGTCGCTGCTAATTAGCACACCCAAGTCCTTTTCCAAATCAGTCGCCTCGATATTACTCCCAACATTGACTATTCCGATTTGGGATAGGCGTAGCCAATGTACATCACTTTGCATTTACCCAAGTTAAACGGCATTTGTCATTTTTCGGACCACTCTCCTATCCTACCAAGGTCCGCACGCAGTTCCTCGATCGCTTCGGGCGTCCCAACATTAGCCCCAAGCTTCGTATCATCAGCGAATTTGGCAATCCGACTGACGATGCCACCGTCGATATCATTATGTAAATGATGAACAGTGGCCCCAAAACGGAACCCTGAGGAACCCCGCTAGTGACCGAGGCCCAACCCGAACTAGCCCCTTTAATTACAACCCTCTGCCGCCTATTCTTCAGCCAGTTTTCAATCCACCTACCGATTTCCCCACCAATACCCAGCGCTCGCACTTTGGCCATTAGCCGGCGGTGAGGTACCTTATCAAAGGCTTTTTGAAAGTCGAGATAAAGTATATCAATCGCCCTACTCTTATCATACTCACTCAACATGACGTGGAGAAACTCGAGCAAGTTGGTGAGACACGACCTATGCCGTCTAAACCCATGTTGGAAGTCCCCAAGCAGCTTGTAGGAATCCAAATGGTCAACGATCCTATCCGCTATTATCCCATCTAATAATTTACCTACAAGGAGAGGATAGAGAAGAGAGAGAAGAGAGAGAAGTGAGAGAGGATAGGAGAGAAGTGAGAGAGGAGAGCGAAGTGAGAGAGGAGAGCGAAGTGAGAGAGGAGAGGAGAGAGACAAGTGAGAGAGGAGAGAGGAGAGGAGAGGAGAGAGAAGTGAGAGAGGAGAGCGAAGTGAGAGAGGAGAGGAGAGAGAAGTGAGAGAGGAGAGAGAAGTGAGAGAGGAGAGCGAAGTGAGAGAGGAGAGCGAAGTGAGAGAGGAGAGGAGAGAGAAGAGAGGAGAGGAGAGAGAAGAGAGAGGAGAGAAAAAAGAGGAGAGAGGAGAAAGAAGAGAGGAGAGGAGAGAGAGGGGAAAAGTAGTACCTCAAAAGGCCTTGCGGCCCATACCGAGGTGGTGCCAATGGCAACGGCTGCCAGGAAAAAATTCATACACCCTCAAATAGTGTGCAAGATTCGGTCTAACCTTTTCTTGAACAGATCCACAGAAAAACTGTTCACAACTTCTGAAGGTAGCCTGTTCCACGTGAGCATGGGAAGTAATGGTGTGAAGACTTTGTAATCGGCCACACTCGTCTTTTCCAAGGCCATTCTTGTCTTTGACGTTTCGTCCCTTGGTTATCTTTCAGATCTTCACGTTTTAATTACTCGGAATTCCGGCGTCATTCCTATGAAGATGGCTCTCGACAGTCTTCCGGATATTCTCCTTCATTCACCTTTTACATGTATGTACTATTTAAATCAGGGTTGTGGAGTCGGAGTCGTGGAGTCGCACGTTTCAGGGCGGAGTCGGAGTCGGAGTCGAATTTTTAGAATGTGTGGAGTCGGAGTCGGAGTCGGAAAATTTTGGACCGACTCCACAACCCTGGTTATAGCCACTAGGTTAAGAAGGGTTATTCAATTTTAAGTAGCACTACTACTGGTTAGACCTTAATTATGTTTAAGAGAATCTTTTTCATTTATATATATATATATATAATATATATATATATATATATATATATATATATATATATATATATATATATATATATATATATATATATATATATATATAAAAATAAATCCCTTAATATGATAATATCTACAAGTCAATATCCTTCTTAATATTTGAATGTTCCCTTATCCTAGAAAGTAACCTGACGATTCATGTGGTGGTGGTGAAATGTCTTATTATTATGATAATTATAGAGTGAAACACTAGAGGAGTCGGAGTCGTATATTTAAAATGTGAGGAGTCGGAGTCGGATTTTTAGATTTTTTACAATGTGTGGAGTCGAGTCGGAGTCGAATTTTTACAATGTGAGTCGGAGTCGTCGATTTTTACAATGTGTGGAGTCGGAGTCGGAGTCGGAAAATTTTGGACCGACTCCACAACCCTGATTTAAATACCCATTTACCATTTTGAATGGGACTATAAACACTCACACCAACACCTTTTGAATCCTCCAATCTTTATTTTCCTCGTCGGATAGACATTATAAGGCGGGTCAAACGTTTTTTGGCTTTTTTAAAAAAACGACACTATGTAAGGGTTTTCATTTGGGTTAACAAATAACATATCAAAAGTTGAGCTATGTGCGATCCCCTGTATCCCTCGCACATAGTCCCCTCTTTTTCCCACTCTTCTAGCTGAGACTTCACAATTAGCTTTGAACCTATTCTGAACATCAATTTAAGATATGTTAAAAATAAGTTAGAAGACCTTATTGCCCTTATTTAAATCAAATGGCTATCTTCTTTATTTATGGATACTTTTTTGTTTTATGCAGGGCTACCAGATTGGCCAGTTTGTGGCCAAATTTCACAAATGTGCAAAAAAGTCTGGCAACCCTAATTTTTTGAGTACTTTTTGCAAAAAATTATATATTTTATTTTTGTTTCAGATTATTGATTAAGTGATATTATTATTGATTGTTGGTTATTGATTCAAACTATTGGTTTTCAAGTTAAATTATTGGTTATTAAGTCAAATTAATCATGACAAGGAAAAAGTCGTCAAATGCAGCCTTTGGACATCCTCCGCAGTTTCCAGCAGCTATGACAATCAACAAAAGCAAATGCTGTGAGGTACTACAACTTTGTGCGACGACGAGAAGAGGCTGAATCAAATAAATCGATTACTTTTAATGAATGTTGTAACATAGTCGTAATAGACGTTGAAACCATATGGAGAAGGTTCTCTCTCCCCACAATAAGTACTCGTGAAATCTTGGAATCTTTCAGAAAGTTGTTAGAGTGATAGAAGCAGCCTCAAAGTTGAACAAGGTTCCTGTAAACCGAAGAGATGAGAGATTTGAACAAAATGTTTCCGAGTATGATGCTATGTTTGATGTATGTATCTGTGATTGCTACGATAAAGGGATTGATAGAAATGCCTGCCGGTGCAAGGATAAAATAACAATTGCCGGGTGGGATTCTTTTGTAGGACAAAAGCAAAGATTAAACGAACTGTGGCCAATAGAAAAGCTGCTCAGAAAGAACACGAACGCCGAATGAGATCACAAGTAGAATTGACTGAAGCTATCAGAGTTGTCCTTCAACATCACAGGAATCACAGGATGCAGCCGGTGATGAGAGCATGGAGGTAGAGACCGACCAAGAGGATGAAGACTTCGTGCCTGATATGGAAAAACTATACACGCTTACAACATGGTATCGTATGTGGTACCTTTATTTCATAATTAAATATAAATTATTAATTAATTGAATTAAATATCTACAAAATTGCCTCGGGATTGGCGACATAGCCTATTGGGAATGAAAATAATTGCCATACATACATAGAACTCATATGTAGGCATCGGGCCTGCATAACAAGAAAACCAAATTTATTATCTCATGTTCAAAATTTTCCACTGCTGACTTATGAAAATTACATCGAGAAGAGTCAACGACCTTTGAAAAATCAGCAAATAATAAAAGATGATTATATTTTTGCGGCTCGCTCGGAGCTTACTTATGTTACAGCGATGCTTTAAGCAAGGAAGATGTCCTTTATCTTCTTATAAGTTCTGAGTGAAATCCTCTTAATATAAAACCTAATAACTATAAAAAGGATAGGCCTATTCCTTCAGGTATTTAAGTGTAGTGACTGCTTATATTAATTACATCAAAGCAACTCGTTGTGTAACTCCATCGTACAGCGGCCCTACATCGAAAAACATCGTCGCGTCCTACGAACAGAAGCGAGGCTCAACGAAATAATAAGGTAAGGCAATTCCTTTCTTTACCATGAAGCAGCGCAAATACCGAAGGCAAATAAACATAAAGAGGTCGTTTGAAGACCTACATATACATAACTCTAACGAAAAAACGTAGGGCTTCTGTCGTTAACTCTCCAATGTAATCTGCTGGAAATTTCCAACGGATGAGGGTATCAGGCAATCAACCCATAGCCCTATAGTTTTTTCACACCTGATATAGAGTTAATAGAGAATGAGCAGAACAGATATACCTATGAAGAGTTGGCAGTGACCGCAGATCGTTGCAGAGTGAGTTGCAGGGCAGCAGCACCAATTGTTAATGCTGCTTTAAAAGATGTGGGAATTCTGAATCAGGGCAACATGACTGATAGAAAGAAGCTGGAGAGGGAAAGAGCACGAGTAGGTAAAAAATTGAGTACCTGAGTTAAATCAGAGAATATAGGAATAGAATGCATTAGCTTTGATGGGAGAAGAGATGACACATTAACCAGGGCAGGCAAGATCAAAGAAGAGCACTACGTCATTGTTAAAGAGCCTAGAAATATCTATATAGATCATGTAACACCTGATCATGGAAATGCTCGTTGTGTAGCAGAAGAGCTGATTACTGTAATAGTGGACTCAGAAAGTTCAGACACACTAAAAGCTTTACTATGTGATAGCACTGCTGTGAACAATGGAAGAATTGGTGGAGTAATAAAGCTTGCTGAAATCTATCTGAATAGGTCTGTTCAGTGGCTGGTATGCCTTCTTCATATGAACGAACTACCATTCAGGCACGTCTACGAGGCAATAGATGGAAAAACAACAGGCCCAAGTACTTTCAAGAGTTCAATTGGAAATAAATTGAAAACGGATCTAAAAACTGGAAGTGGTTGCTTTTTCTCCTGTTAAAGTAAACATTCATGAAATTCCATCTGATGTTGTTAATGCTTTAAGCAGTGACCAAAAGTATCTCTACAATATGTGCCTAGCTGTTCAATCTGGAAATGTCTCCAAAGATCTCCTGGTACAATTCATCATGCTCGTTGGCTAACTAGAGCAAATGGAATTCTTAGACTGTGTCAACACCAAATCCAACCCAAGATCTCAAAGATCTAGTAGAAATTATTATGCTATCTTATGCTCCAGGATGGTTTTGGGTTAAGTTACATCCACTGGCATCTGACGGATCATCTAACTTTTGGTACTTAGGGTATCTGCTGCGCGACTTGAAGGAGAAATACAGATTGATCATGGAACCGGTGTTTCAGAATAACTCATACTTTGCCAACCCCGAAAATATTCTACTGTTGATGATGACAGACTCAAGAAGAGAAGTTAGAGATGTTGCAATCCAAAGAATCATTCTCTCAAGAACTACATTTTCTGGATCAAGAAACTTTGACCTACCTCACTCTCTTAATTTTGATTCTTCAGACTACACTGAAATGATTGATTGGCAGAAAGAGCTAATTTATCAGCCTCCACTTCTGAGAAACTTTAGCAACAAGGAACTTTTGCTAGCAAGACAAGAACCACTCAAAATACCAGCCTTTCTTTGTCACATCCAAGGAGTAGAAAGTGCTGTGAATCTAGTCACGAATGCATCTGATGTACGAATTGGCTATGAAAATCGCCAAAAATATATTCTTAACCGACTGGAATCACGGCAAAGATTGTCTAAATTTGAATGGAAAGGACAGTGGAATAAACATGCGTGTTAACATGCAGTGTTACTTCCAAAATAGCTTAAGTTTATGCATCGTGCAAAAAAGTGCTTCATTAGGTAATGTTTTTTTCTTTTTCAAGACAAGTTCTGTTGTTTAATTTCTTAAAAATGTCATGTAATTCATTAATTTGTTCCTTATTTTTAGCTCAATATGTAGTATATACTAAAAAACACGTAAAAATGTCATTTTCTTCGAGTTTGAATAAAAAAATAAGAAACATGAGTTTAACACACTGAAACAATTTTTATCCGAGTTTTTACTGAAAAATGTACATTTTGGCAAATTGAAACTAAAAGACGAAAATTTGTGCTGGGGGTAGGAGACTTAGGATACGCGAAATATTTTACTGGGTGACTACTGTGACCCATACGAAACCCCAACAGTGTGTCACTTTTGAAAACAAAATATCAACCCGCCCTAAATTAGACAACCCTCCTCGAATTTCATTCGCTTTTGCAACTCACATTCGTCTGTTTTTGACGGATATTTGGCCCTGAATTGTGAACACGTGTCGTGTGTTCTGATAAAACATCCGTGGTGGTGGTGGTGGAAAAAAAAATCCCGAACCACTATTTCCCACACCAAGAAGTGTTTGTGAATTCACACACTCCCGGGAGGTGGTAGCGGCAGTCGAACCCGAGACCATCACGTTTCGAGACTAAGAACTTAGAAAACTTAAATCATGCACTGAAACTGGACCCCTCTGAGAACAGCGCAGTCCACTGGATTTATACCGTTGTCAACAAACCTCATCCTACACATAAATCAGATTCATTGCCAAAAGAACCCAACAGACTCTAGTACAAACAAAAACATTCTATTCCAATTCCAATCCAGAACAACGAATGAGACACGAATCCATTTTTGTCTCACGATGTATTTGTTTTACGCGGAAAAAACTTTGCATAAGGTTTTCTCTAAACACACCGAAGAAAACCACTCGCTTCTGGCAACCAACTTGACACTTTAAACTTTTCGAGGATTGGTGTGTCCGATGGTAGCGGGGATCTTGTCTCAATCCCCAACTACAACCGACTATCATATATGTAAATATCGGTGGTGGCTCTTGTTAAACGGGTCTGTAAACTCTCAGTCGGCCGTTACTGGATGACAATAACTAAATATTAAGAATAAAAATACAATGGTAATATATTTAATTGAAAGAAAAACTAAGTTTACTTAATATACAATTTCTTCCATATAAAATCTTTCAATACAAAAATATAAAATAAAGCTTTGCGTTTGAGTAAATGAGATTAAATTAGATGGATTGTTTGTAGAGAAAATAATTTAAGGGAAAAAAACAGTTGTCTTAACTTTCAAAAAGACTCTGAATGAAATCCAGGATCTTTTCTCCATCTGTTAACGTTTCCACTCCTGCCAAAACTGGATAGCTTTTGTGATCTTCAAATTTCACCTTTACTGGAACATCAATAAAATAAATATTATCTTAAGTCTACTTCTTATGCTTCATGGTTGATCTCCCGTAAACTCCCAGGAGATTATCTGAGCTCGGGCAATCACAGAGTGGGTAGCCGGCCCAACTTTAATCCCGGCGAAGGTGGGAGTCTAACCCACAACCTTCAGAATCCCTGTTCAATCTCCAATCAACCATGTCACGGGAGGTTAATTATAAAAAATTAACCCTCATAATAATAGCATTCATATTAATATAAATACACACACTATAAACACACAAATATTTTAAATTAAATACACACCACTACGACTACGAATGCTATACAGTGAAGTAGATAATCTTAAAAAGATAAATTTCTATAATCTTCAACACTAACCTGTCGACTAACATCAGTAAAGTTTGATAATAAAAACCCACTCTAATAGACAGAGTTTATTTCCACAATAGTTTCGATGCCCAACGGCATCCTCTTCGGGTGGATACAGAAAAACGAATGAACCAAAAACAAGAGGGAAAACAGTCCAGGGGACCATTAAGAAATTCGCACCTAGGTTAGATCCCGTTCTCCCAACACCGGAAGGGCATTTTTTTATTAAAGGGACCCGCTTATAAGTACATTCGCACAAATTTAAAACTATCTTCTTGTTCTATACATACAGATTCTATTATTTTTTACATAATTATTGCATTTATTATTAAATTTATTACACTTAATATTGCATTATTATTTATTACAGAAATTATAAATTTATTATCAGGTCATCCCATAAGTAATGTCGTTTTTTACGATAGATTAAGTTTAAACTAGTCCTACTTGATTTAGGCATAAATTTTCCGAAGGTTATATCTAAAAGGAGATCTATCGTGTTTCGCTACATACTTTACAGACCTTGACCAGTGAAGACGTGTGTTTTGCTTTATGTGAACCCCTCATAAACATGGCGGTATCAGAAGAGCATATCAGGCATATAATGCTTTACGAGTTCAAAAAGGGAATAGTGCTACTGAAGCAACGCGAAACATTCAGGACATTTATGGCAACGATATTCTGCATGTGAGGAAATGTCAAAGATGGTTTCAAAAGTTTAGGAATGGTGACTGCTGTTTCACAGATGCAGCACGCTTTGGACGGCCTGCCTGCTGTTAGCCGTACTTGAAGAAGACTGTTTAACAACTGTCGAAGAATTGGCCCAGAAACTCAATTCATCCCCGTCCACCATCCATCGACATTTGCAACAACTCGGGAAAGTGCCTAAGTTAGGAAAATGGGTGCCACATGAATTGTCGGTCGACAATATGAGGGTGCGGGTAAACATTAGCACAGCTCTTCATTCCTGTGAACTCCAAGATCCGTTTTGTGACTGGTGATGAAAAGTGGATACTGTACCAGAATGTTAAACGCCGTCGACAGTGGGTTTGTGCCGGAGAACCAGCGACACCACAGCCAAAACCAAATCTTCACCCTCGGAAGGTGTTGCTTAGTGTTTGGTGATAAAGGTGGTGTAATACACTTTGAAACCTTACCACACAACCAAACAATCACCGCTCAAGTCTACTGTCAACAACTGGATCGATTGAACACTGCACTAAAAGAAGAGAGACCTTCTTTGGTTAATTGGAAAGGAATCGTGTTCCACCACGACAACGCACGTCCTCATACTGCTCGGATCACTTCTGCAAAAATTGAGGAGCTTGGGTGGGAAAAACTTCCACATCCTCCATATTTTCCAGACCTTGCGCCTTCAGATTATCATCTCTTCATGAGTCTGCAAAACTATCTTGACGAGAAACAGTATACTTCTTTAGATGACCTGCACACCAGTCTTTGTACGTTTTTTGCCTCAAATCCGCCTGAATTTTATAAACATGGCATTGAAAAGCTTGTAGGACGATGGCAGTGTGTCATTGATTCCGATGGAAAATATATACTAAATTAAAAAGTTTCAGTCGAGTTTTTTTTTGTCCTTCAAATTCCGATCTAAAAAACAACATTACTTATGGGATGACCTGATACATTGTTGTTTATTATACAGAAGGGTCATTCTCTGTCAGATCAACCAAAAAAAATTGAAATTAACACCCTCATCTCTCATATTTTGCTGAAATTTGGTTTATAGGGAGTTTGTGAGCCCTGAATCCATTTCTGAAATTATAAGGTCAATCCGACCAATGGTTCAAGAGATATGACCTCGGGCAATTTGAGGTCACTCGCGAGGTTACTAACATTTGGCGAGCCATAACTTGGGTAATAATTGTCATAATTATATAAAAGTATATATATTTAGAATCAGAAAACGACAAGGAATCCAAATATGCAAGTTTTAGAACTCTAGGTTGAAAAATAAAAAAGTTACACTGTAACCAAAATTTGAGGTCACGATTTGACCTCTGGGGTATCAAATGAGAATTTTTTTTTAAATGTAAAAAATGAAGGCATAGGCATTGGCTATTAGAATCAGCAAAAAAAAGTTTGTTTATGTTAGTATTTTTCATGTAACTAACATATAAGTGAACACCATATTCATAAGTTGTGTGTCAATTCTACCTATTTTTTCACACTTAAGCTCATAATTTGACCTATAGAAATTAAAATTACATATTTTATAGATATAAAAAACAAAGTCAGAGTTCTTGACTAATAGAAACAATCATAAAAAGTTTGTTTATGTTGGTACTTTTCATGTAACTAACTTATAAGTGAACACCATATTTATAAATTGCTTGTCATGTCAAGGAATTTTTATATCTTAGCTATCAATTTGACCTCAAGCTCCAAGAATTTAATAAAAATTGTATTTCACTGCTAATCTACACTGGCAATAATAGTTATAATAGTGAAAGGGGAAGACTAAGCTCACATGTAGCCTAAACAAACCTGTTGAAACATGTTGCTACTTGTCTAAGTGCAGAATCAACACAGATAGTTGCAAAATTCCTTGTCTACAGGTTAGTACAGTTCCAGCCAGCACTGTGGGTGGCTGGTGGGTATGGTGTTTTAATGAGCCTCAGAGACTATCAAGGCCTAAAATATTAAGTGTGTATAGCTATATATTTTCTAAAAAATATATATTACCTAATTGTAAATCCTATATCTTTACAGATCAAAATACAATGGTTCGGCACTTGAAATACTGCCAGGACCCTATTCAAAAACACAAGAAACGCATAACAATCAATCTTAGAAAAGTGACTGATGTACTTGTTGAAAAATGTGCTGGAAGAGTGAAAAAAGACTCATTGTTGTGTGTGAACTGCTGGACACTGATAATGAAAAACCCCACTATACTTAGTACCACTGAAAACAACGAGTCTGAGCAGGATTCAAATGAATCATCTACTATCAGTGGCTTGAATAACATCTCTTCAATTCAAGATCTGGACAATGACAGTGATTGCTTGATAAAGGAAAATCCTTCAACTTCAGTTGAACCAGTTCTAGCATTTCTGGACCAAACACCAGTTAAAAAAAGTAAGTAATAAATTAATATAATAACTTATACTTTACTACAAGGTCTGTTTGATCTACTATATAGCCAATTATATAGCATTTAAGGTACTATAATTAATATTTAATTACTAATATTCAGGTGTGTGAAACCTATTTTCTGTTCTTTTCAGAAGGGCTGTCATTAAGCCAGAAAAAGCGCAAGGCTCGTGGTAAGCTATCATCTGCTCAGAAACACCTGAAGGAGAGGCTAGAACTCAGTTATGGTGTTCAAATTACCGAGGAGGTAAGTGATACTTCAAAACCTGAAACTAAATCTGAAAAACATCTAGACAAATTAATGAATGAATTGAAACAGTCATTCCTGGAGAGCAAATGTCACCATCACAAACTACAAATATTGACACTCTCACCATACACAATTGAAAAAACAGCTAGTTTCTTTCAAACTACAACATACATGGTGAAAAGAAGCCGTTCACTTAAATCAGAACATGGAATCCTTCCGAAGATTCCACTAATGAGCAAAGGAAAAGTGATATCTGAAGAACACAAAGATATAGTTAGAAGATTCTATGAGTCAGAAGAGGTTAGTCGTATGTGTCCTGGCCAAAAGGATTGCGTGAAAGTTATCAGTGCTGAAGGTGCAAAAACGATTGGTCCTCGGGAATTTAAGAGAGATGTTTGAACTATATAAAAATGATGAAAAGAATCCCAAAATAGGATTTTCCACATTTGCAAAATTACGGCCATCATATTGTGTGCTTGCCGGTAGTGGTGGGACTCATTCTGTCTGTGTACACATACCATCAAAATCCAAAATTGCAGCTGGCTGCATTGGGAGAAAGAGGTCTTTCATACAAGGATCTTATGGATTACAGTGTCTGCAGTACAGAAAGAGAGACTTGCATGATGCAACTTTGCAATGATTGCCCAAGAGAAGAGGGTGTCCTAAATTTTCTTGAGTTACTTGACAGTGTGAAATCAGCTCCAAATGAAATATCTTACAAGCAATGGGTGACTGTTGACCGTTGTACAATGGTTGATAAGGTGGAGCCACTTCATGAATACTTATCATCCCTAAGCATGAAAATATCCCGCATGGTTCGTCATCACTTTGTTGCTCAGCAACAATCACAGTACTTCAAGCAGTTGAAAGAAACACTACCACCTCAGAGCGAGGTAGTTATAGTAGGTGATTTCTCTGAGAATTATTCTTTCATTGTCCAGGATGCTGCCCAAGGGTTTCACTGGGACAATTCACAGTGTACAGTTCACCCTTTTGTCATCTATTATAGATCATCTGCAGACCAGGAACTTAGCCATTTTAGTGTCTGTTTCTTATCTGCATCACTAAAACACAACACTATAATGGTTTACTCATTCATATTGAAGCTTATGACATATGTTAAATTCAGATGCCCACAATTGAAGAAGGTGCACTATTTCTCAGATGGATGTGCTGGCCAATATAAGAACAGATACAACTTCACAAATCTCTGTTACCATGAAGAGGATTTTGGTCTGTCTTGTGAATGGCACTTCTTTGCTACATCCCATGGCAAAAATGCATGTGATGGGATTGGAGGAACAGTGAAAAGAGCTACTGCTCGTGCCAGTTTGCAGAGAACTACAGAGAGGCAAATTCTTACACCAGAACACATGTTTCAGTTTTGTGAAGAAAACTTGAGCAAGAAGATAAATTTTTTTCTTTGTAACTACAGCTGATTTGAAAGATGCAGAAGAACGGTTGGAACATCGATTCAAGGATAGTAGGGCTATTCCTGGAACTCAGAAATATCATAGATTTGTTCCCCTAAACAAGGAAGAACTGATGGTGTATCCCATTTCAAGTGGCATTGGAGAAAAGAAAAGAATAAGGAAAAGTCATTTTACTAATGAACCTGCAATGCTTGGTAACCTAAAATGTGTCAAACCAGGAGAGTATGTTGGCTGCATTTATGACATGCAAGTTTGGTATGGAATTGTGGAGGAATATTGTGAAGAGTTTGATGATTTCACTGTGAACTTTCTACATCCCTCTGGGTCATCAGGATCAAGTGCATATTATTATCCATCAAACAAGGATTCATGTGCAGTGCCAGGACATCATATATTAACTGTAATGAGTTGTCCTACCCTAAGAGGAGGCAGCAGAATTCAATACATTTTTCCACAAAAAGAAATTGATGAGAGCATCGAGCATGCAAAAATTGTATTAGGCTAGCACATGAATCCTCTAAGTAGGTCTTCCCCTTTCACTATTATAACTATTATTGCCAGTTTAGATTAGCAGTGAAATACAATTTTACATTTTTTGCCTTTGTTTTTATATCTAAAAAAATGTAATTTTAATTTCTATAGGTCAAATTATGAGCTTAAGTGTGAAAAAATAGGTAGAATTGACGCACAACTTATGAATATGGTGTTCACTTATATGTTAGTTACATGAAAAACACTAACATAAACAAACTTTTTTTTGCTGATTCTAATAGCCAATGCCTATGCCTTCATTTTTTACATTTAAAAAAAAAATTCTCATTTGATACCCCAGAGGTCAAATCGTGACCTCAAATTTTGGTTACAGTGTAACTTTTTTATTTTTCAACCTAGAGTTCTAAAACTTGCATATTTGGATTCCTTGTCATTTTCTGATTCTAAATATATATACTTTTATATAATTGTGACCATTATTACCCAAGTTATGGGTCGCCAAATGTTAGTGACCTCGCAAGTGACCTCAAATTTCCTGAGGTCATATCTCTTGAACCGTTGGTCGGATTGACCTTATAATTTCAGAAATGGATTCAGGGCCCACAAACTCCCTATAAACCAAATTTCAGCAAAATCTGAGAGATGAGGGTGTTAGGCACTGGTTGATCTGACAGAGAATGACCCAGAAGTAATAAACCGAAAATCGAATGAAAAAGGCAAGAAGGAAACAATCCAGAGACCATTAAGAAATTCGCACCTAGGCTAGATCCCATTGCCCCGACCCCAGAAGGGCATTTTATTAAAGGGTCCAGCTTATAAGTACATTCGCACAAATTAAAACTATCTTCTTGTTTATACATACAGATTCTATTATTTTGACATAGTTACTGCATTTAAGTTTTTTTTTTTTAACATTTATTATTATTACCTTTACACTAATTATTACATTTATTTTATTACCTTTATTATTACATTTATTGCATTTACATTTATTTCCACATTTATTACTTCCATTATTACATTTACATTTTATCGAAAAAATGAATGAACTAAAAGCGAGTAAGGAAACAACCCAGAGACCTTTAAGAAATTCACGCTTAGGTTAGAACCCGTTCACCCGATGGCGTAAGGGATTTTTTGACCAAGAATCTCATTAGAGGGTTCAGCTTATAAGTACCTTCGCACAAATTAAAATTATCCACTTGTTCTATCCATACAGATTCTATTATTTTTCATTTGACATAATTATTGCATTTATAAAGTAACTTATTTGATTCCCAATCTATAGCATGACCAATTTAGGCCGGGTTGAAATTTTTTACTTCTTACGTACAGAGTGTGAGGTGGTTCAATCAATCATAGTAACACCCTGGTAAAATATTTTTTTAATTCTGAGGACCCCTACCCCCCTACCTGTTTCAGTTTTTTCAGAAAATTCGTAAAATTCGAGATAATTTGCGATTTACTTCGAAATTTTTTTATTATTACAAAAGTTCGCTTATAAAACACGGTTATATTTATTTTTTAATGAAAAAAAATTTAAAAAATACAAAAATGCATGAAAAAAAAATTTAATACAAATTTTTAGCTATTATTGGTAGAAATTTAGAAATTAAGAGAAATTCAATAAAATTTTTGACCTAAAACTATTTTTTTTTTTTTATTCCTTCCATTGACCTTTCTACTCAAAAGTAGGCAGTTCTTTTCTAGACTCTAAACTCTAAAGTATTTAAAATAAATTTATGCTGATTAATATAACCAATTCTTTCCTGGCTAGATTTAGTTACTAAGTTCACACCCCGTTCAACGCTTTGGCTGTGACATGGAAAATCTAGTATTTCTAGAGGTTTAGTTCTAATCTGAAGCAATTGCTCATTGGTAAAATTACTTAGCAAAGGTGGAGGAGTGATTATCTGCTCATTCCAATTAATCAAATCAATATAATCATTTGCTAGAAAATTTATAGATCTTGGTAGCTCAAAATTTCTGGCTCCTGAAAACCCAGTTCTGGAAAGAATTATCTTTTGAATTGCTAGCTCTCTAATATGTAATCATTTGTCAGAAACCATTGACAGGAGTATATTTTTCAGGATTAGCGAAATAAGCGTTGTTTTTCCATGACTGGCTCAATAATTTTCTTGAATTTTACATCTAAATTTCGAAGAAGAATTATCATGAACCAAAAATTTCGTGCACCCTCAGTGGCTTTTGGGTGCGATTTTATTTGAAACCACGCAGGGGCATAAAAATTGATGACAAATATGACAAGATCTTTTAGGTTAGTATCACGATTTGATGTAGAAATGTATAGCCAGAGAACCCTATTAGCCAAAGTCAGCCACCTGGCATGATTTAGTCGTCCTGGAGATCTTACAGCGAGACCCTCAAAAACATTTCCTGTTTGTATTGCATGACACATTTCATACAAGTATTTTTGGTCACTACTCAAATCTTTTACAACATAAATTCCCTTTGTATCAATTGTTGGGAAAGAAAATTTTTGCCAAATTTCTTTTATAGCTTGAACTACTACATTATAGCAATCATTTTTACTTGTTTTACCCTGTGCTTTAGATTCTTCCTCTAACAATAAAATGGAAGTGCCTTACAACATTAGCATTTAATGGCGTCATGGGCTCATGGCAGATGAAAATTTTGCTGGATATCCGAAGGCTGCATTGTGGCTTCTTTTCCTAGTAGCCATAATTTAATTTAATAAGATTTTAACTATATTTTATTTATTACTGATATTTTAAAATTAAATAACATATTTTAATACAAACTTTTAACATTCTAGCTACCTAAATAGGAATTTGGAAAGAAAAAAAAAATGTAATATTTGGTCTTATATCCGGTGCTATGAGTCAGCACCGGATTTAAGACCCTATCCCCCCCGATCTCAAAAAAAAGTTGGTGAATGGTCTATTCTGATGTAATTTGTGCCGGGAACCCGATTTTAGCCATCCGAAAGCAAAAAAATTAATATTTAGGGTTGATTTTTACGATTTTCGATTTTTAACCTATTTCCCATACAAATTCATATGGAAAAAAGTGAGTAAGTGAGTATCGGTAGGGGGGGGGGGGGGTAGCGAAGGTCTCTCAGCCTTGATTTTTGGTGTGGATACTACTATTACAAAATGATCAACCTCACAATATGTACCTAAGCAAAATCTTGACCTTGACCCCTTTTTGACCCGGCCTAAATTGATCATTTTGGCTGGTGTGATAAAAATTACATTATTAGTATTACAACTTCTGAAGGCATATTTGTGTTCTTTAATACGGGTTTCAATATTTCTTCCAGTTTCTCCTACGTATACTAAATCGCAACTTTTACAGGGAATGCTGTAGACATAGGCTTGTTCCTGTTTTGCAACGTTATTCCTAACTAATTTACTTTTTATGGTAGACGAATATTTGAACGCCAAAGCAAACTTAAAATCTTTCGTCAACAGTTTTACTCTTTCTAAGCCAGCAATGTAAGGCAAACTCACATATTGTTTTTGGTTAACTGAAGGTTCCCGAGAAGCATAAAAAGATTTTCTGGCTTTAAAATACGCCTTTCTGATAAACCACTCAGGATATTTTAAATCCTTAAAAATGTTCCAAATCTTTGAATTTTCCGGGTCCAGCAAATGTGGGCTACAAGTCCTGAGTGCTCTTAGAAACATGGAAGAAATAATTGAGCTTTTAACCCCTTCATCATGATATGAAAAATAATGAATGTACGAATTACAATGAGTAGGTTTTCTATAGACCGTGAAATTGGGCTTTCTGCTTTCGTTAATGACCAAAACATCTAGAAAAGGTAATTGTTTGTCGTTCTCCCATTCATATTTAAATTTAATAGAGGGAACAAGATTATTTAATGACAAAGAAAGTGTCAAAATTGTTCCAGTGGTGAGGCCAAAATGAGAAAATATCATCTACATAATGAAACCAAATTAGATTCCTGGGACATATTGTTTGCAACAATTCTGACTCATAATATTCCATGTATAACGTACTCAGTATTGGGGATAAAGGGGACCCACCAAAACATTGCAAATAAAATTCTTCACCGAAGGAGAAGGCATTAGTGGTGACACAGTTTTTTATCAGTTCTAAAAATACAGATGTGGGCATACCTAGTTCTACGTTACATGTTGGCAATTTTCTATCTAAAAAACTAAGTACATCATCAATGGGAACTTTCATAAACAAGGACTCAACATCAAAACTGATCATTCTTCTCCACTTTAAATCTAAGGACATAACTTTGTTAATAAAGTCACAGGAATTAGTGATGTGCGAGCCTGAAAATTTACCAACTAATGGGGACAATTTATCTGCAGGAAATGTAGATAACCTGTAACTAAAGGAACCCCTGTGTGAAATAATGAGACGGAGTGGTATATTAATCTTATCAGTTTTGGGTAAGCCGTAAATGTGGGGGAGTTTGGGGTTAACCTGTAGAAATCTTTTAGGGTCAATCGCCGGGACATCTTTTAATAAGTTCCTGATAGTTTTGTTGAATTCAGCAGAAAGACGCTTTAGGGGGGACGATCTCACTTTGGTGTAGGTGAATTCATCACTAAGTAACGCTTCCATTTTTTGTTTATAATCACACTTGTCCAAAATAACCAGTTATTTTTGTCCGCTTTAGTGACAAATATTGCTTCGTTCTTCCTGAGCTTGTCTAAAGTTAACCGGAATCTTTTGGGAATTGAGTCCATTGAGTTGAAATGTTCCAGAAACTTGCTCAGAATCAAACCATTTAAACACAAAATATCCACCCTGGAATTAACTACGGAAGACACAAAATCTACAACAATGTTTTTATCGGGTTTAAGGGCAAAGGATAGCCCTAAATTAAGAACTTCCTTTTCAGATTTGGATAAGACATATGTCGATAAATTTAAAACAGAACCTTCCACCGCACACTTTGACCAAGCACTTTCCGAGACCTTTGAGTCGACCTTGACCCCCGAGTCTTGCTCAACATACATCGCCTTATGATCATCCCTGGCTGTGTTTAGTTGCAGCAATTTAAGTTGAGTGATTCAAACATTATGTCGTGGACCTCCATTTGACCTTTGACCTCTAGTTGTGACTTCAACATTTGATAGAGGGGCCTGAGTTATGATGATCCATATACAGTATGTGTTAAGTGCCAAGGAACAACCCTGTGTCTACAGCATTCCCTGTAAAAGTTGCGATTTGGTACACGTAGGAGAAACAAAGAAATATTGAAACTAGTATTAAAGAACACAAATATGCCTTCAGAAGTTGTAATACTAATAATGCAATTTTTTATCACGCCAGCCAAAATGATCATGCTATAGATTGCTAATTTCTTAATGGTCTCTGGATTGTTTCCTTCTCGCCTTTTTCATTCGTTTTTCAGTTTATAACTTCTGTACAATAAACAACAATATAATAATCAATGTAATAATAAATTTATAATTTCTGTAATAAATAATAATGCAATATTAAATGTAATAAATTTAATAATAAATGTAATAATTATGTAAAAATAATAATAGAATCTGTACGTATAGAACAAGAAGATAGTTTTAAATTTGTGCGAATGTACTTGTAAGCGAGTCCCTTTAATAAAAAAATGCCCTTCCGGTGTCAGGAGAATGGGATCTAAACTAGATGCAAATTTCTTAATGGTCCCTGGACTGTTTTCCCTCTTATTTTGGGTTCATTCATTTTTCTGTATCCATCCGAAGAGGATGCCAGTGGGCATCGAAAGTGGTGTGGAAATAAACTCTGTCTATTAGAGTGGGTTTTTATCATCATATTTTGACCTTCACGTAGAAAAAAGTGAAGTTTCTTGCATTTACCAGTAAAGTTCCTTTATTTTATTCATTAATAATAACAAGGGTACAGCTTCAATACCTGACTTAAAAATTATCTTATAAAATTCTAGGCATAAAAAGTTCTCTCTTAGTAAATTAGAAACCACAAATGGGTATTAGTGTTCAAATACTAGATACATATAATATATAAATTCTTAAAATTATGAATACTTAAACTTTTTTAGCTGATATCTCCCACCCTCATTTTACTTTGTCATAGCGTGGTGGTCAGCACCATAGCCTTCTACTAAACCAGCACTGGGTTCAAATCCTACTGGAAGTAACTTTGCATTATGCAAAATCATGCGTATTCATGCATGATATTCAACCCCACCCACCCACAATCAGGGATGGAAGATCATGTCCATCAGTTATTAAACCACCGATAAAACAAAAACAATCGGTGTGCTTCGCGGATGGCACAAAGATAGGCGAGAAACATCAAATGAAGGTAACATTATAAAATTACAAAATGACACTGAAATATTTCTAGAGTGGGCGTAAGAGAACAATATGAAGTTCAACGAAGAAAAATTCCAACTCATAAAATATAGTAAAGAGAGCCACAAAATAAATGGTACAAAGCACTGCAAGACAAACAGATAACACAAAACTCACAAGTCAGGGATCTTGGAGTAATAATGTCATCGGATGCAGAATTCAGAGAGCACTACAACACTAAAATTAAATGGGAATTATCTGGAGGAGCTTCCATATAAGAAAAGCAAACATCATGGTAAGAGTATGTATGGAAAAGTTTAGTCCTACCAATAATTGAGTAAATGAGTATTGCTCAGTACTTACAAAGTCATACAGTAAACAAAAAACTGCAAACATAGAAGCCATACAAAGGACTTTTACGTTGGAAAGGAAACGAAAGATAAAAACAACTGGCCATGACTACATTCTTTGAAACTACTACTTGGAAAGAAGACTTGAGTGATATACAATAACATACATATGGAAAATACTAGAGGGATATATCCTTATCTTTGGTGCAAAACCTTGAGTCTTACTCGTGACACGTTGTCTTGTGACCATTCATATGTGAGTGGTCTCATCAATTTATGTTGAGTGGCAAAAAAATTATGGCGTATAACTCCATTTGATTTGTGACCTCCGAGACCTTTGAGTCGACCTTGACCCACGAGTCTTGCTCAACATATATCGCCTTATGATCATCCCTGGCTGTGTTTAGTTTCAGCAATTTAAGTCGAGTGATTCAAACGTTATGTCATGGACCTTCATTTGACCTTTGACCTCTAGTTGTGACTTCAATATTTGATGGAGGGGCCTGAGTTATGATGATCCATATACAGTAGGGTGGATCACTTTTCACTTTTTAAAAAAAATTATAGCTGGTCAAAGTTTTTCCCATGATTTGGTTCAGTGGAAGTAGACTGACACCATTTTTACCAAAATCGATCAATATTTAGGGGTCGCGCATCGACCTTGAAAATTTCAATTTTGGAAATTTGGCCAAATTGACAATTTTTTACTGAATAAAGATAAATCATCAAATTACCATATTTTCTGAATCCTCTCAGTGAAAGAAATCCTCTCAGATACTTACCAAGTTGATCGGACAAGTGGTTTAGAAGTTACACTCACCTAGAAATAACATTAAAATTAAAAAAAACATATTTGTCCCCCGTTATGGACGTAATCATAGCATCAGTAGCTGGCACATCCTAAAATCCCAATTACACACACACGCTATGTCTATGACCAATATTTTTACTAATCACAGTTTGCTTTTTACAGATCAACTGTGTCAATTGATTCTTGTTTGATAAGTCTAGACTTTAGTACAATGGATAAACTGTTAACAACCAGGAGTGGGAAGACACTGAAAGTTACTTATTCTGGAAAAGAGAAAGCAGCAACAACAGCACCACCTTCTCTAAGGTCAGCCATCTTCCTCGATCGGTGGTGCCAAATTGCCAACCACCCATCAAGTTCTCCAGTACTTCTATGTCAAGCAGGAAACTACTGACAGGAAGGCCGCCGTAAAAGACACGGTGGCCAATGTTCTGGCATTTTGGAACATGGCACGTATAAAGACGATCATGAGGCATAACTGCGAAAGAAAACTGGAGTTACTGTGGGAAGAGTGGCGCTCGCTGCAGAAGAGCAAGATGAGAGACACTGACGCGGGAAAAGGCAGGGAGAAGTTTTCAGAAAATCTGAACAAGCTCTGGGACATCGGAGCTCCCGATGCTATTGAAGAGATACAGAAAAGTCGACTGCTCTCAGACAACAACAATGATGATATTAAATTTTATGAGGATCAACGGGGCCTGCGCCAGGCAACAATGAGTGGGAATGATAGTGTTCGTTGTCAAGAGAAAACGGCAACTCTCAAGACAACAATCTCGTGATGAGCCAGGCACCTCAAAAACGAAATTAGGAACCGAAGCTGAGAGCGACGATGAATCTATAGAAAGCAGATCATCGAGCAACTCCGAATCACAGCTAGAACCACCATACCGACAGCCGAGAGAATCAACTGTATCAATCAGCCTTCCTCACCGCATCCTCAATGCACCGGCTGTTATTGAAGTGGCTGATCACTTCCGGATGTCCAATAATCAGGTGTGTATATATCAGTAATGATCTTTCCTTGACAAAGATATAATAGACGTAACGACGGAAAATTTAGTGATTATTTTGTCACATAAAAACCATACGCATCCTTGTCAATTTCCTTTCAATTTCGCACATAGGTGGCAAGTGTCGTGGTGGCAGTCCTACGTTCGGCAGATCCGCCCGCAGACCTGGACAAATTCAGTATCTCGAAGGACACGTCTCGCCGTGGAAGAGTGGCACATCGTTGTGAAGTGTCGACAGCTGTGCAGAAATCCTTCGTATCTCCGAGGCATGCTGCGTCGTCCACTGGGACGGTAAAGTAATCAAGGTCAGTTTTGCCCTCACCGTGGACGACAGTGAATTAACATGTTCCAGTGACGACAGTGGATTGACATATTCCAGTGGACGATAATGGATTGGCATGTATGACATACGTTTCAGGACTCTCTTGGATCATTGGAGCACCGCCAGGCGATTCTCATCTCCGGAGCTCCCCAATGCACAGAAGGAAAGTTGCTGGCCGTTCCGACTGTTGCTGACGGCACCGGTCTGTCCCAGGCGACCTTTCGTGCTCTCAAAGACTGGGATGATGCGAGAACAACGTGATTGGACTGTGCTTCGACACAACTTCCTCCAATACGGGGAGGGTGCAGGGTGCGGTGGTCCGGCTGGAAACATGCTTGGTAAACCGCTCTTCCAGCTGGGCTGTCGCCATCACGTTATGGAGCTCATCGTGGGGGCAGTGGTCATCACCGCGTTTGGAAGAACCACAGCACCAACTGAACCTTTGTTCCAGTATCTGAGGAGAAGGTGAATTTCAAGTCTAAGGCGCATTTGTTTTCTCCAATGATTTTTTGCCTTCAGAGCAATTGAGATATCAGCGTCCTTCTACTAATGATGTTAATAGCAGTCGAAAAGGGAAACTTCAGTCGTTTTCATGCAATATTTTCATAACTCCCCTTTCAGGTGGGACAAGCTCGACCTCTCGACTTATCGCGAGCTGGAGATCGAGCATTTGGCGGAGGTGACGTGGCTGATGGAGCTCCGAGATGAGGCAGCAGTCAAGTTCCTCGGCACCGCTTCTGGTCTTGTCAGAGAAGACTACCGAGAAGTGGCGGAGATTACACTCCTGGTACTCGGGGCCCAGCCACGTCGTGGCACACACTTCATGCGCCCAGGAGCCTACCATCATGCGAGGTGAATGGCCAAGGTTGGTATTTTGAATTAGAAGTAAAATATTGTATTGCCTTCTGCAAACAGCCATTTGAAGTCCCTACCAGAAAAAAATAAGATAAATAATTTACCATTAAACAAACTTATATGGAGTGGTATCGGTATTATTTATTTCGTTTCAGATCATCTACTACATGAAGCTCCCGATGTTCAGCGGTCAGCTGGAGTTCGACGACGAGCTGGTACAGAAACTTCAGAGAGTGGTACTATTTACTGCACTCCTCTACGCACCTGCCTGGCTGGTGGCTCCTGTCGCAGCTGATGCCCCGCTGAATGACCTTGTGTTGTACCAGCATCTTCTGCAGTACAGGGCTGTAGATCGCGAGATTGCAGAGGCTTCACTGGCAGTGATCAGGCGGCACTTGTGGTATCCGAGGCCTCAGACCGTCGTTTTTGCCCTCTGCAGTGACAAAGTGGAAGACACTGTGAAGCACGAGATGGCAAAGAAGCTGTGCCACCTCGCTGTGCCCGATGACTTCACGTATGACAACGTCTCGGTTGATGACACGACGCACCTTCCAGACCTGATCGATGAGTCATCGTGGTTCGTGTTCACAGGCCTGCAGGTGTTCGCATCTACGTGGCTCACTCTGCCGGTGAATAAGTGGGATCAAGATAAGAACTACTGTGATCTGAAGAATGTCACCTCGCATCTGAAAGTTACCAACAACGTGGCAGAGAGGGATAAAACTGATAGAAGATTACGCGAACACTGTCACAAAAGACGAGTCACAGCTGCAGGGTCTTCTTCAGCTCGTGGAAAAGAGCCGGAAAGAACTCGGTGACTTCAAGAAGTCGTCACTTGCCAAGATGACGTAGCGCAGAGGGAAAGGGAGTTAGCAGAGAGAGTACATGGCGCACGCCTTAAGATGACGTGTGTTCTAACCACGATTCATACAGTTTTTGAACCTAGTTAGGGGCACCGGAGTAAGTGCCTTTAGTGATATCGGTAAACCGTTTTAATACAAAATACATTTGATCTTTCCTTATTCGTTTTATCTTATCCTAAAAAGCAGACAATGGCAGACAGCATATGGAGGTACGGGGACAAATACGGTATTTTAAATTTTAATGCTATCTCAAGGTGAGTATAACTTCCAAACCACTTGTCCTATCAACTTGGTAAGTATCTGAGAGGATTTCTTTCACTGAGAGGATTCAGAAAATATGGTCATTTGATGATTTATCTTTATTCAGTAAAAAATTGTCAATTTGGCCAAATTTCCAAAATTGAAATTTTCAAGGTCGATGTGCGACCCCTAAATATTGATCGATTTTGGTAAAAATGGTGTCAGTGTACTTCCACTGAACCAAATCATGGGAAAAACTTTGACCAGCTATAATTTTTAAAAAAAGTGAAAAGTGATCCACCCTAATATACAGTGTGTTAAGTTTCGTTAATTTATATAGAGCAGTTCAAACGTTATGGCATGATCCGCCACTTGACCTATCACCTTTAATGCAGGAACCGGTCTTGTTCAAAACACATCGCCTTGTAATGATCCATACACGTGTGAAGTTCCATCAATTCATGTAGAATGGTTCAAAAAACTTTTTATGCAGGAAGGAGGGGGCCAAGGACGAATGCCTGCAAAAACGTTCCTCCCCATAGAAAAAGAGAGCCAAAATCAAGGTCCAGGGTTTTCAAAATGCTTGGACACTGCGTTTAAAAAATTGAAGGTCATAGACGGGGGAAGATTGTTCCAGAGTTCACCGGTTGAGTAGATGAAAGAACGAAAATACCGATTAATCCTTGCGCTAGAGAGTTGGACAGAAAAGGAATAAAACTGTGTTGAAAGTCTGGTACTGCATGCTCTCCTTAAGAGGGGGCATGAAGGAGAGTTCAGAAGAGCAGTGTCCGTTATAACAACGATAGTAGAGAGAGGCAACATTGCGGCGAAAAGAGTAGTAGTGAAGACAGATAATAAGAGGCGGGAAATTATTGAGAGGAAAAGCCTTTGATTTCATCTGGTCAAGTAGATCTGTGTGGATTGAGCTATTCCACACATGAGGAGCGTACTCCATACAGAGGCGGACAAGACCCCTGTAGAGACGACAACAACTGAATGGAGGTGAAGAAACTGCGAAGGCGGTACAGCACACCTAACCTCTTGGAAGATGTTTTAGAAAGAGTATATGTGATCTTTCCAGAAAAGGAAATGGCACGAATGTCAAGAGAAGAGGAACGATTGAGTTATGTATTGTTGAAAGTAATGGGATAGTCGTGTGGAAGATTGTGACGAGTAGACAGATGAAGGAACTGTTTTTGAGGCATTGAAAGCCACAAGGTTTTCTCTGCCCCAATTAGAGATAGTGGAAAAATCAGAGGCCAGGTGCACCATAGCCATCCCACGTGAAATATTGGGTGACTGTTGAGAGGGACACTTTGTGAAGCGGGTGGAGAAATGAAGTTTGGAATCAGAATCATCGGAAAAGGAGTGGATAGGGCAGGAAGTGCGACTTAAAAAATCATTCATAAATAAAAGGAACAGTGGGAGACAGGACAGAACCTTGAGGAACACCATTAATAGCTTTAGAAGAAGAACAGTGATCTACAACCACAGCTATAGATCGGCCAGAAAGGAAATCAGAGATGAAGGCACAGATAGAAGGATAGAAACCAAAGGACGACAGTTTAAAAATTAAGGATTTGTGCCAAACTCTATCAAAAGCTCCGAAAGGAGGATGACCAAGAGTCAGAGATATGCAAGAAGATCGCCAGTAGAGCGTTCCTTGCGGAACTCATATTGACGATATGAAAGATTATAAGAGGGGCGTTTAAGAATGTTCTTATTGAGGACAGTTTCAAAAACTTGAGAAAGGTAAAAAATCAAACAACTGGTCGATAGTTGAAGGGTTGAGAGTGGTCACTGAAAAAAAACTGGGATTAAGTGTACTGTACATTACTGTATTACTTGCAGTGCTGTGCCCGCTAACTCCTAAAGTTAGCGTCGCTAACGCTAACTACCATAAAATTTATCGTCGCTAACGCTAAGCATTTCAACAGTTAGCGCCGCTGACCCTAATTTTGCCACTAACTTTTTCTGAAACCACCCCATTTTATATATGTTCTGCCTTTCGTAATTTACTTACATATATTAGCACACACACCTTGATATAATTGGTTGCTAAGGTACAAAAATGTGACGTTATAGTCTACAAAAATTTTTAAAAAATTATGTACAAGTCAAGTTCATTTCGTATATATTAATAGGTAAAACCAACCAACAGAAGAATAAATTCTATTCAATTTATACAAGTACTTTCGAAAAAAATTAGCGATTGACTTTCTCTGAAAACTTAGCGCCGGTACCTGTTTCACTAACAATTTTGAAGACTAGCAGTGCTAACAGTATTGTTAGTAAAAAGTTAGCGTCGCTAATCCCAGCATTGATTACATGTTCATTCCCTGGATACTGTATTACATAATTCATCTCTAATTTTCAACTATTATTTCGTCTCTGTATTCTGAATGAATAAATACTACTTAAGCATGATTTATATATTAATTAATCATAAGTACCTGTAAAGTGATGTTTTAAGGGACAGCTTAAATAAAATAAATAGTCCAACTGAAAACTAATTACTGTATGTTAAAATTTTGGGAATGTAGCAAAAATGTTAGCATTTTTCTTTTATAAAGATATATTGACTGATTGGTACAAAGAGAGAATACAACGGACTTCGATTTTACACCAGATGATACAGCGCAAGATATAGTACAAATGAAGTCACATTCTGCAGCAGGTCCGGACAAATGGAACACTTCACTGATTAAAAACTAAGAATGAATTAGCTATGCCCCAGTATTGTATATGGAAAAGATTTCTGGACACAGAAGAAATACCAGACGTCTTATAGAGCAAACTTTATTCTTACATATAAAGGAGATAGATCTCCAGCAAAGAACTATAAACCACTGTCACTGACATCTTATCTCACCAAATTATTTGAAAGAACAGTTAGGGAAAAATCTACGACAATTTGGAGTTATAAGAAAAACTCAATGAGAACCATAGATTTTGATGAGCAAGATCTTGCTTGTTACAGCTAATAGAGCACTATAACAATATCAATACCCATTCGAAAACAATTAAAATTATGATGTAATATACACACACATTCGACAAGTGTGATCATAGAATAATAGCACATAAAATGGGATATATGGGGATAGCTGGGAAAGTAGGAAAATATATATGCAACTTCCACAAAGAGCAATAGCAAGTTGTTACAGTCCAAAGAATAACTATCAGAAATGGAGGAACGTAGCTCAGCACCAGAAGGAACAGTATTAGCCCTACTACTATTCATAATCATGCTAACTGATACAGACAATAAAGTAACGAACAATAGTACATCATCCTTTGCTAATAGAAAAATTAGCAAAGCAATTGGAAACTCGGGTGATATATGAGTAGAATCTTTTACAATGGCCACAAACAGCATATACAGATGGTCAGAAGACAACAATATGAAATTTAATATGGAAGAGAAAAATAACTAAAATCTAGAAACTACTATGCCCTAAATGAACAGGCAATTCAGAGGAACTCCAAAGCAAAAGGTTTAGGAGTTACGAGTATAATGACTGACGATACAAAATTTGAGGCACAAAACAAAATGATAAACAAAGCCTAAAGGATAATTGGACAGATACCGAGAACCCTTTAAACCGTACCAAAATTGAAACACTGCTCAGTCTTAACGTCACCATATAAAAAGGAAATTAGTCTGTCAGAAGAAATTCAGATAAACTTCATCGCCAAGACAGTGGCTGCAAAGACTAAACTAAACTGCAAATTTGGTGGAAAATGCAAATTCTACCATCCAGACATTTGCAAGACCTACGCGACATATATGGAACTTGCCAGTACGGGAGAAAATGCTACTACCATCATCTCATCTCCCGACAAGTTCAAAGGACAAGTTTCAAATGACAACAGAAAGAATTTGAGAAAAAAAAAAATGTATCTCAGACACAATACGGGTGCTAAGTCTTATACAATACATGCAGCTGACACAGCTGGGAACCCTCGAGCCGGACCGCTAGATGGCAAGAAGCTACCACAACAGGTAGGCAGGAACGGATCCATTTCAGAGGAACACAAGGCTACAAAACGCGATATCAAAGGATGACGAACTTAAAATGCACAAGGGGCAATGCAAAACAAACAACATAAACATTGTCCTGGCAAATATTCAAGGAATAAAACCGAACAACTCACCAAACAAAGTTTCGTACCTGAAAGGTTTTATGGACGAAACAAGGACGGACATCGCATGCCTCAGAAACACATCTTAAAGATTGCCAAGGAAACTACGATAATTGCGAACACTGTATCAATAAGAAAAAATTGCATATTGATGGATTCAACTTACTAAGAGCGGATAGAGCAGCGAGACATAAAGGTGGCTGTGCTTTTATGTACATGAGACACATATGACAGAGATGGTAATAAGTAAATCCAACAGCTTCGTGGAAACCCTTGCAGTGAAAATAGAGAAACTAAACGTGGTACTGATAGTCATCTATAGACCTCCAAACTCTTCAAATGAAAAATTTCCGATGCCATTGATGATATCAGAATCCTAATAAAGTCCATAAACTCTCCATCCCCTAATATAATATGCTGCGGCAATTTTAATTTCCCATTTATAAAATACAAAAAGATGGGTAGAAACATATTTATACAGCAAGATAAGGGGGGCACAAGAGAGGACCAGGAGCAAGCAAAAATGCTGATGGCTCTCACAAACGAGTTTATGGTGACACAGGAGATAACAGAAAATAACAGGAAAAATAACTGCCAAGATCTGGTATTCCCAAATAACACAAACTTCATTGCCGATATAAAAAAACTCCAACTATTATCTCAGACCACAATATAATTGAGTTATCAACAAATATGGCGATAACTTTAAAAGACAATACACATACGGAAGGAAGAAGCAAATTTGAGGCTTTTAACTTAAACTCAAAGACCATAAATTGGGAAGAAATCAGATCACACATGGCCCAAATAGAGTGGAGAACAGTTTTAGGGAATAAAACAACTGAGGAAATGCTAACAACCTTGGAAGAAAAGACGCTGAGAATTTTGGAAAAATATGCTCCGAAAGCACAGTCAAAAGGAAAGAGGAACTGGCTAGAGAGGCAAAAGAGAGTAGCGACGAAGTTAGCTAATTGCGGAGACAACAATACCAGGAAAGTAATACAAGAAAAACTGGAGAATCGAAAGGGAAATACAAACTCTGATAAGGGGTCATACAGAGAGAGAAGAGGAAAAGGGTAAAAGCAATAAAGGAAAATCCAAAATACTTCTACAGCTATGGGAAAAGGAAAACAAAAATGCATGCTACTGTCAGGCCCTTAAAGAAAGGAAGTAATGAACTAACACACAATCTAAAAGAGATATCTGAAACACTGAGAGCCCAGTATGAAACGGTCTTCAGTATCCCAAAAAGTGACAAAGCGATACCTGACATAGATGCATTTATGGAAAAACTATACATGCTTACAATATGGTATCATGTATGGTGCCTTTATTTTTTAACTAAATACAAATTATTAATTTATTGAATTAAATAACTTCAAAATTGCCTCAGGATTGGCGACATAGCCTATTGGGAATGAAATTAATTGCCATACATAGAACCCCATATGTAGGGCATTGGGCCTGCATGACAAAAAGAAAACCAAATTTATTATTTCGTATTCAAAATTCTCCACTGCTGACTCATGAAAATTACTTCGAGAAGAGTCAACAAACTTTGCAAAATCAGCAAATTCCTAAGACGATGATTTACATTGGCGGCACTGAGAGCTTGCTTATATTACAGCGATGCTTTAAGCAAGGGAGACATACTTAATCCTCCTATAAGTTCTGAGACCTCATAATATAAAACTAACAATTCAAAAGGATAGGCCTATTCCTTCAGGTATTTAAGTGTAGTGAATGTCTATATTAATTAAACCGAATAAACTCATTGTGTAACTCCATCGTACCACGGCCCTACATCGAAACAGATGCGAGGCCCAACGAAATAATAAGGTAAGGTGATTTCTTTCTTTACCATTAATTAGGCTGCGCTAAAATACCGAAGGCAAATAAATTTAACGAGGTCCTTTGAAGATCTACACATACATACATAACTCTCTAACGAAAAAACGTAGGGTTTTTGTCATTAACTCTCCACTGAAATCTGCTGGAAATTTCCAAAGGATGAGGGTAACAGGCAATCAACCCATAGCCCTATATAGTTTTTTCACAGCATTCTTCAAAGAGAAATTGCAAGGAGAATGTATAACAGACTTTGATTTTACCCCAGAAGATGTAACGAGAGCTATAGGACAAATGAAATCACATTCAGCTGCAGGTCTGGACAAATGGAATGAACTATTAATTAAAAACTAAAAATGAAATAGCTACACCCTTATAGTGGATATGGAGAAGATCCCTAGACACTGGGAAAATACAGAGCATCTTGAAAAGAGCAAACATTGTCCGTATATATAAAGGCGGGGATATACAGTATCTCAAGCAAAGAACTACCGTATAGACCAGTGTCAGTGATGGCCCACCTCACCAAAATATTTGAAAGAATGGTCAGAGAGAGGCACTGGAAAGATTCAATGAAAATCAGCATGGATTCCGATCAGGAAGATCATGCCTATCAGAACTTATAGAGCATTATAACAATATCTTAGATGCACTTGAAGGCAATGAAAACTATGATGTCATATACACAGATTTTGCTAAGGCTTTCAACAAATGCGATCATGGTATAATAGCACATAAAATGAAACATATGGGAATAACAGGCAAAGTGGGAAAATCTATAACTTCCTGTAGTCGTTCTCTGAGGTCGACAAAATTGAAGGTGTATCATTATCAGAATCAGAAGTATGCAACTCAGTACCACAAAGTACAGTGCTGGCCTCACTCCCGTTCATTATCATGCTAACAGACATAGACAGTGGAGTAAACAGCGGCAGTATAGTAACATCCTTTGCAGACGATACAAAAATCAGCAGAAAAGTCAGCGATGCAAATGAAGTGGAGGCCTTGCAGAAGGACACAAACAAAATATACAAATGGTCAGAAGACAACAATATGACATTTAACACCGAGAAATTTCAGCTCTTGGGATATGGCAGAAATGAGGAACTTAAACAGACTGCATATTATGCTCCAGATAGACAGGAAATTCAGAGAAGTATGAAAGCGGTCAACTTGAGGGTAATAATGACGAATGATGCCAAATTCGAGACACAAAATCAGATAGCACTAAACACGTTCAAAAGGAGGGACAAGACAGTAATGATTCCCCTGCTGAGAACACTGATCATACCAAAACTTGAATACTGCTCAGTTTTGACGTCTCCATATAAAACTGAAGAAATTAATAAACTAGAAGAAACGCAGACACATTTCACAGCCAAGATTGATGGCTGCAAAGAACTCAACTACTGGGAAAGACTACGTAAACTAAATCTGTACTCCCTGGAAAGAAGAAGAGACGTCTAGGTATGCTATAATCTACATATGGAAAATGATCGAAAAACTGGTACCAAACCTCAAACTAAACCCAATTACCATCTAAACAATGCTGGAAAATAGGAAAGGCAGAATGTGTAGTTCCCAAATTAAAGGCCTGACAAAGGAACTCCTCAACACTGAAGGAAAATAGCTTAGTTGTCAGGGGGCCCAAGACTTTTCAACCAGCTTCCAAAAGACCTCAGAAACGTTAAGGGGTCAAATTTGAAGTCTTCAAGAGAAGACTAGATGCCTGGCTCAGGATGGTACCAGATGAGCCAGGTGTACCTGGCTATGTGCGGTGGAGAGCGCAAAAGAGCAACTCGCTCCTCCACCAAGCCAGGCCTAGAGGCGGGGCCACCAGCTTGACCTTCATGTGAAAAAAGACTGACACACAGAACCCTAACAAGGTGAATGAGGTGGTGTTAGAAAAGATTACATTAATGAAATCTGTATTCATTCAAAAGATGAAAGAGGTACACCATAATTTACACATGGAATTGAATCAAATTTAATAACCTTTATTAATAATAAAATAAATACATTTGTTTCAATTTACAATGACATGAATAATTGTGAAGTTCAACTATTTATTTTATTTAATTTGGCCCTTAAGCTTTAGGCTTTACTGGGCTGTTATTAAAAATAAACAGCTAGTTGTTATTAATAATAAATAAATAAGTAAATAGTATCATTAATAGTTAAAACATGTATTAATCTTAAATTATCACTACTGACATGACAAATACAAGGTCACCATTGAAGGTACTATACCAATACCATACAATGAAACCAATATTATACTTGAGATATAAGAACTGAACAATCCCAAGAAATGTGTTTTTAATACTAGATTACCCACAAGAAATTAATAATAAGTAAACAATAGTAATGGACATTAATCCTAGATTTTTGATAGTATACCATTATTAATCGGGATTTCAACTTGGTTTTAAACAAATTTACATTCACAATAATTTTTATATCAGCATTTACTTTATTCCACAGTTTCAATCCAATGAAAATGCATAGTTTTTGAGATGAAGACAATCTAAATTGAGGTATAACAAGCTTTGATCTATTTCTGGTCTAATACGAGTGGATTTCTTGATGAGTTGCAAAATATCTATTTATCCCATTGTAAATTAATGATTTTGTTCTATGGAAAACTATACATGTTTACAACATGGTATCGTATGTGGTACCTTTATTTCATAATTAAATAAAAATTATTAATTAATTGAATTAAATATCTACAACATTGCCTCAGGATTGGCGACATAGCCTATTGGGAATGAAAATAATTGTCAGACATACACAGAACCCATATGTAGGCATCAGGCCTGCATAACAACAAGAAAACCAAATTTATTATTTCATGTTCAAAATTTTCCACTGCTGACTCGTGAAAATTACTTTGAGAGAAGACTCAACGAACTTTGCAAAATCAGCAAATAATAAAAGATGAAGATTATATTATAGTGGCTCGCTCAGAGATTGCTTATGTTACAGCGATGCTTTAAGCAAGGAAGATGTTCTTTATCTTCCTATAAGTTCTGAGTGAAATCCTCTTAATATAAAACCTAATAACTATAAAAAGGATAGGCCTATTCCTTCAGGTATTTAAATACAGTGACTGCCTATATTAGTTACATCAAATCAACTCATTGTGTAACTCCATCATACCACGGCCCTACATCGAAACAGAAGCGAGGCCCAACAAAATAATAAGGTAAGGCAATTCCTTTCTTTACCATTAGGCAGCGCAAATACCAAAGGCAAATAAACATAGAGAGGTCCTTTAAAGACCTACACATACATAACTCTCTAACAAAAAAAACGTAGAACTTTTGTCATTAACTCTCCACTGTAATCTGCTAGAAATTCCCAATAGATGAGGGTATCAGGCAATCAACCCATAGCCCTATATAGTTTTTTCACAGTTCTTACACTTGTAAATAAAAATAAAATGTGCGTTTGGTTATATCATTGAGCTTTGGTAGGTTTAGCTCTTTAAATAATGCATTAGAGTGATCAAGGAAATCAGAATCAGATAGTAACCTTATTGCTCATTTTTGGATGGCAAAGATACCATTTAATGCGTTGTTAGCGACGTTTCCCCAAACAAGGGTGCAGTACGTTATATAACCAAGAACAAGAGTATGATAATGGAAAATAATAAATACAGAAACTAGTTCCCAATTTCAAATGAAACCCTATCACTATCCAAACAATACAGGAGCATAAAAAAGGCAGAATGTGTAGTGTTCCCAAACTAAAGGCTATACAAGAAACATGCTCAACTTTGAAGGAAAAAACCCTTGTCATCAGGGGGTCTAGGCCATTTAACAGTTGTCCAAAGAACTTAGTTACATGAATGGTGTCTATGTGAAAGTCCTCAAAAGAAGACGATATTTAGCTCACAATAATCCCAGCTGAGCCGGGTGAACATGGCTATGTGAGATGGAGAGCTCAAGAAAGCAATTCTCTGTTTCACCAAGCCAATTCTTGAGGTGGGACCACAAGCCTAAAATTCGAGCAATGAGAGATCGTCATGCAGAACTACTTCAAAGTAATACGGTATATATTCGTCATAGGTTGAGTAACTGATTTGAAAAGATCCCTAATTTGAACAACTGTAACAAAAATCTAAACCAAAATTCACCTCAACATCAAGCCAGGGGTAGTAATCCCATAAAAAAAAAAAATTAATAAAATTAAAACCCAAACTATAAACGACTGCCATTAAAATATTTCTAACATCCTAATTATGAATGATGATAATTATTAAGGATACCATTTAGTCTAAATTCTTACCAGTTTCTTCAGCGTGAACTAATATGTTGTGAATAAACCTATACCCTATGTTGCTGTAAACAAGTGCCCACTCGATCCTAAGGTCAGACGACGAGTCAATGTCAATACTAATGATTAAAATATCATTTTCTTCTGACATTTTAACTTCTTTAAAAGGATTTAATATCTCTTCAACCAAACTTTTTTCATTCTGCATTTTCTGGAAGACAAAAGTGTTAAAAATGCCTCACAAATAACCAACTATTCACGCAAGTTATTAAATTTACCTCTAAATCATCATCTTATGCGATCATTTCAAACAAATAATAATGTTTTGGGTTGTTTAACCTCCTTCGTAACAGCATAAGTCACATGATGGAGAGGAACTACAGCTTTACGTGGAACCTGAATCATCTACAGATTGATACATCAGTCTGAACGTGGAGGACTGGTTCATATCGAACTACTGAACAGATCCAATGTCAGTTAACCTCACTGATCCAACAGGTGGTGGTGGTGTAACGTGCTCCATTTCAAACGCATTTGAGTGAACTTGAGACCTGGACCAGAGAGCAATGTATACAAAAGAAATTTGACCAAAGTCAAGTCCTTGAATAAGTATCAACAAATTAATCTTTTGGTTAATAAGGGGTGAAACAGTTTCATTTAATTGACATTCAGGGAAAGCATCTTTGATAATTTCTCTTTAAGACAGGGTTGGCAAAAACCCGGGTTTTATTGGAAAAACCCAACCCACCTGCGATTTATCTGGCTTTTTCATATTTTTAAGGCCAAAATAGTACAAGAATAGAACAAAATAACAGAGCTTATTAAAAAAAACCCTATTTACCACAAGTTGTATTTTCATTGGAAGACTGTGTCGTGTTATCAAATTAAAAGCTAGACAGGGAACATCCTCAACCCTGAAGGACTGAAGGAAAATAGTTTTGTTGTGAGAGGACCAAGACTGTTTAACCACCTGCCCAAAGAATAAGGAACATGAGTGATGTTGTGATGGACATCTTCAAAAGAAGATTAGACGCTTGGCTCAGACCAATTCTAGATGAGCTGGGCATACCTGGCTATGTGAGGTGGAAAGTACAAGAAACCAGCTCTCTCTTTCACCAGGCCAACTCGAGAGGAAGGACGACAAGCTTGACCTTCGTGAAATGAGGAATCATCGCATGGAATATTTTGAAATGTTGAAAGGCAGTTAAGTATGTTTTGCTTGAAAATAAAATACTCAAATAAAATAATTAATGTTTGCAATATCTCAGTCAAGTTGTGTGAATGTGGAATCTTTTGTTGATCCATATTTCAGTGTATTTCAGTAATGAGTACTGTGCAAGAATTAATTTGTGACATTATTTTATTAGTGACTCATTGAAAAAAAAGCAAAAAACCCAGGTGTGATTTTTTTTTTCTGAAAAAAACCACCAGGGCCAACTGGGTCAGGTCCAGTTGGGCCAATCCTGGTTTAATACCCAAAAAAAAGTTTGCAGAGAAAAACTTCTAAATAAGAAAAAATTAATCATTAATGATTGGATTTTGCTTTAAATTTTTTATTACTGTCAACAAAAAGGATAAAATATTCAAACAAACAATGAGTCTATCCTGAATCCATGCTTGAATGGCACAATTGTTAGTGTATATATACAGGGTGGTCAAAAAGTTCCTATCTATTTTGCTGAAATAATATTTATATTTTATTTTCTACAGGTCAGAGATGATGATGGATGTCCAAGAACATATGATGGCAATAACACTAGGTATCCAAGGGAAGAAGAAGTGCAAAGAAATTCGAGAAAATTTTGAAAGACTTCACAAACCAGGAGGTACAGAGAAAGCAATTAGCGAGCTGGTCAATAAATTTAAAAGAACAGGATCTGTTCATGATGAGGCAAGATCTGGACATCCAGATACCTCTCAAGAAAATGTCAAATTGGTAAGAGATGCCTTTGAAACAAATCCTAGAATGTTAACTCACACAGCATCACGTAGACTGAACATTGAGCATACCAAAAATGACTGTTCTAAGGATTTTAAATCAACATTAAAAAAGGAAAATTACCATACTCAAGTGCTACATGAATTACACGAAGAGGATTATCCAAGATGAGTCGCGTGTGCGCAGAATTGATTGAAAAAAATTTCATACCAAAAGCTTATTAAACCGCATTCTCTTAAGTGATGAGGCGACATTCCACACATGCGGAAAGGTTAATCAACATAATTGCCATATCTGGGCTAGTGAAAAAATAACTGAGTTCTACGAATGGGGGAGAGACTCTTCCAAAGTTAATGTCTGATTGGGTATGACAAGATCGAAGTTACTGACCCTTTTTCTTTGCAGAAGCTACAGTAACAGGGACAATTTATCTTGACATGCTTCAGCAGTTTCTTAAACCCAAGCTTTGTTCAGATGGCATTCTTGACATTGTTGTCTCAAGATGGAGATCCCCCCTCACTATGCAAACACCATTCAGGTGTACCTTGATGAGCTCTTACCAAATCACTGGATTGGATGTGGTGGAAACATGCCCTGGGCAGCACGACCTCTAGATTTAACACCTTTAGACATCTTTGCATGGGGTTTTATAAAGTCTGAGGTTTACAAAACAAGAGTTACAGACCTGCACGATCTGCGAACATGCATCATCGCGACAGTCACTAAAATAACCCCAGAGATGCTTGAGAATGTGTTCCACAATACAGTGGACAGATATGAGATTTGCAGACACTGATGGTGCTCATGTCGAATCTTAGACCTGAGCTTGATAAATAAATGAGGCCTTCCGAAGCAAAAGTAGCACAAGCACCATCTGGGGAAAAAATGAATTATACCCACTAAGAGGTTCTTCAGACCGTATACTATCATATGGTAATGGATGAATTGCAGAAACACCAATGTTCATATCCATGGACGAAAGTCCTGCGAAAAATAATGCGTTATCTCTGTTTGAAGGTTGCATAACTTTCAATGCATTTTCTGACAACTTAAAAAAATGATGCTTGTGCTACTTTTGCTTCAGAAGACCACAAATATACATCGAATTACGTTATTGAGGCATTCCATGTCAAGTGTACACACCTTACGTCAGGTCATCTCACTGATTTTAATGATTTTTGGTGTGGTAGTTGGGTATGATGAGTGATGAAGTGTGACCAAATTATAGCCACTTGGGTCAAATAGTTTGGGAGTGATGACCCCCTCAAATTTGGGGTCAGCAGCGTAACCTCAAGATTTTGAAAGGTCATAACTCAGGATCTAATGGATGGATTTTAATGATTTTGGTGTCAAAATGCTCAGAAAAGACAGCAGAATAACCTTAATTTTATGCACAGAGTGCATACATTCTGTTAAAAAACAGTTGCATTTATATTTCACCTTTGACCTCAGGTCAGAGTTCAAAACTCGTCGTGAAAATTGGCATATGGTAAGTAAAGACCTTTAGATGAAGCATATTCAAGCAAAAAATTGGGGTGGGATCTCCATGGGTTTGCTTTCCACAAGCAAAATTTTTGATTTCTTATGTACATACTGTAGTGTGAGGTGGTTCAATCATGATTAGTAACACCCTGGTAAAATATTTTTGAATTCTGAGGACCCCTACCAGTTTCAGTTCTTTTCAGAAAATTTGTAAAATTTGAGATAATTTGCAATGTACTTTAAAATTTTCTTATTATTACAAAAGTTCGCTTATAAAACACTTATATTTATTTTTTAATGAAAAAAAATTAAAAAATAGAAAAATGCATGAAAAAAAATTTAATACATAAATTTCTAGCTATTATTGGTAGAAATTTAGAAATTAAGAGACAGAAATTCAATAAATTTTTTTACCTAAAACTACGGTAATGTTTTTTTTTATTCCTTCCATTGACCTTTCCACTCAAAAGTAGGCAGTTCTTTTCTAGACTCTAAAGTACCATATTTTTCAGTGTATATTATAGGGTGGTCCAAATCCATAGGGGGAAATTTCAAAATTGTCTTAGTCTCCACAAGTGTGGTTATTGTCCATTTAGTGTCCACATGGTCTGTGCAAAATTGCAGCATGATTGGTGAATATTTAGAGGTCGCCCCACTCTGAATATATATATTATATAATGTACTTTTTCTTCCGTAGGTCCGATGGCTCAAACTCGATCAATTCCAAAAGTTTGGCTTCTAGGGATGGCAACTGGAACTTTATCCACGTCAAGGCTCCCTACATGCCTTGACGCCCTCCTCTTGGGGCAATACCACCACATCAATCAAAAGCAAACCACCTCCGACAGTCTGAACCAGGCATGCCAGAGGGTGATTGAAGTCTGGACCCGAGCACGGATCCCAACTCAACGGATCGACTCCTGTGTCCGTAAGCTTTCAAAGCTTTTAGACCGCTACAAAACACTCAAGAAGCACAGGACCAGGCAACGTGCCAGCGATAGAATGAATGAAGACATCTTCAAAGCGGACATCCAGGAACTGTTTGACATCGCAACCAGTGATGCCATGAGCACAATCGTCAATGTTGAGGACCAAAATTTCCTGTCCATGCAGCGCAAGGACGTCAATTCTTGCAGCATGGCTGGCATTGATAAGGAAACGACTACACAAGAGGACAGAAAGCGATCCAGAATGGAGAAGGAAGCCAAGAGGAAGGCAAGGCATGAAGCAACACAGAAAGATTTGGAAGAAGCAGGAGTGTCATCAATTGATCTTTCCTCTTCTTCTTCTTCTTCCCTTTTTTTGCAAGACAAGACGACGACGACGACTATAGACCATCGGTTCCGATTCCTTCTTCGTCTGAAGCTCCGGCACCAAAGCGTCCCAAGAACAAGGTTACGAACATTTTCCAATCTCCAGAAGTCATTGGAGCAATGGATCGCACCAATCTTTCTGACCGGAATGCTGTTTTCGTAACTGGAGCTGTATTACAGGCTGCGGGGCATGATCTGTCTGGGATGACGTGCTCTCGGAGCTCTATTCATCGCTACAGAGAAAGTGGGCGAGAACAGGCAGCTCGAGAAGACCTAGAATCATTCTCTCTAGAAGACCCTGTCCTTCTCCATTGGGACGGAAAGCTTCTCCCCGGCATTGAAGGGAAGAAGACGAATGTGCATTGGATAGCAATCCTTATAACATTCAATGGACAGGAGAAGCTGCTTGGTGTCCCAAAGATGAAACAAGGAACTGGAGAAGCACAGGCCCAGGCATGCCTTCAAACTATGAAATTATGGAATGTGGAACAGCATGTGAGAGGTCTCGTCTTCGATACCACTGCGTCAAACACGGGTTTACATCGCGGAGCCTGTGTCAGGATTGAAGAAGCATTGGGTCACGAGCTAGTTTGGATCGGTTGTCGACATCATATACTTGAAGTCGTACTTGCTGATGTCTTTGCTTCAATATTTGGCTCAACAGGAAGTCCTGAAACAGGCCTTTTTAAGCGATTTCAAAAGGAATGGCCATCTCTCTCCCACGAAGCATTTGTCTCAGCATCGGACAGCTTGTTCGAGAACCCTCAACTCCAAGAGATGAGAAAAGAGATGCTCACTTACTTACCTAACGCTCTTCAGGCAAGCCAACCTCGTGACGACTACAAGGAGTTCCTTGAACTATCTTTGCTCTTCCTGGGGGGAAAGACTGGTGGTCAACTCTTTATCCGAGCTCCGGGTCCCATGCACCACACGAGATGGATGGCGAAGGCGATTTATGCGCTCAAAATCTACCTCTTTCACTATCAATTCAAGCTCACAGCACGCGAAGAACGAAACGTGACTCAGCTGGCTTTATTTGTCAGTCTGATTTACATCAAGTACTGGCATGAAGCGCCAATGGGGACACAAGCTCCTCTCAATGATCTCAAAATGCTGCATCTTCTGGAAAAATATCCACACGGAGGAGCTGCACAAGCGGCGAAGACAGCTCTAAGACGCCACCTGTGGTACTTGTCGGAGCATCTGATTGGACTGGCCTTCTTCGATAATAGGATCGATCCTGATACCAAAAGGAGAATGGTTCAACACCTCCAACATCCCCAAAAGAATGGCTGCCCCCGACGAATCAACATGGCGGAAGCTGGTGTTGAAAATGATGTGGCATCCTTCATCACGAAAAGGACATTGACCCTCTTTGATGCCTTGAAAGTTGGAGGTAAGGAGGAAGCACGCCAGTTACTTCAAAAAGATCCACGGGAATGGCCAAATGACAAGAACTACAGGGAACTTAGAGATCGCGCCTTAAAGATGAAAGTCGTCAATGATGCTGCCGAGCGAGGTATTGCTCTCGCACAACGCTACAATGACACTTTGACACGAAACGAGGACCAGAAGCAGTACCTCCTACAACTCGTAGCCGCCCACCGAAAACAGATACCAATACCATCCAAGGCGACTCTGATGCAGAAGAAATAATGAAGATACACCCATTATCATGTCCTATTGTCTTACTGTTTTCTTTCATATTCTTTGAGAACCAAAAAAAAATTTAGTTATTCAGTTGTCTATATATTTTCCCAAATTTTCAAAAAGGGGGCAAGTGGGGCGACCCCTAAATATTAACCGAATAACGTGAAACTTTGCACAAATACTGTCCACACCAAGAGGCATAAAACCAACCTTGTGGAGAGAACTTAGTTGATGCTTTAACTTTTTGGACCACCCTAGTGTATAAGATGCACTTTTTTTTTAAAAAAAGGGGTCTCAAAATCACCCTACGTCCTATACACCAAAGGTCATAATATTACCTTTATATGGGCTAGAAGAACTGATGGACTTTTACAAAAATTCATCATCTCTTAGTCCCTCCTGACTGTGTATTGGTTTTGCTTTAACAAAAGTCAGCTTCGCTGGTAGAAAATTACATACATTTTCTGACAACTAGGCAGTTGGTCATAATTTTTTTCCTGAAAAAAGACCTTGAAAATAGGGGGTGCATCTTATACACCAAAAAATATAGTATTTAAAATAAATTTATGCTGATTAATATAACCAATTCTTTCCTGGCTAGATTTAGTTACTAAGTTCACACCCCATTCAACGCTTTGGCTGTGACATGGAAAATCTAGTATTTTTAGAGGTTTAGTTCTAATCTGAAGCAATTGCTCATTGGTAAAATTACTTAGCAAAGGTGGAGGAGTGATTATCTGCTCATTCCAATTAATCAAATCAATATAATCATTTGCTAGAAAATTTATAGATCTTGGTAGCTCAAAATTTCTGGCTCCTGAAAACCCAGTTCTGGAAAGAATTATCTTTTGAATTGCTAGCTCTCTAATATGTAATCATTCATCAGAAACCATTGACAAGAGTATATTTTCAGAGGATTAGTGAAGTAAGCATTGTTTTTCATGATTGGCTCAATAATTTTCTTGAATTTTACATCTAAATTTCAAAGAAGAATTGTCATAAACCAAAAATTTCGCGCACCCTCAGTGGCTTTTGGGTGTGATTTTATTTGAAACCACGCAGGGGTATAAAAATTGATGACAAATATGACAAGATCTTTTAGGTTAGTATCATGATTTGATGTAGAAATGTATAGGCGGAGAACCCTATTAGCCAAAGTCAGCCACCTGGCGTGATTTAGTCATCCTGGAGATCTTACAGCGAGACCCTCAAAAACATTTCCTGTTTGTATTGCATGACACATTTCATACAAGTATTTTTGGTCACTACTCAAATCTTTTACAATATTAGGAGGTATTTCTTGAACTTTACCTTCTATCGGTTCAAAATTTATTACTTTCAGTTTTGTTAAATCAGCTTTTAATTTCTTGCCAAGTGGCCCTTCAAAGGTGTTTGGGCCAGTGGTTCTGCCCTCCCTCAATGCTTTTGTAAAAGTGCTCTTTAATTATAACATAGTGTTCTTCTTTTATTTTGCCTGATTCTGTCAGTGTATCATCTTTTCTTCCATCAAATCCAATACATTCCACATTTTGGTTTTCTTCTTTATACTTATCATTGTTTATTTCATCAATGTGTTCTCTTTCAACTTTTTTTTGATCAAGCATATTTTCTAAACTTAAAATCTTCATATCTTTTAAGGCAGCATTTATAAGGGCTGCTGTGGCCCTATTGCTTACCCTATATCTCTGAAGTTTTGGCTAAATTTTCATAGGTATATATATTTTGAAAATTTTCTATTAATTCTAAGTCTTCTTCATAATCTAAGTCCTCTCTGTCTTGAAAATCGACATCTTCATTTTCATTATCATCTTCTATCATGTCTGATGATACAAATTCCCTTGCTTCTCTTAATTTTTCTTTTGATTTCTTTTCCCTTTCCTGTGCTTTCTGGATTTTGCCCAACTTTCTCAAATTACTTGAAATAGTTTTTTTATCAATTTTTCCTAACTGATTTTTTCTTTCTTTTTGACCAATAAAAGCTTCCCATTCTATAATAGGTATTTTATGTTCACACCTACAAAGTTTTCTATCCCTTAAGCCTTTATCATAACAGTGGCATGGAGATATGTCAAACATCTGATCATATTTCTTTAATTTTTCATAATATTTTTAATTTCTTTTTATCATAGGACATTTAGTAACTTATCAGCATCTTTTATAAGTCTAGTAACTAACATAAATTTCCTTTGTATCAATTGTTGGGAAAGAAAAGTTTTGCCAAATTTCTTTTATATCTTGAACAACTACATTATAGCAATCATTTTTACTTATTTTACCCTGTGCTTTAGATTCTTCCTCTCTAACAATAAAATGGAAGTGCCTTACAACATCAGCTTTTAATGGCATCATGGCAGATGAAAATTTTGCTGGATATCCGAAGGCTGCATTGTGGCTTCTTTTTCTAGTAGCCATAATTTAATAAGATTTTAACTATATTTTATTTATTACTGATATTTTAAAATTAAATAACGTATTTTAATACAAACTTTTAACATTCTAGCTACCTAAATAGGAATCTCGAAAGAAAAAAAATAATAATGTAATATTAGATCTTATATCCGGTGCTACGAGTCAGCACTGGATTTAAGACCCTACCCACTACTCCCCGATCTCAAAAAAAGTTGGTGAATGGTCTATTCTGATGTAATTCATGCCGGGGAACCTGATTTTGGCCATCTAAAAGCAAAAAAATTAATATTTAGGGTCGATTTTTACGATTTTCGGCCTATTTCCCATACAAAGGGAAAAAGTGAGTATCGGTAGGGGGGGAGTAGCGAAGGTCCCACAGCCTTGATTTTTGGTGTGGATACTACTATTACAAAATGATTAACCTTACAATATGTACCTAAGCAAAATCTTGACCTTAACCCCTTTTTGACCCAGCCTAATATGTATGTATATAAATATATGTATATATGTATAAATATAGCTACATTCATGGTTTGATAAATAAACTGTATGTATTAAGATTTTTGCAAATATTACGGTATTTGCTGCTCTAAAAGAACAATAATTTTCATCACAGTACCTATATAATTTGGATATTTAATCATGTTAAATTTGTGTGTTTTCAGGTTTTGACTATATGCTGATAAAATGTCATCAAAATATTATTGTGATCCATTCAATTCCCAACAATAAATTAAAATCTTCTGATCTTTGGCCTGCTTCACAATCACTGATAGAAAAATTTCCAAATCATTTGAAGCCAGGCCAAAAGTTATGTTCATCATGCAGAAAAATTTTTTCCTTACCATACCTATTTTACAAGTTCAAAATATAGCAGAACCAGAAATATTATCATGAAGCTGGTCTGATACTACTATGGAAACCGTGTCATCAGATGATGTTTTTGTTGACAAGGAGGCTGAATTGCTAGCAATGAATGAGACAATCGCCATGATTGAGGAAAGTCTGATTGTCAAGTGCAAAATTCAAAGAAATGAAGCATACCTCCCAACAAAAATGGCCAAAATACAAAGTTCAGTAAGAAGACACTTAGATATGGTAGGTGAAATTCCTCAAGAGCCAGGTCCATCAAATGTAGACAAACTGTCTGAGCCAGAAAGATAAATATCAAAACTCAGATAAACATGACCAAATTATGATTCTAACTATTTTTGCACCATCAATGAGTGTAAGAAAACTAATTCAAGAATTTAACTGTTCACAAAGAATGGCTGTTCACGCTCAGCAGCTTGCAAAAGAAAAGGGAGTATTGTCATCACCGAATCCAAATATGGGGAAGGAATTGTCACTGGAAGTAACTAATACTGTTAGAGTTTCTTAGAAATGATGAAATAAGTAGACAAATGGCAGGCAAGAAAGACTGCATAACAATAAAAGAAAATGGTGAATGAAAAAATATCAAGAGAGGTTAGTTTTATGTAATCTAAAAGAAGCATAACAATTTAAGTTTAAGTTCCCAGCTCTCTCTATAGGATTTTTGAAATTTGCGATGCTATGCCCCAAAGAATGTGTTTTGGCAGGAGCAAGTGGGATGCATAGTGTGTGCATGTGCACAATTCATCAGAATGTTAAGTTAATGATGACAAGTTCTAGAATGGCAGAAATTACCAGTGAGGAAGGAACTCCATTGAGTAGTTACCACAGCACTTTAGCCAAAATTATTTGTGACAAAAATCAACCTTCTTGCTATTTAGGTGTGTGTAATCAATGCCCTTGACCTGATTCACTAAAGGAAACTCTTCTTACATGTTACGAAGAAAAAGGTATTGATGAAATCCAGTACAAACAGTGAACAACAACAGATCAATCTCAGCTGGACTGTGTTATTCAAAATTTAGATTTCCTAGATACCTTTATTTCTCAACTAACTTGACTAAGGCATCATGATTTCATTGCCAAACAACAAGCCAAGTATTTAGAAAAAAATAAAAATAAACTGGATGAAGGCAATTTTTTGGTGATTGGGGACTTTTCTGAAAACTATTCCTTTGTAGTCCAAGATTGTGCTCAAGGATTTCACTGGAATAATTGCCAAGCAACTCTTCATCCATGGGTCTATTATTACAAAGAGCAAGAAAAAGTAAATCACAGCTCTCTAACTATTATCTCAGAGTGTAATACACATGATACTGTTGCAGTGCATCTATTCATAAAAGTTTTAATAAATCATCTCAAGTCAAATTTTCAGCTACTAAACAGAATTATCTATTTTACTGATGGATGCGCAGGTCAATACAAAAAGTGCAAAAACTTTTTAAATTTATGCCGCCACCATGAAGAATTTGGAGTTAAGGCTGAGTGGCATTTTTTTGCTACCAACCACAGCAAGGGACCATCAGATGGTGTTGGAGGAACCATCAAAAGGGAAGCATCAAAAGAAAGTCTTCATAGGCCATATGAAAATCAAATTCTGTCCCCAAAGGATCTTTTTGATTTCTGTTCCTTAAAATTTACTCAAATGTCTTTTAGCTTTGCAACACAAGAACAATACTCAAATGAGAAAGAATTTTTAGCTCCAATTTTATCAAAAGCGAGAACCATACCAGGAACTCAAAAATTACATTTATTCATACCACTGACAAAATTTTTTTTTAGATGTACAAATGTACAGCGCCTCAGTTGAAAGTCGAAAGGAATTCGCTTCCCCCTAACAATAGGGTAGGTTGATTTTGGAACTGTGATCTTGGACTAGTCTAGATAGAAAGGTATTAATGTATAAAAAACAGTGCACCAACTCATATTTGTGAAAATGATTGTATTTTTTGAGGATTATTAATTATTTTTAAGTTGTAAAATTGTCAAATTTTATGCGTAAAATTGCGCGTGTGGCATTCGCGCAATGTAAAACAAAATATCGGACCTTATTTCATCAAAATAATCAATTAAAATTTGGCTTTTTTAACAAAACGATGCTTGAAACTTATTGTAAATGCATTATACATGTTTATTAGTGTATTATTTTGTATTTTTAAAAGATATTTACCTATAAAATGTGTATTAAATTAAGTTATTTTATGATGCGTTCATTTAATTGTATTTATTTTCAGATATTTCATAAAAATGGGTAAAAAATGGAAGTCTGCAGTGTTAACCAAGGAGGCACCCAAGTGTAGGTTACAGCTTTTTGAAAACCCCCAGATATGCCATGGAACTGATCAGGGGTGATGTTTCTTCCAATCTTGGGGGCAAGTCTTGCTAATGCCTTCCTCCTGGACTTACAAGCTATGGACCTGCCTAAGCCTGGCCTTGATGTGAAACAGATAATAGTTGATAAATCGAAAATGGACAGGGAAAAAGCTAGAATGAAAGTGAAAAGTGATGAAAAGCACAATGAGGGTCTGGAAAAGTTAGTCTGTATTGGGGTTGATGGGAAAGTTGACAAGGGCACTTTGCTGTACAGAGAAGTTAAGGATGAAAATGGGGAGACTAAGCTGAAGAAAGGAAAGGGACAAGAGCACCATTTGACTTTCACAAAGGAGCCGGGAACTGAAAGTGGAACATATCTTACTCACAGAGTCATCCCAATTAAAGGTGCGACTGGAGTTCTTCTTGGTGAAGAAGTTGCTAGTGTCTTGGAGGAGTTTAAGTGTTCATACCCTGAAAGCTGTCCTCCTTGACAATACAAATACCAACACTGGCTGGGAGGGAGGCCTTGTAACAGCTCTGGAAAATAAAATTGAGTGGAAATTGCACACCATTGGCTGTTCACTCCATCAGAATGAGCTTCCTTTCAGAGCTGTTTTCAAGCATCTTGATGGCAGTACCAAAAGTCCCACTGCTTTCACTGGTCCGCTGGGAAAACTCTGTGAAATTGACTACCAAAATCTGCCACAAGTGGAATTCACCAAACTCAGTGGCCTCCTGGATGACATGGAATTTGCTGAGGAGACACTGAATGATCTCAATAGCGACCAGAGGCTTCTTTTGGAGTATGTGCTTGGAATTTCCAGGGGCAAAGTCAACCCAAGATTTGCTGCCTGGAAAATTGGACCATTAAACGATGCAAGATGGTTGACTTTGGCAATTAGATTGATGTGTCTGTGGACCAGAGGTGCTTACCCTCCAGAACTACAGGATAAGCTTTACCAGGCCATCAAGTTCATTGTGGAAGTGTATGCAGTTAGTTGGTTTGAGATAAAAAAGGACAGCAAGTTCCACAATCAGCAGCTGTACATCTTCAACATGATCCAGAGGATCAAGCAGCAGTCTGAAGAAATCCAGGGTGTTGCTTTCAAGAACCTGAAGTACAATGCTTTTGCCTTGCTGCCTGAGAATGTGCTGTACTTCATGATGAAGTCTGATGACTTGGAAGTGAGAGAAGCTGCTCTCAAGAAAATTCTGTCCATCAGGTAAGCATTTATTAATTTCAAAAAATGTAAAAAAAAATTTCATTATGGGGATTTATTTAATAAAAAAAAGGCCAGAGTTCTATAAATCCCCATAATCGAATTTTTTTTCATTTTCTTATCCCAATTCCCCCCTCAGTGGCGTATCAAGGGAGGGGCGAGAGGGGCGACCGCCCCGAGCAGCACTTCCCGAGGGGCGGCAAATTACTGTCAGGCGGGCGCAGTATGCAAAATTTTGGGTTTTTATGTTTTAAAATGCAACCCTCCAAAAAATTATATCTCATCATTGTCGCGCGTTATTTGTGTACAAAATATCCATGGTTTTGATGAAAAATCATCATTAAATGCTATATATGCCACCTCAATGCCACTATTTCCACAAATAGTTGCGTTAAATTTTCACATCGGAAAGGTTGCCAGCCCTATTTTTCAGACTTTCCCTATATTATTTAGGTTAGGCTTTGCATTCTTTGAGCTTTGATGATGATAATAATTAATGGTTGTTTTATTTTGCAGATACCCTACTGAATTAGCAAACATGAGCAAATGACAGAGACTGAGTGGTGCTGCATACAAGAATCTTCGCGAACAAAAAGAGGAGGAAGGCAAGCGTGCTGCTAAGCAATTTCATCAGTTAATGGGATTCTCAGACACACCTTCAGTGCCTTCTGGGAAGCAAGGAGATCAACTGCAATGTGATATATCTTTAGAGATAGATGTTCAAGCGGCAACTTCAAGTGAATCCCCAAATAATCAGGATCAACCCTCATCTACATCACAAAGTCACCCACCCACCCACCCATCACCCACAGAGTCTGTTTAACGATTCTGGCAACTGGCCTGTTCCAATGACGGACAATTTGAGAATCAAACTCATTAAACGTGGACCATCACATTTGAAAAATATGAATGGACCCTTTCCAGTTGATTCAAACAATAGGTCAATGTCAAAAGTTTGGTATTTCAAAACTTTGGAAAATGGTGAAAAAATTGAAAGGTCATGGCTAGTGATGTAAGTCATTTTTTATTGTGTCATTTTTTTTTTTTTTTTTTTTTTGTCATTTTTTTGTTTAAAACGAAGATAGTCTGTTTTTTTGGTTTTTTTTGTTTTAAACTTATTCCATATTTTTCTTCCTTTAATCTAATAAGTATATTAGTATTAGCTATAATTTACTATACTACCATGCTTATACGGTTATACCTAGTATATATAGTCATCATTTAGAAAAACTGAATCACACAAAAAGTATATAATAGAAATAAAAAGTGAGGGTTTGTTTTTCCTATGTATATATATTTTTTAACTAGAACATGAAACATTCTTCCTCGTTTCAAACAATATACATAATTGTGATTGGCAAGAGTACCAGTATATATATTCCAGATAGAAAAAAAAATATTCACCTTTTTGTTAACCTAATGTTGTTTAACCTTCATTTCCATGGAAGAATCATCACTAGATTGGGTAGAGCATATATGCTAGTTTCAATATCACAGGTACTGGTATAATATACATAATAAAAAATACATAATACTGGTATAAAACAATATATATAATTGTGATTGGCAAGAATACCAGTGTATATATATATATATATATATATATTCCAAATAGAAAAATAAAAAAATAAAAATATTCATCTCTTTCTTTAACCTTTGTGTTAACCTAATGCTATTTAACTTTCATTATCTGATTCTATTTCCATTGAAGAATCATTATCACTAGATTGATTAGAGCATATAGTTTCAATATCACAGGTACTGGTACTTATTGCAGATTTGGATGTTGACGAAGCCAATGTAGCACCATGTTTTACTTCACTTTCTTGGAATTTTGCATTTTGGGATATAAATACTAGCTTTGCTGCTCTGTCTGTGCTTAATCGGTTTCTTTTGGCTGTATGGATATTACTGTATGTGCTAAATGATCTTGGAGGTAATGAAAGGGCGAAATAGAGGTGTATGAGTTTGTGTAGGTATATATGTGAGTATGCTTGCGTATGTATCTGGAATTCTGGATGTATGCGTGTGTATGGGGTATATATAGATATAAATATGTGTATATAAGTATTTATGTATATATTGGTATATATGTATATGGGTGTATGTGTATGTATATATATGGATGGTCTCGGGGGGGAAAATGTCATCGCGGGTCTAAAGGATAGTTAAGTGGGAGATTCAAAATCCGAGGCATGGATGGGAGAGTCCTGGAAAGGTTGGACAATGGGCAGTCAGCTCCCAGCTAGTGTTCTCGCAAGTTTAACGGATCTCAAGATACGAGACTTTCAGTGCAAGAAGGAGGCCAGTTTTTTTCTGTAAATAGGCTGAAAAGGACATTCTATACTGGTACCATATGGCCTATTTTATTATTTATTTATTTATTTTTATAATATATATCATTGCAAAAGTATACCTTATAATTAAATTGGCAATATCTAAAAAAAAAAAAAAAAAAAAAAAAAACATGGACATAAAAAAAACATTTTTTTAACATCACTAGTCATGGCTAATCTTCTCACCTTCAAAATGTAGCTTGCATTGCTTTTGCTGTCATCTCTTCAACAACATCTCCAGTGCATTTGGAAAAGAAGAAGGATTTTTTGCCTGAAGGAAACTGAATCCATGAGTACCTGAACATGAAAACAGTCCATATCATACCCGATGCTTTGAACACTGGAAAGAGTTGTCTATGCGCCTTCAGTTGAATGCTACAATAGATAATGCACATCAGTTGCAAATAAAACATGCTACTGCTAAGTGGAAAGAAATACTGAGACGAATTTATGACTGCATCATGTTCTTGGCAAAACAAGATCTTGCATTCCAAGGGCACCGAGAGAACTTAAATGAAGAAGCTGGGCTAGCTGGCAATTCTGGAAACTTTTTGGAGTTAATAAAACTAATGGGCAAATATGACCCAGTAATTAGGGAACATCTTACAAAAATACGAATGACTGACAAGATATCCACTATGTATTTGTCACCTAACATTCAAAATGAGTTCATCACACTAATCGGCTGTAATGTTCGAAAATGTATAATTGATAATGTGTCTAGTGCAAAGTACTTTGCAATAATTTTTGATAGTACACCAGATATATCGCATATTGATCAGATGTCTCAGGTAATTCGCTGTGTGTCGATTAAAGATGGTAATGTAGAGGTGAAGGAATCCTTCGTTGATTTTATTAAATTAGAGGGGAAGACTGCTGAGGCAGTTACTGATCTCATTGTCACTAAGCTCTGTGAGGATGGGCTGGATATCCAGAATTGTTATGGTCAAGGGTATGACAATGCTGCTACGATGGCAGGTATTCATCTTGGAGTTCAACGCAGAATTCTTGATGTTAGCAAACATGCTGTTTTCATTCCTTGCAATAACCACTTGCTGAACTTGGCTGGAGTTCATGCTGCGGGACTGAGTCCTAATGCTGTAACTTTCTTTGGAACAATTGAACGAATTTTCATCTACTTTTCTTCCTCTACTCATCATTGGGATGTCTTAACAAAACATTCCAAAATCACTGTCAAGCGAGTCTCTGATACGCAGTGGAGTGCTAAGTATGATGCTGTTTCTAGTCTTAAGAAGAACTTGACTCACGTTGTTAGTGCCTTGGAAGAACTGAGTGAAGGGGTCTCTGAAAATCTGGACACAAAGGGCGATGCTGAAGCTCTGTTGACCTCCATCATGTCATACATATTCATTGTGTACTTATTTTTCTGGGATCCAGTGCTGAAAGAAATCAATGATGCTCAGCTATATTTTCAAAGAAAGGGGACTTGCTTTGGACCAGTGTGCATTAAAAATGAACTCTTTATCCGTGTTTTTAACTAATGAACGAGAGGAAGTAGTATCAAATGCTGCAGATGCCACCGAAGAGTTCTGTAATGAAATGGATATCAGTATAGACCGCAGAGTCAGGAGACGGAGAAGAATGCCTGGAGAGCAAGCTCATGATGCTGGATTGACCGTGCAAGAGGATGTACGCAGAGAATTTTTTGAAATCATGGATCATTTATTAGCAGAAATTGAAAAACGCACAGTTTGTCTTAAAAACATGAATGATTGCTTTGAATTTCTGTCTCCTTTGTACCTTTTGAATCAGTCCAAAGATGAAGAAATTAATACCAAGGTCAATAATTTTTCTTCCATCTATAATGACATTAATCCAGGAAGTCTACTGGAAGAAATAAAGTGTTTGTGCAGACATTTGCTCAGTTTCGAAAGCATAAGCGTCAACGATGATCCAAAGAACTGGGATATGTTAAAACTACTTCAGTGGATCGTTAAATGGGATCTAGTGGAATCTTTGCCTCATATAACAATTGCCCTCCGGATCTGTCTAACTACATGCATGTCCGTGGCAAGTTGCAAACGAAGTTTCTCAAAACTGAAACTTATAAAAACTTACCTCAGGTCAACTATAAGTCAATCTAGACTGAGCAATTTGGCGATTATTTCAATTGAACGCGAAGTTGCAGAGACAATGGACATAGAAAAAATCATTCATGAATTTTCTGTTATGAAAGTCCCAAAATTTAACTAGGCATTATACATTATATAGTTATTGTTAAAATTATGTAGTGTATTATGTACGGTACATTATGTAGTATTGTTAAAATTGAAGTTGCTTTATTTAAGTTTTTCTTCCAATAAAAGTTTTGTTTAGAAGTGTATTTTTGTAAAGGAATTGTTTTTAAAATTGAAAATTGTTACAGGGGCATGGGGGGTGGGCGTTGGCATTTTCGCCCCGAGCGGCAAAAAGTATTTGTACGCGCCTCTGTCCCCCCTTCCCTTCTGATAATGGAAATAATCTTACCTTCTTTCTGAACAAAAATTTTATTATGGGGATTTATAGAACACTGGAATAAAAAATAAATAAATTATTATTCTTTCAGAAGTGGGAAGCCAGCCAAGAAGAGGCTGAAGAAGATCACAGCCATCAACATTGAAGCTACCCACTGGTCAGAACTAATCAACCTTTCTCAAAGTGGCATCTGTGAACCTGCTCTCACAGAAGACTTTTCTGACCAGGAGCTTCAAGAAGGCCCATGACTCCAGATTTGAAAAAATTTACTGGAGCACAGCTCTGAATTTACTTTTTTTCCCCTTACACCACTAGATAGGTTAATGATAGTAAACTCTTGAATTGACGACATACCAATTACAAATTGTTTTAGCTAAACATAATAATACAATAATGTACAGTTTATAACTCACCTTAAGTTTATTTATTCATTGCAGCAGCAACAGTGGACGATGTTAGACTTTGCATGTAGGCATTTGTTGTGAATTTACCGCCATGTATGCTTGGCCACTGATCAATGGCTTTCTGTGTGATCATTACAGCAGATCTAGTGCCTGGAGCTGGACCCTCCTTCACAATTCTGCACAGCTTAGTCAAATGAGATGGCTTAATGGATCCTTTGTGTTCAACAATGTAACCAAGAATGGAGAATGTCCCTTCAGCTGGTGCTTCACTCCAGGCAGTTGATCCATCTTTATCAAAATGCTTTAATCTCTCTGTGATTCCTTTCCACAGCTGTTCTATATATTCTGTCAGCCAATTTATCACTGAGTCTTTTGTAAAACTACTTTCAGATCTGGTTCTGGATGGTCTAGCAACTTCAGCAACCTGGTAGTAATCAGAACATTTCTTGATGTATTTGTAAACTTCATTTAGGATGTAATCCTCAGCTGTTAGTTCCTTTTGCTGCCCTGTGGTATCGTGCTTAAATTCAGAAACTACATCATTTGCATTTCCTCCATTAGCTAATTTGGAAATTGTTTCCATCACTCTTAACATAACAGTTTTCCCTCCTTCTTTATAAAATATATTTTCTACAAATTCTGCACTAACTGTGGTTTTTTGAGCTACTTGCAACATAATCTTTGTTACATAGGAAATCAATACATAGAACTTGGCACTAATTTCTTTCTCTTGTGGATGATAAAAAAAAAAACAATTTTCTACAAATCTGTCAAATTGATCAAATTCTTAATTAACCATGCGAGTATCAGATTTGAGTTTTGGTCTCTTAAAACCAATGATATTGTCAAGAACCATATTGGTATAGTCAAGGCTTGATCTCAGATTTGAAGAGTGATTCTGAATAAAGTCTAAAAGCTCACTTAGTTTACAAATTTTCTTCAATGCATCAACGTGGGCTCTGTTCACAAGATGCATTAAGTCCCATCGAAATTTGAAATTTTCTCCAAACAACTTTTTCATTTCGTTTTTAAATGGCTCATTGTCCTTACAAAAAGCCCCATCTCCAACCATTCCAGATACCTTGGATTTAATTGCTTCTTCAGATAGTTTCAAGTGATTAGGAGACTTCAACACATCAAAAATTTCATTGGCCAAATAAACTCCTGATTTGCTGCGTACTAAATTTATCCCAGCAGGTTTTACAGTCTTATCTTCTTCACTCATAACTAATACAACTAGCATGCTTAATCCCAAAATTGTTCCAATGTCAGCTGTTATTGTTACTGAAGTTTGTTCTAAGAACCACTTTACAGTTTGTTCTTTAAGTTGATTATCTAATAGCTCACAAATTGTCTCGCACGCATGTGTGCTATGATTCAAATTTCCAACCTCACAACCTGACCTATGTAATACAGCTAGAAGTACTGGATATAGAGCCCATGCAGTGTTTGTTTTCATTATGTAGTATAAGATGTTGCCACATAAGTCTTCTATGCATTTAGTAGTGTTCCAAGATGTTTTCATCACTTCATAAACAGCAGCTCTTTGATGATGCTGAAGTTTAATTAAATGTCTCTTCAGGTGGGTTTTCAGATTTCTAAACCATCTCTCTTGATTTTCTCTTTGTTTGCATAGGTTAAATCTTTAACATTGAAGTAACCTTTTATGTTAGAATGTTTGTCTGAAGCACATGCTTTGGGGTCTGTGCAAGCTATGCAATATAATGTAAACATTTTATCATCAGAAGCATCATCAATATCTTCTTGATTATCATCATCTTCATCCTCAACAGCTATATCTACATCAGGCATATTAGTGTCACTATTTGCAATGTTTTCCATTATATCACTTGGTACTGAAAATGAATCATCAGCATGCCCTAGATCCTTCTTTTCCACCAATTTGAATGTAGATTTGATCAAATCATTGTTCAGGATTTCTTGTATTGATTTACACTTGCTTAAATGGGCTATGGAAATGTCAAATTTGTTGCTTTTTGCTTTATTAGATTTGGATGCAACACTTGAACTTGAAGGCATATTTTGACTCTTCTCTTTATTAACCACAACAGCTTGGTGAGTTTCTTTTGTTAGGCGCAAAATTGCATTCAATGTCTTCTGGATTTGGGAATTTTCAAATTCCTCTAAAGCAGTTTTGTTAGTCTGATGCGCAGATTCCTCACTTACCTTTTGTTTCTTAGGTGGAGGAGAAGCACTTTCTTCAGTCTGTGAAACATCTAGTGAAAAAGTTTCATTTTCTAGATTAGCAGTTGATGAAGTTGGTTCATTTTTCTGAGGTCTAGCACTAGCACATTTTGTGAACAAACTAAATGACTGCTTTGCCGTATCTCTTTGCTGCACTTCATCCTGGTATTTCTTTACTGCAATATCTAAGCTGTGGGCCCAAACTCTGGAACCTCTTGTATTGTAACAAATATTTTTTTTGGAATTAAAATGTTCCTCCCAGTTTTGCTTCTTTGAATATTTGTTCTTGCATTGACCACAAAAGTAACCCCTTTTAACACCCTCACTTTTCTCTCCAACTTCATCAATATTAGGATCCATTATTGATTATTGACTACCTGAAAAAATACAAAATAAGTAAAAGTTAGTAAATATAGTATGGTAAAAGTGAGTAAAAGTAAGTAAATATAACTAGTACAATGAAAGTAAGTAAAAGTAAGTGCTTTAAACTTAGTAAAAGTAAGGAAGAGTAAGTAAAAGTAGGTAAGTTAAAGTAAGTAAAAGTAAGTTTAAACTTAACTAAACTTTCCAATTCTAGAGTCATGGTGGATTACTTAAAACCGCACAAGTAATTATCTGGCCAATTTATCAAACCTGGCCGAGATCAATGGAACATAGTCCAATCCTGATAATTTTATATTAAAAAAATATACGTTTTAATAAAATTTTAATTATCAAAACATTGAAGCTTAACAAAAAATAAAAATAATTGTTAAATATGGAATTACCAACTAAACTTAAAATAACTAAATTTGTAATTTAAAAAAAATTGGTTTGTACAAGAACGTATACGCAAAAAAATTGCATAACGTCTAGCGGATGAACAAAACCCAAACCCAAATTTACTTTTTCTCATGGTCAAATTTACTGGAGCAATGCTCCCAAGATCCCAGGAATCTGGAGTCATGCAAGAAACATTGCTGAATGGCACCAAGTTGGAGCTGCCTGATCTGCCTTCACATTCTCAGTGTTGAAAGGGCCGTGAAGCTGACATCTGAAGCTTCCCATACTGTTTATGGACTCGAATTAAGTCACAAACACATTCTGGCCAAAGCCCTAAGCCGCCAGATGAGGCCTTCCTTTGCTTCTAAGGGCTCTTACAGTGAAAATTATGATGATCTTGGGATCTAAATGTGTCTATTTGACTCTGTACATGTTTTTTTTTTACTTTTTTCAGGATTTTTTTATGAAAATACCATGTTTTTTTTCAGCCGAAAATTGTGAAAATGCGGTATTTTTTGGTACGATTTTTTGACAATTTTTAAAATGGTTTCCTCAAAAAATGGTTAAAGCTAGGGATCCGAAATTTTTTGTCAGTTATCATCATATTAAGCCCTGACTATCTCGACTAGTCCGAAGTCGATATCTAAAAAAATGCGGAAAATCAACCTACCTTACTCTAACAACCCACTCAATTAATTGAAAATATCACAGGATATGTAACAGCGGAGTATGATAACCACTGGTGGATTGGGTGTGATGGAAACATATCCTGGTGAGGGTGAAATGAAAGTAAACTTCCTTCACCCTTGTGGCCCAAACAAGTCATTTACTTATCCTGAAAATCCTGATATACTTACAGTAGATTTGTCCAACATACACACAATCATAAACCCAATGACAGCTATTGGAAGAACATATACAATCACAAAAAAGGAAACCAATGAAGCCAATATGATCCTGAAAAAGCGTCATCTTAAAAAGTAATCAAGAAACTGGATACAAACTTATTTTCAAAAACATATAATCAAAAACTTACAACTGCATAGAAAATGTGAGTATTGCTATTTAAATTGCTTATTGACATGTATGCCTATATACTGTAACTAACTATATTTTAATAATTACACTTATGAATACAGTTCTAATCATTAGTCTATCTTAAATTGTACAGCTTCCTAATATTAAATTATTATTAAATAGTGGAAATCCCTCTAACCCTCTAGTCGTTAGAGCCTGTGACTATGAATAAATGGTCCTCGGTTAGAATCCTACTAGCTTAGAGGTTAGAAAATTTATTTTCTCCACAAGCGCATGCCCAATGCCTATGCTTGTTTCTGCCATACAGTAGAATATATCTTCTTCTTTCGCAACTTATTATCCCATCTTTACATGGGGTCGCTGTTTTTGGTTCGTCTTCTCCACTCTCCTCTGTCGTATACCGCGTCCTCCTCCCCGATGTCCACCACCACACAGTCCCTCCATCTCGTCTTCGGCCTTCCTCTTCTTCTCCATCTTGGCAACTCCATCTCCAGCACTCTGCGCCCCACATACTACTCCTCTCTTCTCCTGACATGTCCATACCACCTCAGCCTGGCCTCCTGCACCTTCTTAGATGCTTCTGCCACCTTCACTGTTCCCCTTATATGCTCATTTCTGACCCTATCCCTCCTCGTCACTCCACACATCCATCTTAACATCTTCAGTTCAGCCACATTGATTTTTCTTTCATTGCTCTTCTTCATTCCATACAACATTGCCGGCCTCACCACTGTTTTGAATACCTTTCCCTTCAGTTTCACTGGGACCCTCTTATCACAGAGCACCCCTGATACGTCCCTCCAGTTCTTCCACCCCGACTGTATTCTACAGTTTATCTCTCTCTCTGTTCCCCCCTCTGCATCCACTGTTGACCCCAAGTATTTAAAATACTCCACCATCTTAACACGCTCTCCACTCAATGTCACTTCCCCACCTCAGTCCTGCTGCACATCACATCTCATATATTCGGTCTTCTTTCGGCTAATTCTCATCCCCCTACTTTCCAATGCCTCTCTCCAATTTTCCAACTGCTGCTCCACCTCCTCTTTCGTCTCCCCACTCAACACAACATCGTCTGCATACATCATGCACCACGGCACCTCCCCTCTAATCCTGTCCGTCAACACATTGAATACCACATTGAAAAGGAAGGGGCTCAAAGCTGATCCTTGGTGTAGACCAACTTCCACCCCAAAGCTCTCTGACACACCCACACTACTCCTCACCTTAGTTGTTACTCCCCTGTACATCCCCTTGATCAGTTTAACATACTTCTCCGGTACCATCTTTTCCCTTAAGCATCTCCAAACTTCCTGCCGTGGTATCCTATCATATGCCTTCTCCAAGTCAATAAAAACCATGTGCAACGCCTTCTGCCCCTCTCTGTACCTCTCTGCCAACTGTTTCAATGCAAAAACTGCATCTGTCATTCTCCTTCCCGGCATAAATCCAAACTGTTCCACTGACACTTCCGCTTCGTCTCTCAACCTACTCTCCACTATTCGCTCCCATATCTTCATTGTATGTGATATTAGCTTGATCCCTCTATAATTCGTGCAATCTTCTACATCTCCCTTCTCTTTGAATATAGGCACTATGATGCTGGTCCGCCACTCATCCGGAATCACCTCCTGGTCAAACAACTTCTGTATTAGATCCCACACCAGATCCACCCTCTCATCTCCGTGCCTTCCATGCCTCAGCTGGTATCTCGTCTGGGCCAGTCGCTTTGTTATTTTTCATCCTATTCAGAGCACGACTCACTTCCATCCTCCCCACTTGTTCTGGCATAGCTACATTTGGTAATCCATCCTCATAGAAAGATCTTGGGTTTTCTTTATTTAATAATTCCTCAAAAATACAGTAGAATATATAAGATCTCTAAACTAATACGGAATGAAAAAAACCCTGTTTTGGCACCCTGCATAGTATCTAGGCCTAGGTCCTTCACAAGTTGGAATGAGGTACACACCTAGGCCTTGGGAGGTAACTAAGGGGTTTAACTACCTACCTTGCTAATTAATTTTTTAAACTCCTCCTCATGATAATTTTACTAAAATTTTTAATAGGTATAAAATTCATATTTTTCAGGTTCAGCACGGCAATATGAAGTGTTAATTCATCAGAAATACCTGTACAAGTTAGTCATTGTTCAAACTTCAAACACCTAAATTTCAAGTTATTTTTAACTGCAAAAATTATATAGGATTTGTGATAAAAATTATTGATACTTTTAGAGAACCAAATAATTTGTTTGTAAAAATCTTGATGCTTACCTATAGGCAGGGCCGGATCTAGAAGTTGCGAGGCCCTAGGCAGATCTAGAAATTGCGAGGCCCTAGGCCTATATATATGAAAATATGGACTTAATTATCGGTACTATACCAGCAATATTAGAATCCTGCATACACAGAACTATGCCAGCACTTAAAAATTAAACCAAACCAAAATAATCACACATGGAAATTGTATAAGAAATATAAATAAACCATACAAATAAGTATAAATTATAATATGAATCAAGATTTGTATCGAAAATATAAGACAATGATTTCTAAGATTTATATATTATAGGTAATGACTTTCCATAGTATACAAACGTTTTTCATATGTGATGTATAAGAGAGTTGACATTTCATTTTTTATAATAGTGAGCGATCGACTTATCAGGCTAAATATTAATGCTTTAATATTTGGTTCAGATGCTCCTTGAATATTACAGCAATGCTTTTCTACTTTTCTTCGAGCTAAACTCTTCAATTAATTGAGAATAATCTAATGAATTTGTTGTATCATTTTCTATTGATAACATAGCTAATGATTGCAATCTCGCTTGAGACATGGTGGAACGCAAATATGTTTTAATAAGTTTGAGACGTGACTGTGAGAAACTTCTTTCAGCCGAAGCAACAGTAACTGGGATGGTTAATACTATTGGAAGTGCAACATAAACATTAGGATAAATCTCACTTAGTTGTTTTTGCACTATATAAACAAGGGCATTTCCGAGATCTGTTTTCTCAGGTATAAACCTGCAAATTACTTTAAGTTCTTCATAGTTCTAAATCATTAATATCACTTGAACAGAACGTGCAAAACGGCTTGAGCGAGGCCCCCTTTGGCGCGAGGCCCTAGGCGATCGCCTAGTTCGCCTATAGCTAAATCCGGGCCTGCCTATAGGTATATATCAAATCATGTATATAGCTTAGGCCATTTCGAAAAATCGAAATTTATGATGGCTCAACGCACACATACTACAAAAGTAATATGTCATGAATAAAGACTTCATGCAAAATATTAAGACAAGAGCTTATTGTTATCCCACTCCTCAATGCATATCTATTTTACCCCTCATGAGAAAATTTTCATTTTTCTGGCAAATACACTATATGATCAAAAGTATTCAGACACCGCATGGTTTTGGGAAAAATGGTTTTATTATGGCATTTAGTAACCAGTAGGTCCACCCTTTGCTTTTATTACAGCGTCAACACGTCGAGGCATACTTTCCACCAGTTTTCGGTAAGTCTGTGCAGGAATGGCTCGCCATTCCTCTTGCAGAGCTGATGCAAGTGAAGCCAGGCGTGGTGTGCGGTTTCGTATCCGTCGCTCCAGTTCGTCCCACATGTGCTCGATTGGGTTGAGATCGGGGCTCTGAGCAGGCCAGTCTAACAAATCCACCTTATTTTCACGAAACCAGTCCTGCACACGCCTTGCAGTATGGCAGGGAGCTCGATCCTGTTGAAACAAACAATGGCCATCTCCGTAGTATTGCCAGTGTAGGGAGGGCCGAATTGTCCAGAACGTCAAGATAAACGTCAGCGTTCATGGTAGTGGGTATAACAACCAACGGGCCGAGCCCTAGCCAGGAAAAACAACCCCATACCATGATGGACCCTCCACCGAACTTCACCGTTGGACGTACACAGTCAGGAAGAAGCCGTTCTCCGGGCTGTCACCACACCCAAACACGCCAATCAGACTGGAAGAGTGAATACCGCGACTCGTTGCTCCAAAGAACAGTTTTCCAGTCCTCCACGGTCCAAGAACGACGGGAGACACACCAGGCCAAACGACGCGTGGCATTAACTTTTGTAATCAGTGGCTTGTGTACAGCTGCTCTACCATAATAACCGAGTCTGTGCATCTCTCTGTGGATAGTTACAGTACTAACTGAGGTACCGGATGCTCTTCCTACCTCCTCAGCGATGGAAGTGGCAGAGGACATGCGGGACTTCTTGACATGTCGTACCAGACTTCTTCTATCACGTTCCGTCAGTTTGCGTGGTCGTCCGGAACATTTTTTCAAGTTAGTTGCACCATCGTGCTTCCATCTCATGATAACATCCGCTACAGTCAACTTTGGTATATCCTGTTTGGCTGCAATGTTTCGTATAGAAACGTTACTTAAATAACATCCGATGACGAGTCCACGTTGGAACTCGGAGAGTTCACATCCACGCGGCATGGCTTCACAACAGTTACTGATAACTTAACAGAACACCTCAGCATTATAGTTTCGCCACGCTTTTTCCCAGCATACCTTTCGGCGAAGGTGATATTTGCAGAAATGCGGATTTTCCGGGGTGTCCGAATACTTTTGATCATATAGAGTATATTTATTTATTTTGTGATGTCCTCTTAAATTTGGTATATAAAATTCATAAATAAAATTGGAAGATAAGTAGGTCATTTTCAGGAATGGTCCAGTAACCCCCCTATATTCTTTAGAGAAAATTCTAGAAAATTCTTCCTTCAGGATAACTATTCTAGAATTTCCATTTTTTCCCTTTATGGATTATATGATGTTTTATTTGCTTTTTCATCTATAATTACTGATATTTTCACAAGTTTACTGTTCTAGAAAGGTTACTTCATGTTACTTTACAACTTTCTTACAGTAATCAAGTCATAATATAATTTAGGTGAGTGATTAATGATTATATTATATTATTATTAAGACTAACAGGTGGTAAAACTTTTTCCCTCAGAATTATGGCAAAAACCAGAAACAAGTGTGAAGTCTGGTTGGTCGGACAAGTGCTGGAAGAGGGTTTTTCTGAGAAGCAGCTTCCAACTAACAGTGATGTCCTTAAACGTCTTTTTTATCACATTAAGGTGGGAAAGCAAAATGTCTCTGTAGCTTGCGCAACTGTAGCCAATGAAGTTATTGCTATGTGGGAAAAAGCCTCCTTAATTACATCCCACAAGCCTTATATTGTCTCAAAGCTTAAAAGGCTTTACAATAAGCATGAAGGGCTGGTCAAGAACCAAACTCGATGAACTCCTACCCAAGAGAAGAATGAAGCAGAATTTGTCACCAGCTTAAAGAAGCTTTTCGATGTAGCTCATTCAGAAGTGGAAACAGAAATAAAATTGCAGGAGGATAAAGATTTTCTTAAGGATCAAAGGAACGATCGGAAAATGATTATGGGTCCAGAAGACAAGGAGTTTTCAAGAAAGGCAAAAGCACGACAGATAAGCATGGAAAGAATGGAAAAACTTCGCAGGAAATCAAAGGAAGAAATGAGGCAATTGACAAAGGTTGTGGATCTCAACCAATGTGAAAATTCCGGTTCAGGAGGAAGTGAAGAATCATCTGGTGATGAATTGTTCTACAGAGCACTCTCATCATCATCTTCAAAAAAGGAGAAGCTTGAACCAGGTGTAATTGTTAGGGATAAAAGTTCTTGGCTGCTCTGGACCGCACTGGAACATCTGCAAGAGCTGCTATGCACAATGTGGCACCTGCCCTTTCAGCTGCTGGAGTGGAAATTGAAGAGATCACACTTTCATCATCCTCTATCTACAGGTCTCGGTGATCAACACGGATGCAGATGGGAGAAGACATTAAAGACAGTTTCCAACCAAATACCCCTTTAATAATTCATTTTGATGGAAAGCTTCTTCCATCCATGCATGGGGTAAGATTGATGTAATGCCCATTGTTGTGACTGGTGCAGGCGAATTAGAAAAATTACTGTCTATTCCAAAGCTTATTTCTGGAACGGGAGAAGAAATGGGGAGAGCAGTTTTAGATGTCTTGAAGCAATGGCCACAAGTAAATGAGTGGGTAGCAGGCCTTTGTTTTGATACTACTGCAAGCAATACAGGTATCCATGCTGGGGCTTGTACCATCATCCAAAAGGCCCTTCAGAGATCACTCCTTTTTCTGGCATGCTGCCACCATATCCACGAGCTTCTTATCACTGCAGTTTTTGACATGTTTTTCTCTTCTTCAGGTCCACAAATTCCCTTATTCAATCGATTCAGAGATTGTTGGGATAACATTGATCAGCAGAATTACAAGCCCTATGAACCCAATGATCTCACCTCAGAATCTTTAGATCATTGGATCTTGAAGCACAGAGACAAGCTTATTTCTTTCATCAACTCCAAACTTCAAGAGGGCCACACTCGAGGTGACTACAGGGAATACTTAGAACTTGCACTTATCTTCATTGGTTGTCCAATGCCTAAAACAAATAAAGGCTCTGATAGCAGATTCCACTACCCAGGAGCTTACAGCAGAGCTAGATGGATGGGAAAGGGCATCTATTCCTTAAAAATGTACTTATTTAGGAACCAATTCCTTCTCACCCCTCATGAAAAACAAGCTCTGATACGAATAAATGCCTTTTCAGTGACAGTTTATCTTCAAGCTTGGTATACATCTCCAGTTGGAATTGATGCTCCAGCAAATGATTTGGCCTCCTCAAGATGCTACATATCTACAAGATCCAGGTTGATAAGGAAGTGGGTGCTACAGCCCTCAAAAAACTTCAGAACCATGGTTGGTACTTGAGTGAAGATCTTGTAGGATTTGGCTTTTTCTCAAACCTCGTGACTGAAGATGATAAGGTTCTAATGCTCCACAACCTTCACCACGCACCTCCTCGAAAAGTGAGGGCAAGAAAGGTGGACCCCCGAATGTTGCAAAACCCCAATGACTTAAAGATTACCAGTTTTGTCACAACTCAAACACAAGACTTCTTCAAGTGTTTGAAAATAGAAATTCCCAAGAAACTTGAAGACATTGAGGAGCACCGTAATCGGGTCATGGCAGTCAAAGTAATCAATGACTGTGCTGAACGAGGAGTCAAACTGGCTACAGAATTTAATGAGAAGCTCACAAAGAGTGAGGAAGAGAGACAACTGGCCTTTCAAATCATTGAAAATCAGAGAAAGGAGGTCCCTCAGCCACTGAAATCCCTATATTCTTAATCAATATATGTCTTAAATAGAATTTAAGTCGCTTTGTTTTAAAACATTTTTTGTTCAGTCTTATATTTGCTCTAATTATCCATTAATGTAAAAGAAGTGTCATCTGAGGGGTGCCTTTTTATCATTCAAATAAAATGATATTTTGTCTATTTGTTTTTCTTCCTTTATATAAAAAAATAAAAGTGTGTGCGTTTATCAAAATTCAATTTGAAAAATTACCATATAATCGTGAAACGGTCTAATGTAGCTATATTATAATATGTATATGAACTATTTGTGAAGTTATCTTAAATAAAATGCTCAAAATTTTCAACATGCACAATTTCAAATGCTTGTGGAAAGCAAACCCATGGAGATCCCACTCCAATTTTTTGCTTGAATATGCTTCATCTAAAGGTCTTTACTTATGCCAATTTTCATGACCTTGAATTATGAACTCTGACCTGAGGTCAAGGTCAAAGGTGAAATATAAATGCAACTTTTTTTTTAATGGAATGTACGCACTCTGTGCATAAAATTGAAGTTATTCTGCTGTCTTTTCTGAGCATTTTGACACCAAAATCATTAAAATCCATCCATTACATCCTGAGTTATGACCTTTCAAAATCACGAGGTTACGCTGCTGACCCCAAATTTGAGGGGGTCATTACTCCCAAACTATTTGGCCCAAGTGGCTAAAATTTTGTCACGCTTCATTACTCATCATACCCAACTACCACACCAAAAATCATTAAAATTGGTGAGATGAGTGGCAGAAATCACCAAAAAGTGTGTACACTTGACATGGAATGCCTCTATTACATTTTTATCTTAAAATACTCTTATTTCAGCAAAATATAGGGACTTTTGAACCACCCTGTACACACATACAGTCGACCCTCAACTTACGTCGTCACCATCTTACGTAACTTCGAGTTACGAGAAGCCCCCATTGACTGTAATTGATTCATCTTACGTAATTATTTTGTGTTGCGTAATAGCTGTGTAATCGCAAACGTAATGCGTGACCACTCACTGGCAGGACACCGGGTATTTCATGTTATTTCATTGTTATTTTTACTGTGCATTATATAAAGTGATACTGTATGAAGTGATTAATAATTTGGCAAATTAATAAGTCTAAAATTAATTTTTTATTATTAATTTTTAATATGAATTTTCTTTCACAGATGGTGTTTCTTAATAATAATTATTAATTACCATTATAATTCTGTTTATATACACTGTTTTTATCAAAAAATTTAATTATTTTATTATTTTCAATACTTTTTTGGGGTCCTGGAACGGATTACCCGATTTACATGTATTTTTAGGGTTTGACTTACATCATTTTCGAGTTAAGTAACTCATCTCAAAACGGATTAATTACATAAGTCGAGGGTTGACTATATATATATATATATATATATATATATATATATATATATATATATATACACACCTTGGTTAACCTTGGTTTTGCTTCCACCCAAATTGTTCATTCTGACAAAGATCAAGCTTGTCACTCCACCTTAGACCTACAGTTAAATGTGAAATCCGAACCACGCCCCATCACGGGCAGTCAGAAATTACAGTCCTCACCCAGGCTCTATCTCATGACTTCCCGATCAGCAGCCCAGCATCTTAACCACTAGGCGACCCAGGATACCTATTTATCTCCCAACCAATTTCTTTATTGTGTGGAAAGATGAACAACTGGGTTTTGCTGTACGCCACCTACCATCACCAGGTCTCGATCCCGGGGCCAATGGATTCTTAGTCAGTGACACTAACCACTACACCACCGAGGCACATCTATATGATGCAAACCCACAAGAAAAAAGAAAAGATTATTCCAAGGCCTTTCATGTATTCAGCAATATACCTCATCAGAGAATGAGGTGTATTGCTGAATACACAAAAGGCCTTAGAATAATTTTTTTCTTTTTCCTTGTGGATTTGCATCATTCATTCATTTCACGTGTTTAAATGTGAAATTCATTCCCCCCCCCCCAGATACACACAAGTATATCAGATCTCATATGGCACATCTAGAGTGGAAAACAGCCTTAGAGGACAAAACAACCCAAGAAATGCTAATAAACTAGGGGGAAAGACACTGGAAGTCTTTGAAAAAAAATTTCTAAAAGTACAGCCAAAGGGAAAGAGGAATTATTTTGTGAGGCAAAAGCAAACACTATTCCGCAAAAGAGGAGGAGTAGCTACAAAGTTAATTAATTCCACAGATACCACCAAAAAAGTGATACAAGTAAAACTGGAGTGTACAGACAGAGAAATACAAACCCTAATTAAGGGCCATTCAGAAAGGGAAAAAAATACTGTGAAAGCAATAAAATATAACCCAAAATACTTCTATAGCTTCGCGAAAAGAAAAACAAAAATGCAGGCCACTATCACACCCTTAATGAAAGAAAATGAGCTAACTGATGACCTAAAAGAAATATCTGAGATAATGAGAGCTCAATATGAATCAGCTTTCAGTACCCCAAAAAGAGACAAAACAATACCTGACAGAAATACCTTTTTTGAAGAATCATATGAAGAATGTGCAACTGATTTTGAATTTAAGGCAGAAGATATAGCGAAAGCTATGGGACAAATGAAATCACATTCAGATGCAGGTCCGGACAATTGGAATGCCTGGTTGATTAAAAACTAAGAATGAAATAGCTACACCCCTTTATTAGATATAGAAAAGATCCCTTGGTATTTCCCTGAGGGAAATACCAAGCATACTAAAAAGAGTGAACACTATCCCAATATATATAGGGGGGAATAAATCTCGAGCAAAGAACTACAGACCAATATCACTGCCATCCCATCTCACCAAAATATTTGAAAGAACAGTACATGAAATTTAACACTGAGAAATTTCAGCTCTTGAGATATGGAAGAAATGAGGAACTTAAACAGTATACTATGCTGCAGATAGATAGGAAATGCAAAGCAGCAAGAGATTTGGGAGTAATAATGATTAACTATGCAAAATCTGAAACACAGAATCTGATAGCGATAAACAAAGCAAAAAGAGTTACACAACAGCTACTGAGAACCTTCAAAGGAAGGGATGAGAATATAATGATTCCCCTGCTATAAACACTGATCATACCAAAACTTGAATACTGCTCAGTCTTGACATCCTCATTCAAAAAAGAAAAAAATAATAAACTAAGAGAGATCCAAAGAAATTTCACAGCCAAGACTGATGGCTGCAAAGAACTTAATTTCTGAGAAAGACTATGCAAATTAAATCTATTTGTTGGAACTTTTTAGAAGAAGAAGGACTGAGACCATAATTTATATATGGAAAATGATTGAAAAACTGGTACCATATCTTAACCCTTAACCACCTGAATTATTTTTTCAAGAAAAAAATATTTTTATTGACATTGCTAATAATGCTATTGCTAATAATGGTATTGCTAATAATGCAATACTAATAATTTCAAATCACAGTGAGAAAATCGTTATCTGAAAAAAGCCACCTCGGCATAAGTAAAGAAAATTAAATGGTTTTAGATATGTTTATATGTTAATGTACAGTAGGTGTCCATAAAAGGACACTACAGCAGTTAAGGGTTAAACCAAACCCAGTAACCATCCAAACAATACTGGAAAATAGAAGGTACAATGTGTAGTATTCCCAAAGTAAAGGCCAGACAAGGGACACCTTTAATAGTGATGGAAAATTCTTTTTATCTGAAATCATCAAAAGGAGACTAGATGCCTGGCTCAGGATGGTACCGTATGACCTGGATGAGCCGGGTGTGCCTGGCTATGTGCGATGGAGATCACAAGAGAGCAATTTGCTCGTCCATCAGGCTGGGTCTAGAGGTGGGGCCACCAGCTTCACCTTTGTGTGAAGAGACTGACGCAAGGAACTTCTACCAGGTGTACCATATATATATATACACACACAGGGTGAGTCAAAAGTAGCGCCCGATTTCTGTCAGTTGATTGTTTGTTTGCCATTTGTATTACAGTGTACAAGAAGGTAGAAATAAATGAATGACATGTTTATCTAACCATTTATTCGGGGGGAAAATTATTACGGAACTGTACCAAGCTGTTTTACTTGCAATTTTCAAAGTGCCCTCCCTCGTGATTGATGCACAATTGCAGCCAAGCAGGCACAGAGTGGCATACACGCCTGCAGAGTTTGATATCAATTTCCTCAAACTTTACAGTGATTTGAGCCTTCAATTCCTGAATGGTACAAGGCATTTCACGATAAACAAGGTCTTTCATGAGCCCCCAAAGAAAGAAATCTGGAGGTGTAAGGTCTGGGGAGCGTGCCGGCCACTCGATCGGACCGCAGCAGCCAATCCACTTTCCGGGAAAGTTTTCATCAAGCCACTGACGAACATGATGTCCATAATGAGGTGGAGCTCCATCTTGCTGGAAATAACAGTCCTGATCTTGTACCCTGGGCCAAAAGAAGGTTTGCAGCATATCCAGGTAAATTTCTGCAGTGACAGGTCCCTCAAAGAAAAAGGGTCCAATTATCCCTAATGGAGATATGGCTGCCCAAACTGTCACGCCAGGTAAATTTACCTCCTTCTCAACTGTCACTCTTGGGTTCTCCGCAGCCCAGTAGACACAATTGTGTCTGTTAATTGTGCCATTAAGCTTAAAACATGCCTCATCTGACCACCAGATGTTGTCTAGCATTGTGTCCTCTTCATCAAGTTTAGCTAAGAACTCTTCGCAAAATTGAAGATGGCGGTCGTCATCTCCATCATGAAGGGCATGCAGTAAGCGTGGAATGTAAGGTTTCCATTTTTTCTGGTGAAGGATACGGATAACACTTGATTGGCTCACTTCCAACTCTGCAGATAAATGGCGAGTTGACTTTTGCGGACTTTGTTCCAGTCTCCTGATGGCTTCTTCAGCTTAGCTACATTCATTGCCATTTTTGGATGACCGGACTTCTTTGCAGTGGCTACCAACCCTGTTGCTTCAAATTTCTTGACAATCAATCGTATGTTTCTTCCCTAGGGTGGGTTAATATCGAATTCCTGTGCCAAATGGTGTGCCGCCATCGTTGGTTGTTCATTACATTTGTAGTAATGTTTCACGGCCGCAATGCATTGATTCATTGAAAGGTAATTCATGGTTCAATTTGGTGCAAATTCAGTAACTTTCCAAACTCTCAGCAATAACCTGCAAAACAAAAACAAAAATAAATAAACTAAGAAAATTAATAATCTGCAAGACAATTATTAACAACATGACTTCCCAGAAAGAATCTGACAGCCGAAAAAACAGAAATTGGGCGCTACTTTTGACTCACCCTGTATATATATACTTTAAGTTACTTTAGGTTACTTTGAGTGAGTTTGAACAACAGTTCAGGAACAACCTGCAGTTGACCCCTCTGCAGCATCCTGCCTCATTTGCAGGATTTGGTGAAGGAGGGAATTGCTGTCTGATCTCCTCCTGCCCTCGTAGCCAGCAACACATGGCTGGTCAGGGACTTTGCACAAGAATCTGTCCAGCTGGTTCTTGAAGTTATTCAGGTCAGTGTGCTGGAAATTCCTCACTTCTTTTGGCAGGACACTGAAAAGCTTTGGACCTCGTAGTCTGAGGGTATTTTCCACCCTTGTTTCAATGGCCCCTTGTCCCACTGCAGCTGGGACCATACAAAATCTGCCTCTTCTCTCACTCCAGTTTGTTTCTCTTTCATTTCTAAGGTTCAGGACAGAGCCCTCAAGTATTTTCCATATGTATATTATTGTGTACCACTCATGCCTTCTTTCGAGAGAGTAGAGTTCCAGGTATTGTAGTTGAGACCAGTAGTCCTCACCTTCTGTTTCCTCTATCTTAGACGTAAAAGTCCTTTGTATAGCTTCAATGTTCGCAATGTCTCATTTTCTGTATGGGCTTGAGAGTACTGAGCAATACTCAATTATTGGTAGGACTAGACTCTTCCATAATTTGAGCATGATGTTTGCTTTTCTGCTACTCCAGTTGATTCCCATTATTTTTCTAGCCATTGTAATTTTGATGTTATAGTGCTCTCTGAATTCTGCATCCAACAACATTATTATTCCAAGATCTATGACTTGTAGATTTGGTGTTATCCATTTGGCTTGCATAGTTTTGTACCCTTTTTCTGTAGCTCCTTGTTATTACCATATCTTAGAAGTTGGAATTTTTCTTCGTTGAACTTCATATTGTTGTCTTCTGCCCACTGGAATAATGTTCCAATGTCATTTTGTAATTTTCTTATGTCACCTTCATTCAATATTTCCTTACATATCTTTGTGTCATCTGCGAAGCATGATACAATACTGTCCTTAATATCTACAATCATTATTATGAACAGCAAGGGAGCTAATACTGTCTCTTGTGGGACAGCGCTCTCTACTTCCAATTTAACTCCATCTACTACCACTCTTTGTGTTCTTTGCATCAAGAAATTAAATATCCACCTTCCTAGCTTTCCAGTAATTCCTGTATTCTTAAGTTTGTGTGCTATGATTCTATGGTCACATTTATCGAAGGCTTTAGCAAAGTCTGTATATACAGTATTACATCTATGTTTTGTCCTTGACACAATGTTTCCAATATTTTCTCCTGGTGGTCTAGTAGCTGTGATAAGCATGATCTTCCAGCCCCGAAGCCATGTTGATTTTGGTTGTATAAGTTCTTTTCTTGTTGGTAGTAGGTAGTTTTGCCTCTAATTATACGTTCAAAACACTTTATAAAGTGTGAGGTGGGAGCCACTGGCTGATAATTCTTGGGCATTGCTCTGTTACCACCTTTAAAAAGAGGAGCAATGTTCACATTCTTTAAGGGGAGTGGAATTTGTCCTGTGTCAAGTGACTTCCTCCATAGTAAGTATAGCAGTAGTATAGCAGTTTGGCAATACCCTCTTTGCATTTCTTCAGAAATGTGGCATGCCATGTGTCTGGCCCTGGTGCTGAATTGTCTCACATCTGTGATAAGGCCGTAATTACATCTCCTTCCATGAACTCAAAGTCCATTAATAGGTTTGTGCCAGAATTTGTTCTTGGTCAATTTGTATCTATGTCAAAAAATTTGTCTGGGTTTTCCACTTCCATCTTGGACTTTGGGGTGCTAAACACAGAGTTAAATTGTTCCCTATGCAGTTCACTTATTTCTTTTGGGTCATTTATGTATTAAGCCTCCTCATCTATCAATGGACCAATACTCTCCTTACACGGCATTTTACTTTTCGCAAATGTGTAGAAATATTTTGGGTTATTTTTTGTTTTCTGCTACCTTGTTTTCCTCCTCATTTGTCTTATGTATGAATGTATGCTTTAGGTCCATTTCTAGTTTCCTCTCTAGTTTGAGTTGCTTTGAATCAGTTCTGCAAATGTGGAGATGTTTTACGGTTTGTCTTTATTGCCTGAATAGTATTCCAATTTTCCTCTTGAGCTTGCTACATTTTCTTTCCTGCCTCTCTGGAATATGTTTCAGTATTATAAGTTTGGTTTCAGTCTCTATTATATCAGGTCATCCCATAAGTAATGTCATTTTTTACGATAGATTAAGTTTAAACTAGTCCTACTCGGTTTAAGCCTAAATTTTCTGAAGGTTATATCTAAGAGGAGATCTATCATGTTTCGCTACATACTTTACAGACCTTGACCAGTGGGGCATTCCAGGAGAGATCACCCAATGCATGTCACCACTCCAACTTGGATTTTGATGAAAATCGACATATGGGGTTCTTCCAGGTGCTGATTTCACTGGTCAAAATAAAAAAGTTCTATGACCCATAGTTTTTGAGATATGGGCCCCCACTTTACCATCTAACTTTAATGGGCAATAACTCCCAAACATCTTACCGTATAACTCGGATAACGAGGACCCCTGTATTGGTTTGGCCGCTGCATTTAGGAGAATTGGGGTTGCAGCACTTGATACCATTTATAGTTCTCATTTCCTCTAAAAAATGTGTTTCCTTGCTCCTGTTGTTACTACTAATATGGATAGGGTCTGTTCTTCCCCATTCTCTTCTTTGGGTACCCTTTATGTGAAAATATGGACACACTATATTTAGGCATTTTCTCTGTCAGTGACTGTCTGCACATAGGAGGGTGGAAAAAGTGGCAGTTTTGTCTGTATCTGCATCTTCCATTCCTCATCATATCGAAGCATTTTTTGGGGTGACTGTACCTGCAGTTTGCTCCATATACAGTATGCACGACCCTGTTTTAGAGTATTCACATATGGCCCATTGTTTAATCTCCTTATGAGCCCTATGTGATTCAATTGCATTTTTCTGTTTTGCCACCACTTCTTCCCAACTCAGTAGTTTTTTTGTCTTCAACTTTTCATTAGTGTTCTTGGTATCTTCCTCTTTCTCCTTTGTATTCCTGGTATCCCTCTCTTTCTCTTGTGTGTGTGTGTGTGTGTGTGTATATATATATACATACAATAGTACCTCGCTTAATGCTCAGGATGCATTCCTAGAAAACGGAGCGCTAACTGAATCAGCGCGAAATGGGGTCATTATAGCATGTTTATATAGAAGATAGGTGAACATATAAATTAAAGTAAAATAGTAATGACTCTTTTATTAACATAAATGAAAGTAAAATAGTAATAACTCTTTTATTAAGGAAATATTGTTTATTTAGTGAGCAAATATTATGGAAAATGCATTACAGTATATAGCAAATATGATACTATTATTTACCAAATTAATTGCACTTATATTTCAGAAGAAGGGCCGGCCTTCGGTTCTTCAAGCCTTGGTTTTTTGGTCATGTAAGCATCAAGAGTTAATTGCCATTTTTTAAGCTTTCTCTCACAAAGTATTTCTTCGTAGCAAGATATCATTTCAAGAACACCTTGCCTTGCCTTGGAACTCCGCTCATAATCTGAATCGTGTTCAACAAACTGATCTATGATTTCTGTGATTGTGGTGATGCTGTTGCTGAGGAATTCTGTTGTTAATTTTTTTACTAGTGTTTCCTCTTCAGGATCAGATTCAGGTCTATTCTCAGTGCGTTGCTCTGCCAGTTCTTTAAGATCATCGTTGCTAAGACTCTCGCCATGAGGTTGTAGCAGTTCCTCAACATTGTCATAGTTGCAGAAGCTCTTATCTTATCTGCATTTTTTAGAATTGTTCTTATCGTGGATGTTGCCAAAATTAAAGCAGCACCCACTTCAACTTGACACTCACCAGCTTCTAGATGACATAGCTAACACTTGTAATTTCACATCCAGAGAAATACTTTTCCTTAGCATCTTTGATACACTAGAATCACTAGCACACTTTCTTTCTGACATGATGGGTAAAGCACTCTAAAAATATATGCCAAAATATACAAAAAGGCTTTCCGCAACATGCACTTCGTACGAAAAGCACTGAATGACTAATTGACTCACTTAGAAATAATCAGCGATAATGTCCACACGCTTGAGTTGCCAGAAAGCGCTATAGCGAAACAGCATTAAGCGAGGTACTACTATACAGTCAACCCTCGTTATAATGGACTAATAGGGGGGAAAAGGTGTCCGTTATAGCCGATTGTCCGATATAACTGATGGTACTGGTAACCTACGGTATACGTATACGATACGGTAATGGAGATACTATATACAGTACTGTGCACTGTCTGCTGAACACGATACATGATAAATGATACAGAAAATAATGAAATATAATAAAAATATAAAAGTTAGCTTGTCCTTGGCCTTACGAATGTCGGAAACAGTTTGCTTTTTCATGCCATACTCCGCGCACACCTTGGCCACCGAAGCACCCGCCTGTAACTTCTTGATTAATTCCAGCTTCTGGGTCACCGACAGGGTCACACGCTTCTTCTTTTCCTGGTTAACGTCGCCAGTGGTGTGTCTGGTTTATCCGATATCCACTCTAACGGGGTCCGTTATAGCGAGGGTTGACTATATATATATATATATATATATATATATATATATATATATATACCTTTCCTTTCCTTTCAAAGGTTCCATGTGATGATTCTTCATTTCATGAAGGTCAAGCTTGTTGCCCCTCCTCTTGAGTTGGTTTCTTGTACTCTCCACTTCACATAGCCAGGTATGCCTGGCTCATCGAGGATAGTTCTGAGCCAGGCATCTAATCTTCTTTTGAAGATGTCCACTGCAACACCATTCGTGTTCCTTAGGTCTTTGGACAGCTGATTAAACAGTTTTGGTCCTCTCACAACAAAACTATTTCCTTTTAGGGTTAAGGATGTTCCCTGTCTTGCCTTTAATTTGGGAACAAGAGACAGTCTTCCTTTTCTACTTTACACCATTGTTTGGGGTTACAGGTAGTGATGGGACGATACCAAAATTTTTAACGATTCCGATTCCGATACCACTAAAAAGTCTCGATTCCGATTCTCAATATTTTTAAATATAATTCTATACTTATTTTTCTGGAAATTGTCATATTTTACTCTGGTAAGATTAACTATTTACATTATGAGTATGGTAATATAAATTATAATAGATTGGTTTAAAAATAAAAATCAACTGTAAGTTGTAACAATTCATTTTAATCTTCTTGATTACACATCATGGATATACATGTTTTAATGTATAGCTACAATACAATAAAAATAAAATTTGTTATCCTCTTTCATTTAAATTTTAAAGTTTACATTGCAAAACTGGTTCAATTAAAAGTTAAAGAATCGTTTTAGGAATCGGAAAAGTTATTTATTTCTACACAAGAATACATGGTCATTATTTAGCAATAGTTTAGTACTTAGTTTGACCCCCCTTAGCTGCCTTAAGGGCTGCGACACGCTTCGGCATGCCATGAATCAATTTTTTGCATAATTCCTTAATACGTGTAGAGTGAAACCAGACTTGAATAAGTCGCTCTATGAGTTGGTGTTTTGTTGTTATCGGCGTTTCATGGATTACGTCCTTTAAAATACACCATAAACTTTCGATTGGGTTCATGTCTGGAGAATTTCCAGCCCATGGGAGCAACCGAACACTATTTTCATGACACCATTTTTTAACCGACTTTGCCGTGTGGCATGGAGCTGAGTCTTGTTGAAAAATCCAATGTCTATTACCATACCATTCCCTTATTTGAGGCAGTAGACGTCTTCTTAGTACTTCTATATACTTGACTTGGTTCATATTCCCCTCAACAATGCTCAAACGACTAGTTCCATGCACAGAAATTGCTCCCCAAACCATGGTCTTTTGTAGAAATTTCACCGTTTTCATCAGACACTCAGGCAAAAATTCTTCTCCAGGCCTCCTTCTTACACTTTGAACACGATCGTCAAGCACGGCAATCGTTGACTCATCGGAGACACCACCTGCAATCAAAGAAAGCCCTGTGAAAGAGTCAGTGCATAGCGTATGAAGTACAGCTAAAACGAAGTACAGTATGACTTGCTGCTTTACAGATATTTTTACTGCAGTTTTATCACGTACTGTAAATACACTTCTATGCATACTGTATTTACTGTATTAACATTCTATTTAATGTTAAATATTATTCTTACCTGTTCCCAATCCTCACTAGTCCAGTTAATGTGTTCCTTTGCCCATGCAAAACGTGCCTTCTTCATAGCCTCAGTGAGCCTGGGCTTCTTCCTTGGGCGGTAGGCTTTGAAGCCGGCAGTTAGAAGCCTCCTGTTGACTGTTCTACGACTAATATTGATGCCATCAGCCGCTAGACTACTGGAAATGTTTTTGCAAGTAGCTCTTCTATTTCTAAGAGACAAAATTGCAATCTGTCTATCAGTTCTTGGAGTCGTTACCCTTTTTCTGCCGCATCTTCCAACCCTTTTGGGGCCTACATTTTCTCCAAATACCATTTTTTTCTTAATACGAAGTACTGACTGTGTGTGAAACATGGAGTTTGGCAGCGATTTCCTTTTGTTTAAATGTAGAAGTTAATAAAACCTGTATTTGCCCAATTTTCCGTGGACTCAAGTCATTCTTTCGCCCCATTTTCAAATTCACTTAAAAACTGTAACAAATAATTGCCGAAATTGGGTAAATACACTATTTAAATTAAACGGTAGTTACAATGACACGTAAAAGAAAGAGAAACACACCCACATCGCACGACAACCAAACGACAACTGACGAACAAACACGCTTCGTTCAACTAAAAAATTATGCACAAAATTGATTCATGGCATGCCGAAGCGTGTCGCAGCCATTATGGCAGCTAAGGTGGGTCAAACTAAGTACTAAACTATTGCTAAATAATGACCATGTATTCTTGTGTAGAAATAAATAACTTTTCAACGTTTAAAATTGGTTTAATTTAACATTTTATACCAAAAAATGAAATTTTAAAAAAATTCCTAATAATTTGGCCAGTACTGTATATATATTCTAAGACTGTGGTTCTGAAGCTGGGGTATGTGACAGGGTCCTGAAAATATAACCCTTTTAATTTTATATACAATTAACAAATGGCCACAAGTCACACAGTCATAAAGAAAGTAAAAATCCTCAATGCCTCTCAAAAATCCAGAAAATCCCTTGAAAGAGTTCAAGGGGTACAGAAGAAGAAAAAGGTTCAGAACCGCTGTTCTAAGAAAACACACCTGTAGCATATAAAGACATGGAATTAGAGTTTTAATTAGCTTTGAACTCTTTAGTGCGAGAGCTAATTTCTCCAAAATTTCTGACTGAGGAAATACTTCTAGTTTATATACTTTGATTATTTCTTCTTTATTCTGGATATGGTTCGGATTCTGGAAAACAAAAATATATCAGAAAGAAAAATAAATACAGGAGTGATAAAAATGAGTTAAATAATGCCATGTATGGCTTGGATGGATTTAATGATGAAATTAAATTGAAATATAGCAAGCATCTTTTAAACACTAAATGCCAATAATAACCTCAATCAACTGAGATACAAACTCAGTAATGAAAGAAATCTCTCCAACTTGACCTTCAATCAACCATTTTTTCTGCAAATCTTCTCCATTCACTTCTATAGAACAATTTTTAATTTTCATCGAATATCCCATAATTTGTTTGCAGAATGAACTCTGACCAAAAAATATGTTTTCAATGGACTTGTCACCAGGCTCAAGGAAATATGAAGAGTCTCCCAAAATTCTGAAAATGTGAAATGTAGCAGTTTATTTTATTTAGATACACTTCAATATCTCAGCAAATATAAAATTTATGAAAAAGACTGAACACAAAACAGCGCAATCCTTTCCATACTTGATTAATTTGGAACAAAAGTAACTCTTAGTAGTTCTCAAAAGATAACAAAGATACCTGCATTTAAAATCTAATTTAGTAATTGATGGTAAACTAGACTTGAGTAATTGTTTTGAATTTTATTAAGATAATTAAAGCAATAGTAAATGGTTAGATTTGATATGCATGTAGTTATTTATTGACTTGACCCAGTTCACTTTTTAAAGGGGACTTATTTTTCCTGTTGGTGGTGTTAGTGCCTGGACCAGTGACCTAAGTTGGATGAAGGATGTAAAAGTGACTATCAAAACCAGTTAGTTTACCAGTGTGATTATCCCAAGTGAAAGTTAGAAACAGGCTAGTTCACATATGTAAAGAAGAGCTGCTAACTTAGAAAATGGTGAAAGAAAATATTTTTATTTTCTCAACAGGCCATACCAGTATATAGAATTGCATACTGGTATGATGGTTTATTTTTATTATTTTAACTTGCAGTAATCAAGCAGAACAGAATAAAGTGACAATCAAAATCAAAGTAAATGAAATTTATAAGATAAAGAGTTTGGTTATGCCAATTCTAAGCAAAATCTTAATAATAGTTATGTGGTTCATAATATAAATCACTGAAAAATACTGATTGTTACACTGCTGTAACCCTAATTACTGTAATAATATAATGTGATCTCGGGCTGTACATCAAATCTGATGAAACTTCAGTCAATATAGAAGAAAGTTCAATCAATACCGTATTGAAATAAATCTGACCATCCATTACCTCAGCAGTGCCTCATGTAGTATGTATTGCCATAGAGACGTCATCCAAAAATTTAAAACCGTGATCTGACAAACATTGATGTTTTTTGTTAATTTTTCTAATCATGGTTGCAGTTGGCTTCAACAATTTTCCTTTATTTCTTCTTGTTCTCTTATTTATCATTTTATCAAACTATATTTACAATTGTCAATTTTATTTCCCGCCGTTGCTTATTATTTTCTCCACATTAAAATCATTTCAAATTTATACTGTACGTTGTAATTTTGAATATTTGTAATTCTTTAAATAATAATTTAAGAGGAACACTGATACTGATTTACCTTCCTGTTATATATTTGTAAGATATATATATAAGGGGGTGTCCATATAAGAGCTTGCTTAGGGCACCAAATACCCTTGCACAATGGTGTGTGTGTGTGTGCACGTGTATGTATGTATGTATGTATGTATGTATGTATGTATATATATATATATATATATATATATTTATATATACTGTATATATATATATAGGGTGTCCCATATGTCCGGCATCATAAGAGAAATTCATATTTTTCTATTTCTACAAACCATAATTCATATGCTCGGGATGCCAATCTCCCATCCACCATTCTGTTCAGTGACGAGGCTGTTTTTTATGGAAATGGTGAGGTAAATCGACAGAACACCCACTACTGGTCTCAAAACAACCCTCACTGGTATACCTCTTCAAAGGAACAAGGTGCATCTCGGGTGATGGTATGGTGTGGCATTTGGAAGGATCACATCATAGGCCCCCTCTTTTTCGATGAACATGTCACTGGAGGCACCTACCTACCTATGTTCAAGGAAGAAGCATTTCCCAGTGTCTTGAACGAAGAAGGAAGTTTCCCAACATGGTTCCAGCAAGACGGTGCTCCTGCACATTACAGCACCCAAGTAAGGGAATATCTGTACCAACAATTCCCTGGTCATTGGATAGGATGTCGAGGGTCTGTGGAATGGCCAGCTAGAAGCCCGGATCTCACGCCACTAGATTTTTATCTCTGGGGCCACTTGAAAGCGCTGGTATATGCAGAGAAAATTAGGAGTGTTGAACATTTGTGGCAGCGCATTATTGGGGCATGTAACACCATTACTCCTGACATCATTCACCGTGTGCTTGCTGACTGGGTATCACGTCTGAATTTGTGTATTGAAAACAATGGTGGACATATTGAGCACGTTCTGTAAATAAAAGCTTTTGTTTTGCCTTTTTTTATTTTTCCTATGATGCCGGACTTATGGGACACCCTGTATATATATATAATATTGGGTGTTTGCTTTTATCAAGTTGATGTCCTCATAGAAAATCAGAAACATATGTGGGACCCTGGGAGGGTTGTGTAAGGAATGAGGGCCCCCAACAATCTTGCACAGGGCCCCTCAGAAGCTAGCGCCAGCCCTGGCACCACCCATCACACTAGCATAAAGATTAGCTCTTCTGCAAATAAATACCAACATACATTGGTGGGATTTTTTTTAATATAAAAAATACTTCAATCAATATCAAAATCCAGTTACTTCGATTGATATTGAAGTTTCAATACGAGTTGGTCAGCCTTAATGTGACCAATGTGGTTAAACATTTAAACATTTATTTTTATGCCTTAGTGTGTTGATGAGGTAAAAATTAGGGTGTGCACCCGGTTCTTGCTACCCGGGAAATTCCCGGTTCCTAGATTTCAGGAACCGAACCGAGAACCGAAAAGATTTCCCGGTTCCTATACACTCTAAAAACAGTTGCATTATTTTTACTATGCAGGAGCTGCATAAGTAGATTCTACATATTTTAAAAATAAAAAAATTTAAGTAGATTTCTACGTATTTAAAAATAAAAAATGATATCTTAAGAGAATATTCCTTCCATTTAAAACGTATTGTAATTTGTATGGATCGTCGCAATCGCAAGCAGTGCTTACTGCTTAGACGTAACTTTGACTACTTATGATGTAAGCAGTGTGTACTGTTTACGTCATAAACACATTTTCTGTTAAGCTGCGCAGGCGCACATGGCGCTGGTCTATTTCTTTCAAAGATTCGTTCTCAATTATCTGATGCGGTTCTAAATGCTCAAATTTTCTTAAAATACTACTTCATAAATGATGTAAAACAAGATAAATAAACATAATTGATCTCAATGCTTAGATTTTTTCATTCTCAATTATCTGATGCGGTTCTAAATGCTCAAATTTTCTTTAAATACTACTTCATAAATGATGTAAAACAAGATAAATAAACATAATTGATCTCAATGCTTAGATTTTTTTATGCCAATTAGACTAAGTTTAATTTTACGAACAATGGTTAAAACAAAAATTTTAGTCAGTTTTTTTCCCGGGATTTCCCGGTTCCCGATAATTTTTCTGGTATCGGTCCCAGTTCCTAAGTTTCGGTACTCGTGCACACCCTAGTAAAAATCCTTTCACTTCCTAATCCAACAGACTCACCCTATTAAACCTTGATATGACAGTGGATATAATTTTACCTTTTATATTCATCAGGACAAGTATCAGCAAGATGAAGCAAAACTTGTTGTTGAAGATTTTTTTTCTTTAGTTCTGCTTTTTCTAATTCCATTTTAAGGAGAGCAATGTTTTTCTCAACAGTTGAAAACAATTTATGCACCATTTCTTTCTCCATGGTTGAAGGGATCTTATGGAGTATGATACATAAGTTATCTATAAATAATAATAATAATTATTATTGGCTCTATTCTGGAACCAAGTGTCAATATTGTGTGCTGCATGCTTGAACTCTAACAGGGCTTATTTAATTTAAGAATGGCTTCTAATTATGATAAATTAAAGAATGAATGCAGTTGGCTCTTACATCTTGTTACCTAATCACAGTTAAAGCCTCTTGGTTAAGTTACAGGACCACTCTATCACGCCATTTAGGGACCTCAACACAGACCACAACTATAATCCATCAACTTCTGTCATACACAATGATGAGTCAAATGTATAGAATGGTATGGTGCATTAATGTTAGCCTAGGATAATACCCTATTAAAGAAATGATATATATGAGGTGTTCAAAAAGTTCCAAAACTGGTTATGCTGCATGTGCATCACATGATGCATATGGAAAAACTATACATGCCTACAACATAGTAGCATATATGGTACCTTTATTTCTTAATTAAATACAAATTATTAATTTACAGACGCTTCCCAAGTTACATAAGCCTCGACTTGTGCAAACTTGACTTTACGTAAATGCTCCCATAAATCCCCTCCATATCATCTCCAAACTTTTTTCATAAAATCACCCTTAATTGTGTTGCAATAATGACTGGAATGCACCCAAGTGATCATAAGACTGCAGGACAGTACAGTATTTTGAATCACAGTGGGCCCTCATTGTTTGTGAGGCTCACTGTTCACGATTTCGCAAATTCATGATGACCCATTTTACTACCATGTTTGGTAAATTCGCAACTGACGCCACAAATTCGTGATTTTGTCACATGGCATCTGCAACACTGCCCATGCAGGTCGATGCAGGCTTAGTCACACTGCACCTTTCACTAAGTGAGGTTGTGTCATTTTGTGCTCTTCAATGCCAGTGTACTATATTAAGTGTTATTTAGTTGTTTATAAAATATTATTGCTTTACATTAATTGTTTATATTACATACAGTAAAAAGTTTTATTTACACAGAATATCAGTTTATGTAATATTACAGTAACATTATTGGTTTTTATTAGTTTGATGCAAATCATTGTTTAATAATACATTTTATGTTTATTTTATTAAAATAAAAACTTTTTGGTTTTTTAAGGATATTTTACACTGCCATCCTTGAGCTTTTGGAACCAATTAGACATTTTATATTGAAAATGGATCTCATTATTCCCAATTTCTTAATTCATGACATTTTTCTCAATCCCAATTAATCATGAATGAGGGCCCACTGTACTTAATTATCTTTCTTTCCTATGCTTTTATTGCTACTATACTGTATTTAATTTTTTAATTTATAAAAAGTATTGTACCTTGTGTTCAATGATTACCTATGGAAGGGTTAATTCCGACATGGAAAAACAGACTTACGTAAAGCCTTCTGGAACGGAACCCTTGCGTAAGTCAGGGACTGTCTGTATTGAATTAAATAACTACAAAATTGCCTCGGGATTGGTGACATAGCCTATTGAGAATAAAAATAATTGCCATACATAGAACCCAATTGGGCCCACATAATGACAAAAAAACATTATTTCATATCATTTTTCATCGCTGACACATGAAAATTACTTCCGAGAAGAAATAATGAAAACACAAAAATTAGATGTCTGGGGACTTTGTAAAGTTAACAAAATTGAAGACAAAGAAATTTATATTAGCTGCTGAGAGGTGCCGAGTTCCAAGTGATGCTTTAAGCAAGGGAGACGTACTTAATCTTTCTGTAAGTTCTGAGTGAATACCAAGTAATATAAACCTAGTACTCAAAAGGATAGGCCTATTCCTTCAGGTATTTAAGTGTAGTGAATGCCTATATAAATTAAGCCAAATAAACTCATTGCTGTTAAACTCTCCACAACATATCTGCTGGAAATTTCCAATGGGTGAGGGTGATAACAATAAACCATAACCCTATATAGTTTTTTCATAATGCACATGCATGTTATGTGATGCATGTTGTAGTGTGACTCAGTCTGTGTCCAAATAGGGGGGGAACAGAAATGGTGACCCCCAGTTTCTGGTCTCTAAAAGTTGGTATCATACAAAAGCAGCAAATTGAACCATGTTTCACAAATATCTGATGTCATTAACCCCCCTGTACATGCCCTCTGAAGTTTTGCTGATATTAACAATGAAAATTATTAGCCACTTTATCTGGTTTTGTTAAAAAAATACTATTAAATTGCTATGACATCAATATTCACATCATAAATTTAGTTAACTGAATTGTTTGCTGATGCTAAATAACAATATTAGCCACAAAAACTGATTATTTGCCATTGATTATTATTTTATGATTATTATTTACATATAATCATATTATTATAATATATATATATATATATATATATATATATATATGCACATTAGGGTGGTCCTCAAAATCGAAAGTTGGAATTATTCAGCTCCCAGGGCCTCAATCTGTGAGGTTACCCATAAAAACACTGTGGTTAAAATTTCATTGAGAAATAATAATATTTACCCTGTGCTCATGAAGGTTGAAGTTTATAGGGTATACCAACCTCCGGGTCCCCCCCATTTAAGGGTATTAGCCGCTCAGGGGCGGGGGTCTCATGGGTGCTGATGCCACTCATTGTCGCCCAGTTCGCAGCATGGCCTTCCGAGCATCTGGGAATTTCTTCTGGTGCTCTGCAACACCCAGGAGCATGTACTGCAGCTGGTCCTCCTTCTTCGTGTGGCGAGTGTTGTATTCTTGTGCCAACGCCACAGCCCATTCGGCATGGTCGTTGGTCACGGACAGGTTCCGGACAGGTTCCAGACCACCTTGGCAGCCGCTTGGAATTGCTCACTGTCCGGCCATTTCGACACATCCTGTTCCAGGAATCCACGTCGCAATTGGAGTCGGTCGAAGAACTGGTGAGTCCTCCCTGTCACGAATGTCTCTAATGACAGGGAAGAGCACACCAGGACCGACGCTCTCTTGGGCGGGTCGTCCTCCTCCAATGGCTCCTCCAACATCGCAGCAGTCATCGCCTTCTTCGTTTCTGGAGGAACATCATCATCGAAGAGAGCCAGGGCCACCAACTCCTCGGACAAGTACCACAGGTGGTTGGCGAATTTCGACTTGGCTGCTTTTGCCACCTCCTTGTCTTCGTATTTTTCCAGAGCCTGGAGGAGCCAGAGATCTATCTCTCAGGGGGTCCGTCGCCGCGTTCGGGGCCTCCGTCCACGCCTTTGTGTAGAACTTCAAGGCGAACACGCTCAGGCACCAAACTCCGGCCTCTTCCTTGGCTGTGAGCCATAACTGCCGCCGGAACATCCATACCTTTAGGGCGTACAACACCTTCGACATCCAGTGGGCCTGGTGCATCGCACCAGGCGCTCGGAACTGAATCCCACAGGGGGGCACTCCGCCGAGGAAGATGATGGTGAGTTCCAAGAGCTCCAAATAATCATCCCAGGGGTGACCTTTCTGCAAGGCCTTCTTGCAGAACTCGATGATGGAGTCTGCATCCTCCTCGACGATTTGACAAGCGTTGGCATCACTCATGACGTGGTCGTAATCTTCTTGCTTGGTTCACAAACTCCCATTGCGCCTTGAATCGCTTGAAGAGCTGAACCTCGGGTGCCAATGACGGTCCAAGGACTTCCGTGAAAACTGCACTGACAAGAAGCTCCAGGACATGGTGACGACATGCCAGATAGAGGAGGCTTCTCCCAAGTTCCTGCTTGATCAGCACGCATGCACCTGTGTTCTTTCCCGTGTTTGAAGCCATAGTGTCGAACGAGAGGGCACCAACTTTGTCATCCAATCCCCAGTCTCGCAGAGCTTCCACCACAGCTTTGGCACAGTTTGCACCAGTACCGGAACCGAGCTTGGCGACCTGGAGGAGCTGCACCTCACCGCCACAAGAGACCAGGATCGGGAGTCGATCAACCTGTTCCTTGGATGTCAGATCCGCCATCAGCTTCCCATCCCAGTGAACAATGAGCGCAGCTTCTCGATGGAAGGGCTCCTTGAGCTGAGCGGCAACTTGTTGGCGTTGTGCCATCCTCTGGCGCCGTATGGATGACCGGTTGATGTTCAACTCATCAATGTTGTGGCCAAGGGACCGAGCCGTCTCACCGAGCACGTAAATGGCATCACAGTCAGTCAGCTTTGTGCGGTCCAAGCTAGCCGCCAGTGCCGGTGAAATGATATTCACCGGCCGACTGCGCTTGGGTGGGCGAGTCGCTGGGGGGTGAAGAGCTCAAGCTGGAAGAGGCCAATTCTGCTGTTTGAGAAGTAGTAGCCATTTCTTCAGTCGCACGGCGCCGATGGCATTGTTCAGCCTCCCTCTGCTGCGCAACATTGCGCTCTGTGCAAACCAGGACCACATCAGCTCCTCCCATGGTCCCCCTGCGGCCGGGTTCTCGTTGGGCGATCAGGAAGGCCTTGTCCTCCTCGATGTTCATCATGTTCAGTGCGTCAGCATGGGCGACATCGAAGAGGTTGCAGAACATCTGCTGGAAGGAGGCTTCCCGTGCAATCTGGGCATCTGAGCGTCGATTCTTGTTCTTCTTGAGAAGCTTGTATTCGCCATACAACTTCTCTAGCTTCTCAGTGATGTGGTCTTGTCGTTGGAATCCGCGCTTTCATCCACAAGATAAGCACTTCATCAGCAACGGCCGTGACAACCTCCCTCATCGTCGTTGCCGCCTTCGTGCTCAGCTTGTGCAGAGTCAGGCCGAGGACGTCGCCGATGGACGGCAGCTTGCTCCCCGTGAGTGCAGAGACTGGCGTCACAAGGAAGTCTTTTGAACGTGTACTGGCCATTTCACCAAAATAACACCTGGGGAAGATACATTGGAAACGTTTAATACCAATTCTAAAGGCAAGCCAAAAAAAAACACTAATCTGTCAACGGTGAGAGCAACACCACACACAATCTGACCCTCTCAGCAAGGCGTGTCAATGGCCCACATAGGGGCATAACTTCAACCTTCTTGAGCACCGGGTAAATATTATTATTTCTCAATGACATTTTAACCACAGTGTTTTTATGCATAACCTCACAGATTGAGACCCTGGGAGCAAGAGAAATATACGTTTGAAAATCCCCCCCTATGCTTGAGGACCACCCTAATTAACATATGTTGGAGAATTACGACTTCTGATCGAGTGAGGCCCATGGTGTAATGGTTATCATATCTGACCGGCAATCGGAAGATCCCGGGTTCGATTCCTGGGTGATTACCTCATTTTTTCATTTGTTCATTCTCCCTCCTCATCTTACACGGAATGTTCTCCTATACAAGCATCGTTCTTTATGTTAATTATACTGCGTGTTTGCAGTTGAAATGTGTATATATATATATATATATATATATATATATATATATATATATATATATATATATATATATATATATATATATTATTATTATTATATTACATTATTATTTTAGTTGTAACTTTTTTATGCTTGTTTAATAATTTTTTCTCATTTACAGGAGCTAAAGAAATCTTAAAATAGACTTACAGTAATTAACAGGATCAAAATGAGTTACGTTCTGCTTCCACACACCGGTGGGGAGATGTGGAATATATTGAGCTATATCAGTTTAAGGCAGGTGTACTGCCACTCCAGCAAGATGTTATTCAAGTGATGATGTTCATGCTGAGGCCAGCCAGAGCTGGTAAAAATCAACTTTCTGTTAGTGATGCTGTATGGAAAGTTGCCTACAACTTGCAGAACCTTTGGATCTGGTGCAACCTATACACAAAGTCAATCAGTAACATTGTCAACCAGATAACAAAATTGTATGAAGAGTTCAAAAAACACTGTCAGGTTCGCTCACAGAGAATGACTGAAGCAAAACGAGCAGAAATTTCAGAATTCAACAACTGTGTTGCAGCCACTTTGTTTGATATCTCCTGTACAGATATGAAATCACAAAGATGCCAAGAGAAGATCTATGGTGTTAAAGTTACTGAGATAGAGTGAAAGTTCCTGGAGGATCAACGAGGACCAAAAAAAATGTTTTGTGATAATTCAGTGGACATGGCATGGCAAAGAACAGCTGAGAGGCAAATGAGGATGCAAGCTGCAATGGACAAGATGCTCCTAAAGGAACAAGAAGACACAAAGAAAAATCAGTTTGTATCACAGCTTTACCAAGAATTTGATGGCTCGGTAACAGATGAGGACACATGCACTGAAGATGAATATATCCCTGAAGAAAATATACCATCATCAAAAAAACAAAAATTTGTGTATGCAAACTTGAATGAGGATAGAGACAAGTTGCCTCATCAATGGATCGATGGATCAGGAGAAACTACAGAAAGCACCAATCAACAACTTGCATCCAGAATGGTCAGTGGGCAGCATCAACTATGAGCTCAGTCAACGTGGTGCAAAACAGCTACCTATGGCCAGCCATGCACATGTAAAAGGAAGAAGCACTGACTTGATTGAAGGCAAGTCTACAGCCAAAGTATATGTAAAACTAGTACAGCAAGATGGTCCCCTTCCTAACATGTTGGTAGAATGGAGCAGAAAGCAACAAGAACTTAAGAGGCAAGGATTAAGTGACAAGGAGGTAGCAAACATAGCAGCTGACAAGAGAAAGAACAAAGATCTAGACACCCTGAAGAAACTTGGTGGACCTTTCACCAAAGTGGTGCAAAACAGCTACCTATGGCCAGCCATGCACATGTAAAAGGAAGAAGCACTGACTTGATTGAAGGCAAGTCTACAGCCAAAGTATATGTAAAACTAGTACAGCAAGATGGTCCCCTTCCTAACATGTTGGTAGAATGGAGCAGAAAGCAACAAGAACTTAAGAGGCAAGGATTAAGTGACAAGGAGGTAGCAAACATAGCAGCTGACAAGAGAAAGAACAAAGATCTAGACACCCTGAAGAAACTTGGTGGACCTTTCACCAAAGTGGTGCAAAACAGCTACCTATGGCCAGCCATGCACATGTAAAAGGAAGAAGCACTGACTTGATTGAAGGCAAGTCTACAGCCAAAGTATATGTAAAACTAGTACAGCAAGATGGTCCCCTTCCTAACATGTTGGTAGAATGGAGCAGAAAGCAACAAGAACTTAAGAGGCAAGGATTAAGTGACAAGGAGGTAGCAAACATAGCAGCTGACAAGAGAAAGAACAAAGATCTAGACACCCTGAAGAAACTTGGTGGACCTTTCACCAAAGCTAGTGAAGTAGATGATTTTGTGAATGATACAAGGTTGTCACTCAAAGGGAAAAATGACAGAATATATATCAAAGTGAGATATGCAAGAGATACATTGACATCTTTTCCCAGGTTGTCAGATATCTTCAAACTGAAAAAGTACTATAAGAATCTTCCAATAGAGACTTATGCAATTAACTTGAAAATCTATCTAGACAGAGTTGCATCAAATATGACAATGACTATGAAAGATTTTGATAATGCTATAAATATACTTGTGTGCTAAATAATGTGTGGTAATTAGAGGCATTTATATTATGCTATATCTGAATTTATGATTTTTTGTTTTGTCTAGGAGATGTAAAAATATATACATATATTATTTTCTAGCAAATATATTCTGTAATGAATTAATCAATTACAGGTCTATTTCTAACTTCTTCAATGATATTTCATGTCTTTTAACAAGATTTGTTTAAATAAACTGGAATTTACTCTTAGAATAAACATTATGATATTCAATAAACTTTCAAACCACATGTACAGGGGGGTTTATCAAGTAAAATAAATGATTTTTTTTCAATTTCTAAGCTGTTCATAAGTGATAGCATAGTTTAAGAACCAAAAAAAATAAATAATCCCAAAAAAATAAAAATTGATCCCCCCCTAGTCCAAAGACAGTTGGGTAATTCCAGGACAAATAGACAAATAGACAAATGAAAGTGCCAAATATACACTCCACCATCTCCAAAATTCATGAAACTTGGTGTGAGGGTTGGTTTTGGTCCAAATTACAAAAATCTGAATTTTTTTGAAAATTGGTCAAGTTGGTCAAATTTTATGGCTTGACCAAATTTTGGCCAAATGAAAAAACCAACAATTTTCAAACGTAAATATCTCAGCTGCTAATTGTGGTAGCGTAATAAGTCTTAAATGCTAAAATATGTAAAATTAACTGGTTTCTAAATATGTATCATTTTTTTAGGGTAACAAAAATAAAATTATGATTTTTTGGAAAAAATGTCATTTTTTTTTTTTTTTTTGCGATTTGGCAGCGAAGATATCATTTTTCAAAAAAAAGACCAAGAATAAAAAAATGTTTATTTGATGTATGTACACCATAATAAGTAATAAAAAGTCAGCTTATAGTTTATTATAAGGCTCAAAACTGAGTTTGAAATTAAGTAATAAATTTTTTTTTCAGACAACGAAGATTTATTACAGACTTGTTGGTCCAAAAAAAGACAATTTTCAATTCATATAAAAAATGCATGTAGATAAACCAAAGGAGAAAAAATCTTTTAAAATATATGTACAATGTACATACATAACCTCTCTTATATTTAGGGACAGAATATATTGACAATAATACTGTTTAATTTATAAAGCGCTCATCAGAGTATAAAATACTCTTCCTAATACTACACGTACACAAGTCTTTGAGAATGAATTAAGAGACAGTATTCTCATCCAGTGAATCCAAATTTTAGACACTAATAATATAATAATAAGAAAAAAGAATTTGAAAAGATTTTTATAACTATTAAGTAGATACACAAATCTTATATAAAAATTTTAGAAATATTATACAGACAATCTTAAATAGTATACAGGGTGTCCAAGAATTATCTGTACAATTTTTGGCTGTTATTAAAAGTCAACAATGAAGTGTAGAAATTCCAGTGTTGTCCCATTTTACAGAGAATCTCATTAAGTTTTTTCTGATACCACGTTTTGACAAGTTTTTTAGAAATGTACGCGGGTGACAGACATTGATGATTTAAAAGCAAGAATCACAGCTGCTATTGAGCGAATTGATGTGGATATGCTGCAGCGTACATGGCAACATTTAGAGTATCGATTGGATGTTTTGCGAATCACTAATGGTGCACATATCGAATGTTTGTAACAACGTTACTTTAATAAAAGAAACTTTTGAAAATACAGATTCTAAATAATCTTGTTTAAGAATTTTACGTGTGTTATCAAGAATTTTATTAAAAGATGAAATTGTACATATAATGTTCGGACACACTGGAATTTCTAAAAAACTTGTCAAAACATATGTGCATTGTGTGATGCGCACACAGCATAATCAGTTCAGGAACTTTTTGAACACACCTTGTATGGTTGGAAAAATTTAGTCATTTGGGGAGAAAAAAAAATAATTTACCTAAACTTTTGCTCTAGAACCTATGAGGGTCAGTCAGAAAATAAGTTTACATGGCACATAATTTCATAACTAAAGGACATAACACTGATTATGTTTTTATCAGGTGAATTCATTAATCATTGTTGGCAACACTGCACATTGATTCGGCTGCCATCTACTGTACATTGGTTATATGAGTCAGTTGAACATGATGGCTCAACTGGAACAGTGCCCTGCCCTATGGAGCAGTCCAGGACATTTACATTTAATGGACACATGTAAATGTTCCAGTGTTGAACAATATGCAGCTGCATTGATTGTTGTGCCTTTTTGCATAAAGTTTGCGAGCAAAATGCCTTTGTGGTCCCACAACATGGTAACCATCAGTATGACAGCAGACCTCACAATCTTGAACTAAAGGGTGATCCAGAGAAATGGGACCCAAAAGAAACCCCTGTAACTCTTAAAGTATAAGTCTTTTTATAAAATCATACGCATCATTCAAAAGAGGATAGGTACAAGTTTGTACAGGATTGTATAGGTTTTGACAATACAAGACAAGATAAGATACAAAACAAAATAAAAGTGTTAGTTAAAACTAACCCTTCAAGATGACTGCATGGACTGTGGAACAGCTGCGTTTCATAACTGAGCAATATTATGAGCATGGAAGAAGTGTAGTTTCAGCTCAAAGATCTTTCAAGACAAATTTTCAGATGTCAAAATCACCTTCTAAGAAAGAAATCCGTCGGTGTGTCAGAAATTTTTCCCTAACTGGCAGCATTGGAAAAAGAAAACCAACTGGAAGAGTGCGCACAGCAAGGATAGATGAGATCATTAACAGAACTCATGAAATTGTACAGGATAATCCTAACATAAGCATCAGACGTGCTTCTCAGCTGTTAGGAGTTGGATATGGAACAACACACCGTATATTCAAGCAAAATTTGATGCTCTTTCCATATAAAATTCAAACAGTGCAACAACTAAACGATGGAGATTTCGCACGAAGACGACAATTCTGTCAATGGATCCAACAGAAGGTAAATGACACCACCAATTTTCTAGCAACTTTGATTATGTCAGACGAAGCCCATTTTCACTTGAATGGAACTGTAAACAAACAAAATTGTCGTTTCTGGGCAACAGAAAATCCATTGAATATTACCGAAGTCCCGTTGCATAGTCAGCGTGTAACTGTTTGGTGTGGTCTTACTGCATCTCAGATCATAGGGCTGTACTTTTTCGAGGATTCCACCGGAAACACGGTCACTGTAAATGGTGATCGCTACAAAAAAATGTTGACCGATTTCCTTATTCCTAAATTAAGAGATCTTTGTCTAGAAAACCACTGGTTCCAACAAGATGGAGCTACCTGCCATACCACGAGGAACTGCATGGCAGTTTTGCGTCAAACGTTTCCAGGCGAGTTAATCTCAAGATTTGGAGACGTTGAATGGCCCGCAAGGTCTCCGGATTTTTCTCCCTTAGATTATTATCTCTGGGGATATTTAAAGAGTAGGGTCTACAGAAATAACCCAACGACCTTGCAAGAATTGAAGGCCACCATCACAAATGAGATACAGGCCATACCACTGCACACACTTGCAAAAGTGATGCAGAACTTACAAGCGAGAACACTGGAATGCTTGGCAACTAATGGAGCACATTTGAAAGGAGTCATTTTTAAAAAATAAATATTTCATAATAAACTTGTAACTCTACTCTTTCGAATGATATATAGTTTTTATGAAAGGAATTAAATATTAAGAATATTTGGCTTTTTTTTATGGGTCCCATTTATCTGGATCACCCAGTACTTTAGTCTCAGGGACACAGGGTTTCTATTGCATGCTGGCACGTTTTGTTTCTGGAGTATGGTGATGAACCCATGTCTTGTCTCCAGTGACAATGCACTAGAGAAATTCTTGACCACCAACAGACTTGGAATATCATTGCAGAAATGACAGGGCACTGTTCCAGTCGAGCCATCATGTTCAACTGACTCATATAACCAATGTGCAGTAGATGGCAGCCGAATCGATGTACGTACAGTGTTGCCAACAATGATTAACAAATTCACCTGATACAATCAATGTAGGTCCTTTAGTTACAAAATTATACACCATGTAAACTTATTTTCTGACCACCCCTCTTACAATATTTTCTGTAAACACAAACTAATTAGCACATGTGGTTAGTGTGTTCAATGTCCATAATATGAGAGAGTTATAATTAATCTAGAATTATATTTCTAGGAAACTAAAAAAAAAAAAAATTTTATTCACCCCACCCAAAAGGGGTGAAAAAGAACCAAAGAATGGGAAAAAAAAAAAAGTTTACCCACTTTGCAATATTATTTTATTATTTTTTAGGCACTGCACTTAGTTTCATTATTTTATTTATTATCATTTTATTATTATTTTATTATTTTGTACTCATTGCATTTATTTTCTTACAATGAATTTAATATGTTGCTGGTATGTATATACAGATATATAAATTGCCACTTGTTGGTTTCTTCCTTGGTGATGGGACTCTGTGCTGTTTCATCTTGTCCAAGCAGTCTTTAGTTAATGGCTCCTCCTTGAAGTAGTGGAGAGCCTTTCCACAAGACTGTTTCTAGCTCAGGCCCAGGGGCGGAGCTAGCTAGCCCGGGTCATTTCAACAAGTGATGAGAAGTTATTTGAGAGAGCAACAAAGCTAGTAAATAAATATAAAAATTATATTTCCTCTGGATTTTCAAGTCAATTACTCTCTTTTCGAATGTGCTTAAAAACAGACATTGAAAAAATGACAACAATCCATGAGCTATATTCATTTTTAATTAAAGACAACAGTACTTTGTGCTCAAGTTTTCCCGAAGTTGTGACTGCCATAACATTGTTCCACACAATTCGTGTGACAGTTTCAAGTGGAGAGAGATCATTTTCAAAACTTAAACTAATAAAGAACTATCTTCAAAATTCAATGAATTAAAAAAGATTAAGTGGACTCTCAATTATTTCAATTGAAAACAAGAAAGCTAGGAATATTAACTTGGAGGATTTAATTAATGAATTTGCTGAAAGAAAGGCAAGAAAAGTCAAGTTCTGATGTTGTCGTAAGTAAACTTTTATTTAACAGTATCCTTTTTAAAGCTCAATATTTTGCATAATGTTTTCCTTTCTATGCCTCCATGCGTACAAGTAGTATCATAATTCTTAAATATATGCTAAATAAACAATGCAAAGAAAAGCAATATAAATGTATAATAAAAATTTTGTTAGGGGGCCCGTAAATAAGTTTTGCCCCGGGGCCCGTGACACTCTTGCTCCATTCCTGCTCAGGCTTAATCAGTCTGATAAGGCTGTGTGATACCTCAATGATCAATGTCAATGTCTTCATTCAGAGGCCAGTCCCACCACTGAGCTTCAGGATTTCTGAAGATTACTTCAGCTTTGAAAAATATAATTTCTACTCTCTCTACATCTTACATCTTTATCATCATCACAGAACACTTTCAAGACCTTTCCCAAGTAGTATTTGGCAGGTTTGTTGTAAGCCACTGCATAAAACTTGTCCACTTTGATGTCAGCTGGCTTGGGTAATACTCACAACAATCTCTTGCGCTTAGTGATGTTAAAAAACCATTTTTTTTATGTCCATGTTTTTTTGTTTTTTTTATTTTTTATTGTTTTTTTGTTTTTTTTAATAATTAATATAGATATTGCCAATTTAATTATGAGGTATACTTTTGCAATGATATATATTATAAAAATAAATAAATAAATAAATAAATAATAAAATAGGCCATATGGTACCAGTATAGAATGTCCTTTTCAGCCTATTTACAGAAAAAAACTGGCCTCTTTCTCGCACTGAAAGTCTTGTATCTTGAGATCCGTTAAACTTGCGAGAACACTGGCTGGGAGCTGACTGCCCATTGTCCAACCTTTCCAGGACTCTCCCATCCATGCCTCGGATTTTGAATCTCTCACTTAACTATCCTTTAGACCCATGATGACATATTCCCCCCCCCCCCAAGACCATCCATATATATACCAATATATACATAAATACTTATATACACATATTTATATCTATTATATACCCCATACACACGCATATATCCAGAATTCCAGATACATACGCACGCATACTCACATATATACCTACACAAACTCATACACCTCTATTTCGCCCTTTCATTACCTCCGAGATCATTTAGCACATACGTACAGTAATATCCATACAGCCAAAAGAAACTGATTAAGCACAGACAGAGCAGCAAAGCTAGTATTTATATCCCAAAATGCAAAATTCCAAGAAAGTGAAGTAAAACATGGTGCTACATTGGCTTCGTCAACATCCAAATCTGCAATAAGTACCAGTACCTGTGATATTGAAACTATATGCTCTAATCAATCTAGTGATAATGATTCTTCAATGGAAAGAGAATCAGATAATGAAAGTTAAACAGCATTAGGTTAACACAAAGGTTAAAGAAAGAGATGAATATTTTTATTTTTTTTATTTTTATATTTGGAATATATATATATATATACACACTGGTATTCTTGCCAATCACAATTATATATATTGTTTTATACCAGTATTATGTATTTTTTTTGTATATATACTAGTACCTGTGATATTGAAACTAGCATATATGCTCTACCACATCTAGTGATGATCTTCCATGGAAATGAAGGTTAAACAACATTAGGTTAACAAAAAGGTTCAAAAAAAAGGTGAATATTTTCCTTTTCGATCTGGAATCTATATACTGGTACTCTTGCCAATCACAATTATGTATAGTTTTTGAAACGAGGAAGAATGTTTTATGTTCTAGTAAAAAATATATATACATATAAAAAATGAGGGTTTGTTTTTCCTTTCCATTATATACTTTTTTGCGTGATTCAATTTTTTCTAAAAGATGACTATTATGGTGTCCCAGCCTCACATGTGAAATAAAAATTTGCAAGAGTCAATCGCACACCCCTTTAATTAATTACACTTGAAGAAAGGAAAAAATGGGCGAAATTTCATTGGCCTATTAGGAGGGGAAGGGTCCCCTCATTGACCTTGTTTATTCGACCCTATATGAACAAACGTAAATGCTCGGCATTAATCATTCTAGAATGGAAGAATGAAATGTAAATTCTTTCTAATGACTAAATTAAAGGAAATGGAATTCTTCCTAATGGCACATTTCATTTCGGGGACAGGGATCTTTTTGTCTGCTGAGGGGAACTGCTGGTGGTGGTATTCAAAACTTGGTACACGAGCTGCCATTCCTCCTCATTTTTTGTCAGGCCTCGTTGAATCTTCCACCAGTTTCACCGCCCATTCTGCCGCGTCGTTCACAGACTTCAACGATGGTGCACATCCTTCGAGATCTTTGGGGGTTTTTGGAACCGGCAGCTTCAGGCAATGAAAAAGGTTTTGAGTCCTTTTCGTGACCAAGGTGCTCAAATCCGACCGTCTCACGGTCAAGAGACTCTTTCCCTCCAGCTGATGCAGATCTTTTGGGTTTTCGGTCTTCTTGTGCAGGTTTTGGAGCATGGCCGTCTTCTCTGCATCGGTGGTTTTGGAGGAGAACATAGCGAGTCCGGCTAAATCTTCGCTTAGGTACCAGAGGTGGCCCCGGAATTTCGTCAATGCGGCGGTACCTACATCATGATCCAACGCCTTATACCGCTCTAGGTCCTCCAACAGCTCCAGGTCATTGACGGGCGCGTCCACCGTCAATGGAGCCTCGAACCACCTCTGGAGGTAGATGGTGACGGCAAAGACGTTTATCCTGCGTAGTGACCGGACAGGTGGAATTGGCTTCGGAAGATGAACATCTTAAGACAGTAAATGCCTTTGGCCATCCACCTGGCCCGGTGGTATGCTCCAGGATGATTGTACCGGAGATCTCGTTTGCCATGACCATCGAGGAAGACCAGAGCGAGGATCAGGAACTCCCGGTAATCATCTCTTGGGTGGCCAACTTCAAGCTGGTCTTCAATGAAGTGGACAATCTGCTCTTTTTTCAACGCCACCCATTCTGAAAGGATGTTGCTTGGGCCATCGCCATTGAACGGAGAAGCCTGCTTCTGGTCAATGAACTCCCATTGGGATTTGAAGCGAGCGAACAGCGCAATTTCGGGGCCAGAAGACCTGAAGAACAGGTCAAAGACTGAGGTGATTACCAATTCTATCATGTGGTGTCTGCAAGCCAGGAAAAGAACGCGGCAGTCCATTTGGTCCTGGATAATTGTACAAGCGCCGCTGTGAATACTGGTATTCGCCGCTGTTGTGTCGAAGCAGAGACCGGCAATCCATGGTTGAACTTGCGGTCAATCGTCCAGCACCTTCAGAACAGCTCCAGCCATCCGCTGTCCCGTACTGTCAGGGATTTTTGGGATCGCCAACAACTTCTCAAGATTCTTCCCGCTGACCAGCACTGGTATGCGATCCGATTTCCCTCCATCCGAATCAGGGAGGAGTTTGCCATCAAAGTGGATGACAAGCGGCGTATCAGGATTGAACTCGGTCTTGATTCCGGCTACCAAGTTCTTCCTGGACTTCTGCCGTGAATGAAGACTTGATTTGGACAAGGTGACTGAGGATAACTCAACTCCCGTGGCAGCGAGTGCTGGAGCCACAATGTGCATCGCTTGGTGTACTGAGGTTCCAGTTTGATCCAGGGCTGCAGCAAAATTGGGATATTGGATGATCCTCCTTGCCGACACTTGGCCATCCTTGGGAGTGGATCGAGGAGCCGAAGGACCAGGAGAGGAATATTGGACATCATCATTGGATGCTTCAGCCATGGACTCCGAAGAAGAAGAAGAAGACCCACTTTTCACCGTTGCTTTTGCTTGCAGTGAGTCCATCTCTTCGTGGCTTTTCTTCTTCCTCTTCTCTTCAGCTGCTCAGCGTTTCTCCTGCTCCGCTGCCCTGCGAGCAAACTCCAGGTACTCTCCTCGGATGTACATCTTCCACACGGTTCGCTGGTCATTCAGAAAGTCTCGATCTTCGGGGACTTTGATGAGTTTCATGGCATTGGCATGAGCTGTTTCGAACAGTGTATTCAGGTTGGCTTGGAATCCCTTTTCCCGCTCCAGTTGCTTCTCTCCCCCATGGTTTCGGTTTCTGGCAACCTTCTCGTAGTCCGTGGAGAGGGCCTTGATCCTCTCGACGCACTTGGGCTTGTGGGAGGTCGGAATAGATGCCCGAGCCCACACTGCCATAACCTCATCAGCTACCACATTGGCAGCTTCCGCCGTGGACGTTTTTTTCTTCCGAGTGAAGAACAACAGACGTCAAAGAACATCTCCCACTGTCGGGAGTTGACACAGCATTTCCAGGGGTTCATTTCGCAACACCCCCACCAACCACACAGTCTCCTGCTTTCTTGTGTCCATAACCTGAAAAGAAATATGCTATAATTAGTATAAGGTAGAGAGTAGCCATTCAGCAATAGTAACACATGGTTTGAGGGGACCCTTAAAATTAAACACTAATGAAATTCATCTTGCTGGCATGTTTTCACGAGTGGAAGAAATTAGGGGGGTGTGCATGACAAACTTCAGGAACAAAAAAAATTGGGATACTCTAATGACTATATATACTAGGTATAACCTTATAAGCAAGGTAGTATAGTAAATTATAGGTAATACTAATATACTTATTAGATTAAAGGAAGAAAAATATGGAATGTTTAAAACAATAAAAAACAAAAAAAACAAGAAAAACAGACTATCTTCGTTTTAAACAAAAAAAATGACAAAAAAAGCAAAAAAATGACAATAAAAAACGACACACATCACTACTTGCGCTGCAGTGACATATGAACAGTCTTGTCCAATCAAGCTTCATCAATATCAGACAAGTCACCATTAGTGCTGTCACTGCACTGTCAGACATGCCACTCACTGTCTGATGTTGTTGAAGACTCTGATTCTATTTTTTTGGGTGTCTTCTTTGGCAGAGGCTTCTTGACTTCATTCTGCTGCTGTTTAAAGTCAGCATCAGTCAGTCAAGATAGTGCCATCATACATCGAAAGGCAACGTTGTTTGGTCATTTGGTTAGTACAGTATATACTATATATACAGTAAAACCACCTTCATCCAGCAAGCTCGGGGATTAGGCCATTCAATTTGTCTAAATTTTCTGGTTATCTGAGGGTACCAGTAACCTAGGAAAAACCAATGGACAATAATAGTAAAACTCAAATTTGGCTATACTGCATTGTACACCAATGTAAACTATATTATAATCAACATAAACACTATGCTAACTTGCTAAGTATGTATGGGACAATTGAAACAAGTAAAATTTAGTCTTATTTTATTAAAAATGTTAAGGATGTTCCAGATGCCATCCAGAAAAATCTAGTAGATACAGAAGAGGATGCCAATGGGCATCGAAACTGTTGTGGAAATAAACTGTCTATTAGAGTAGGTTTTTATCATCATAATTTGACCTTCACATAGAAAAGTTTTTTTGCATTTAAAATGTCAATACTGTTTGTAAAAAATGTCAAAGTTGAAATGGCCAATTTCTTAACCTTCTTTGTGTGTTTTTCCCTCTGATACCCCGATCCAAGGATTAAAAAAAAACTCTGATACCCTGATGGGTCAAAAAACACTACAGGAGCTATGGGTTGATTGCCTGATACCCTCATCCATTGGAAATTTCCAGCAGATTACAGTAGAGAGTTAACAACAAAAGCCCTACATTTTCTTAGGGAGAGAGATGCATATGTGGGTCTTCAAAGGACCTCTATGTTTATTTGCCTTCGGTATTTGCGCTGCCTAATGGTAAAGAAAGGAATTGCCTTACCTCATTATTTCATTGGGCCTCACTTCTGTTTTGATGTAGGGCCATGGTACGATGGAGTTACACAATGAGTTGATTTGATGTAATTAATATAGGCAGTCACTACACTTAAATACCTGAAGGAATAGACCTATCCTTTTTATAGTTATTAGGTTTTATATTAAGAGGATTTCACTCAGAACTTATAGGAAGATAAAGTACATCTTCCTTGCTTAAAGCATCGCTGTAACATAAGCAAGCTCCAAGCGAGCCACTATAATATATATATCTTCATACAGTATTTTATTATTTGCTGAATTTGCAAAGTTCATTGACACTTCTCTCAAAGTAATTTTCATGAGTCAGCATTGGAAAATTTTTAATACAAAATAATACATTTTTCTTCTTGTTGGGCGTTGGTTTGCTCATTGCCTCCATATTGGGTTCTATGTATGTATCGCAATTATTTTCATTCCCAATAGGCTATGTCACCAATCCTGAGGCAATTTTGTAGATATTTAATTCAATTAATTAATAACACTGTACAACAAATTTTCAGTTCAGAAAAAAACGGGAATAACATTCAGTCATTCTTAATATTTCGAGTGCTGATTCCAAATCTGAAAATAGTTTTTTCTAGCACATCATGTTTTTTTGTAATGACTGCTTAAAATCTTCATACAGAAGATAAGAATATATTGATAAACAGATAGGCTTTATCATATGGAACAGTTTAATTATTGCTATACTTCAACATATATACACAAAATTAATATAAAACTCTCATATTATACTGTTTTCAACTCATTATTTGTATTTATACTGGCGTGTGTGTGTTGCTTCTGGTTGGTCATGCTTTAAATTCCAGTAGAAATCAGTCAGCATAGCAGGACTCCACTTCCCTTTGTATCGGCTCTCCATTGTAGCTATATCCTGGTGGAATCTCTCACTGTGTTCATTGCTAACAGCAGATGCGTTTTCCGGAAAGAATGAGAGATGTGAATGCAAAAAATGAATTTTCAATGACATCTTACATCCGAGACATTGGTATGAGTTGATAAGTTGATCCATAAGTGCAGCATATGAAAATAAATGCAAAAAACTATTTAGTCTTTCCTAGTAGACCACTGCACATATTTTTGAATGCACACCAGGCTGCCAACTCAATCTCATCTATCACTGCTTCAAAGTGTTCATCTAGCATGAGTTGGCGAATCTGAGGGCCGACGAATATACCTTCTTTAATCTTGGCATCACTTATTGGTGGGAATTTTTCCTTCAGATATTTGAAGGCAGGCTTATCCTGTTTCAACGCCTTTGCAAATTGTTTCATCAGCCCTAGTTTTATGTGAAGTGGCGGCAAGATAACCTTTTCCTTTCGTACTAGTGGTTCATGAATAACATTGTGAGATCCAGGTGAGGAATTGTCTCACAGCAGCCATACTGAGCGTGTGTAGTGTTCAGACCTTGCTCAGTTATCCCACTTGCATAGGAAACACATGTATTTCATATACCCAGTTTGCAATCCATTGAGAATAGCCACAACCTTCAAATCTGCACAGATAAGCCATTCATGTTCATTGTATTTTATACAGTCCAGAATAAAAGCAACATTGTCATACGTTTCTCTCAAGACAACTGAATGAGCGATCGGAACAGAAGGCATTATGTTCCCATTGTGTAGCAGTACACCCTTAACACTGTACAGAGATGCATCAATGAACAATCTCCACTGATTCAGTTCATAGCACAAACCCAGAGCATCGAACAGACCATGTATATCAATGCAATAACAAAGATTGTTCTTCATTGTGAAATATTCCTGCAAATCCAAGGAGCGCTTTCGGAATGCTGTAATTCATATGTCTTCCACCAGCAAATTCTATTCTTGTAGACGTGAGGCCAGCAGTTCACTTTGTTGCTTGGTAAGTATTAAATCATGGACCAAATCATTGAGTTCAGGCTGCATGATGAGATGTTGTTCTTTCTTGGACTCAACTTGAGCTTCATAGCATTTGCCGTCTGATTCTGATTTGTCAGAATCTGTGTTATCGGTCAGCATTTCAGCTGGAGGATGAGGGAGGGGTATATCTGTAGAATGTTCCACAGGACGCATAGCAGAACGAAGGTTTGGGTAGACTATAGCCTTTTCCCTTTTCTGTTGCAACCTGTAATGCGAGACAATAGACATTGTTGACTACTTAAGATAGCATAATTGTGTAATACATTATGCAGAGCAGGATATGCTAAAATGTGCTAAAAACACCAAATTTGACGTATATTCAGAAAAATTAAACATTCAAATCTGTGATGTTCATTAAGCAGAAATAGCAATCAGTTGAATGGTCCAGTGGCTCTCTCCATACCATTGGGACACCAAATCCCAGACCAGGACTGGTGCCTTTGAACCATGCAGATAACGAGCTTGTACTTGTACATCTCACACAGCAGATATGAGGCGCCCAGTACTTGTCCTGATCACCAACTTTGCATGCGAAGTATAACTCATAAAGCTTTTTCACATGAGAAGTCAACTTCCTTTTATACTGTTTTAACGTTAATGTCCCACAAATATAACAAAAATTGTCTGGCAAATTTTTGCACTCTCTAGGCATTGTAGCATAACATCAATAAAAACCTGTAAAATAAGAAAATGATAGATCAATTTACAATTTCACACAATACAGACATTGTCAGTGAAATATACATAATTTGATAGCTGTTATTCAATAATACTCACTTATAGCTCCGATTTATGATAAAATATGGCTGACAATTGTTTTAAATGATTAACAAAAGAAATTTTTCATAAAATCAAAGTGGAAACACAGAGCCAAACACCATCACCACAGCATATGCATGACTGAACAAAATGTAAAAGATGCGTTCTGAGAACCAGTGGTTCTCAAAATGATACAATGAAATAGGGTCATTTTCATAAAATCAGTGGGTGATACAAATAAATGAGTGTTATTTTCGCAATCTACGCATATAATTACGCATAAATAAGCATATAATTTTCACTGTTGTACAGTGTAATTTATATTTAATTAAGAGGTAAAGGTACCACATACGATACTATGTTGTAAGCATATATAGTTTTCCCATACAATCATGGAGGTAACTTTTTTTTCCTTTGCAGACAATGAGTGATGGGTAGAGCTTTAATCCATAAAAAAAAAATATATAGCTATACTATAATTAACATGGGGGTGTCTATGACCCCTGTTCTTTTTCACCCCACTTACCCCTATTATTTTTTTCACTCCAATTGACTATCTTTGTTAAATTAACCTCTATCATACCTTTATTTAGAGTTATGATAGAGGTTAATTTAGGTTAATTTTCCAGTTTAAATTGGAAAATTTGAGCCTAGAAAAAACTATATTTGTAATGTGCCTCAGTGGTGGTGGTTAGGATTGCTGACTACAAATTTACTAGCCCTGGGTTCAATACCTAGTGACAGCCAGTGGTGTACATAAGGGGGAGCACAGGCCCCGACATTATAAAAATTACTACGACTCATTGAAGATATTTGGGTAAATCTTAAGGAAGCATCCTGGCAAGTTTTTTGGATATAAAACATGTTTTCTGATGTATTTCTATGTGATTTATTCAAATTCGACATCTGTTTGTCGCAAATCACTCGTTTATGACTTTCCCCCACCCCCTCAACAAATATAACCTAACCTAACCAACCTAATCTAATGTGTATATTACAGGTCTTATTATACTTTGGGCACTTTCTTTCTCTTAAAAGTAATGGTTAATATGAGTTTTATCGTACTCAGAATATCAAAAGCAAATATAATTATAAAATATTAAAGCATAATTTTCTCATTATTTTCATAAAAGTCACTATGCTCGCAGATGCGTCCTTACCAAATTATGTACATTTGAATATTATGACATTTTTGCATTTTTTTTCCCGCCCTTCCAATATTTGATTGGTGATGTCATGAGAACATGATATATGAGCTAGGCTTTTTAAGTTGCTAGGCTTTTTAAGTTGCTAGGCTTTTTAAGTTGCTAGGCTTTTTAAGTTGCTAGGCTTTTTAAGTTGCTAGGCTTTTTAAGTTGCTAGGCTTTTTAAGTTGCTAGGCTTTTTAAGTTGCTAGGCTTTTTAAGTTGCTAGGCTTTTTAAGTTGCTAGGCTTTTTAAGTTGCTAGGCTTTTTAAGTTGCTAGGCTTTTTAACCGAGCAAGGCTTATTCAAACGATGCATAAATATTCCTGGAAATTCCTGGAATTGCATACCTTTCCAGTTTTTTGTTTTGCAATGATCGGATTGTTCTTGCTAGATATATATTATTATGCATCATTTTAATGAGAAAGAAATGTACTTCAATATTATGTTTATTAAATTCTCCTAAAATAATTATATAAGACCAAAGTAATGCGTTGAAGTTGGGAAAAAAAAAGTGAACAGAGTTTTAAGTTTTGAAGGCCTCTTAACCAGTGTAGTTCCCCATTAAAAATTGTTTTCTTTACGTCCTTTAGCTCCAAATTTCATGGGTAACTTGCGTATCTGAAAAGAAAACGAGTTTCACTGCCCAAATATTCAATAAATGGATGGTTTCAGAGATGACTCACCATTAGGCCATTCGCAATATTGATACGGTACATTGTATATATATTTATAAAGTAGATAAATAAGGTAAGATAAGTAAGATAAATAACATAAATAACATAAATAACAGTAGGTACTCTTGTACATTTATAAAATTTATAAAATACATTTATAAAATAGATATTATTTATATAAATAAATAGCATACCTTATTTTTATTTTTTCTAGTCTCGGGCAGTAGGATCGGATGAATTACTCCTCGTTCTATAAAGTAGATAAATAAGATAAATAAGATGAATAAAATAAATAACATAAATAACATAAATAACAGTAGGTACTCTTGTACATTTATAAAATTTATAAAATACATTTATAAAATAGATATTTATATAAATAAATAGCATACCTTATTTTTATTTTTTCTAGTCTCGGGCAGTAGGATCGGATGAATTACTCCTCGTTCTATAAAGTAGATAAATAAGATAAATAAGATAAATAAGATAAATAAGATGAATAAAATAAATAACATAAATAACATAAATAACAGTAGGTACTCTTGTACATTTATAAAATTTATAAAATACATTTATAAAATAGATATTTATATAAATAAATAGCATACCTTATTTTTATTTTTTCTAGTCTCGGGCAGTAGGATCGGATGAATTACTCCTCGTTCTATAAAGTAGATAAATAAGATAAATAAGATGAATAAAATAAATAACCTAAATAACATAAATAACAGTAGGTACTCTTGTACATTTATAAAATTTATAAAATACATTTATAAAATAGATATTTATATAAATAAATAGCATACCTTATTTTTATTTTTTCTAGTCTCGGGCAGTAGGATCGGATGAATTACTCCTCTTTCTTTTGAGACTTAGATCTCTCCAGTAGTGCTCGAGTTTTGCCCAGCATTCTTCATGAACACCAACATTACATCCTGGGCAGTGGTGACGGGATCTTCGACTACAAATAACACATTTTCGTAGTTGTGTGCCAGGAAGTTTGGTGTATGTGTGCTCTGAAGCTGATGCCGATGAAGTTGAGGGAAGATGAAGCATCGATGCTGGGGCATGGTGTGTTCTTGGGTAGGCAAGTGCTTCTACGATGGAGTATATGAAGTCTGATCTTGCCAGCGGCTTGTCAGTATTCTGGCAGTAGATGATATAAGCATTGACGAGTGCCATATCAAACAAGTTCATAAGAATTTTCTTCCAGTACCGTCTAGTTGTTCTTTGACTTGCATACTGAAAAATTTTCTTATCACTAAGATCGACTCCACCCATGCCGACGTTGTAATCAGAAATAATTTTTGGCTTTACGTGTTCTTGACCACGCCTGTTTCGAACATTTATATTTTCTGCATGTCCAAATGTTGATAGAAGGTAGACAATCTTCCTGGTTGGCTTTTCTTTGAAGCCTACAAGGAGCACTTGGCCTTTTCTAAAGTAGAGTGTTTCCCCAGCTTGGAGTCTTGCCTGTTTCAGTCTGTTTGGAAGATGCTTTGAAGTAATTCTAATTGTGCCAGTTAGGGAGGTTTCATTACTGAGTAGCTCTTCAGCCAGTGGCACTTTGGTGTAAAAATTGTCTGTTACAAGGTGGTATCCTTTGTGGAGCAGCTTACTTTCTTTCATGGCATGCATTACAACTTCATGCGCTAAACCTTTCGCAGAACCGGAGGCAAAAAAGTCTTTTCCACAGTAAAGGTCAACATGATACACATATCCAGTATTGGCTTCACACAGTTCAAACTTTTTTATACCATAACGCGCGTGCCGTTTATTTGGCATATACTGTATGTACGACGTTCTGTTCTTCATGCCTATCATACTTTCATCTAAAGATAATGTCCGATTTGGTACGTAATATGCTTTGAAGACTCTGTTGCAATGGTCGAGTAGTGTTCGAACCTTGAACCAAGGATCAAATCCTTCTTCCCCGCGCCGTCATTGATTCGCTGTATTGGAGAGATGTAGAAATCCATTTATCAGCATAAACTGCCGTTTACTCATTACTTCTCCAAATGAACTTTTGAGAAGTCGTCTCGTATCCCAGTAATCACGAATGTTTTTCTTTGGTGGAGTCCCATACAGAAACACAGTCCGAAATACTTTTTCAACATCTCTAAATCAATGTTTTTCCAATGAGCGAAAGTAGAATGGGGAATTGTACTAAAGTCTTTTTGGGAAATTCTAAGGGTTGCATACCTGTTTGTTTCTCTAACAATATGAGTCAATAGCGAGTCACTTAGAAACAGATTTGCATATTGAATAGGCTCTGCATTTCGGCGGGGCATTATGAGGGCCTACATTTCTTGGACGAAATGTGAATTTGGTCCCGTCTGCCTCACTTTCAGGAGGGTAAACATGAATCCATAAACTGGGAATACTAATACTTTCGGGTTCACCATCACTCTCACTAAACTCGCCACTCGAATCACTTGAAACATCACTCACGATGTCGCTATCACTTTCACTTCCAGCAAGAGACATTATTGTATATAAAGAACTAAAATAAATACCCACAAACAAATACACAGCGTAACGTGAAAAACGAGCAAGCTGAACTGAAACAGACTGCGAGAGCAGCGAGACGCGAGACCAATTAGCAGTCACTTTGCTTAGGATCTTGGGACTGTACGACCCTGAACCAATTAGAGGTCAGTTTTCTTACAATTTTCTAATCTCAGCTGACTAATTTTTACTTACAATTGGTCAGAAATGGTCGAAGAACCGCCCACATATTGAAAATTAACCAATGATAACATAATATGTGAATTACGTATTAATGACGTTAAGCGTCTCTTACAGCGATGCGAAGATCTATGGAACGAACGAAGCGTCGTTTTCCGCGATGCGAAGATTTGATTGGTTAAGTTGCTAGGCTTTTTAAGTTGCTAGTTCCACTTCTGTTAGTTTTTCATAGATGTTGGTCGCGATGACATGTGAAGGGTGCGAATATTATTTTGAGGATTTAATATACAAACTGCATTCTAATGACTCCCGAGCAATAGAAATATTGAATATGTTATTACATTATCATTTGTATAATTTAGGTCTCGGGGGTACGGGGGCAGAGCCCCCTAAAGATCATGCATCAAAAATTGATTGGTATAGGGTTTTATATTTTTTATTTTTGAATTTCTGATGCTAAAATGTCGATCAATATCAATCAATTTGTCATGCGTGATCTTTATGGGGGCTCCACCCCCATACCCAAATTATATAAATGATAATGTAATAACATATTCATGTTAGGTTAGGTAAGGTTAGGTTAGGTTAGATTAATTAATACCAAAATAAATTTTTCTAGTAATATTTGACGTGTTTTGCTTAGATTTTGACCTCCATTTCCCTTGAAAATGAGCCAAACTTCAAAGTACTATAACTTTGTTGGATCTCATTTCCGAGGGAAATGGAGGTCAGATTTGAACAAATCACATCAAATACTACTAGAAAAATGTATTTTGGTATGTAAAATGACTGAGTTACTCAATATACATAATAGGGTGGCAATAGCCAATAGGGGTAAAAATCCAAGTTGCCTGGAGGAGCGAGTGCAGTGGCGCGTTTGGTGCAGTTCCTGAAGAAAATCACTCAGGCAAATTTTTAGGACTTTTGATAAACATTAGGGGGTGGTACAAGAGTAACAAAGTTTCCACCATTGTCACTTACTAATTCTCTATTTTGTATACTTTGCAGGTAGATGAAAAATGGCAACTACTCTAAGAAAGAATGATGTTTTATGGCTACTGGAGACTTCTCCCAACTCATATGCCCTTACAGGAGCCAAATTGCCGTCCAAGCGGCAGGTTCTGGAATGATTCTTGTTCTTTCACCTGTCCGAGTCTCGCCCTGTCAGAGAAAGTAGCCAACTGGTGATGACAGAGGTCGAACAGATGTGGAAGAATGCAAGTCTTCCGACTCAAGCTACGCACCGGGCATAAGACAAGCTGGAGAACCTCCATTCTGAGTGGAGAAGCTTAAAGAAATTACGAGCGAGGCATACCAAAACCCAGATGGACAAGGAGAAGGTCTTTCTAGAAGGTCTGAAAGGCCTGTTCAATTGCGCTCACAGTGATGCGCTCAAAATCATCAAAAATAAAGAAGCCAAGCAGTTTCTTCTTGCGCAGCGTGAGCCTGGTCATCGAGGAACTATAGGACTTGTTGATCAGAAGTATATTAGACAAGAGGAGAACAAAATGATGCGGCAGCGTGAGCAAGAGAAAAGGAAACGAAGGAACCTGAATGAACTCCAGAAGATGGACAGGTCCGTGGTTTTGGAGTCGAGCAGCAGTTCTACAAATGAGGATACTGACAAGGAAGATGAGGTGAATGTTGGAGCAATAGGAGGCGCATCATCTGCCACTCCCAAGAGGAAAAGATCAAGAGGGTTAAATCAGATTGTTACTCAAGAACTGGCACAAGCGTTGGACCGCACAAAGATATCCAATCGCCGGGCAGTCCATGTTGTGGCCAATACCTTAGCAGCTGCTGGACAAAGTATGGAGCACTACGCATTGAATCGAGAGACAATCCGACTAGCTCGAATGAAATTCCGCCAAGACATCGTGGACGAGCTGAGAAGGTCCTTTTCCCCCTACGGTACCATTAACAGTTCATTGGGATGGCAAGCTCCTTCCAGACCTTACAAACAAAGAGAAGGTCAATCGCCTTCCAGTCCTGGTTTCAGGAGAAGGTGTGATGAAGCTGTTGGGGGTACCAAAGCTGCCATCATCAACAGGTCTGGTGCAGGCAACAGCAGTGCATGACATGCTGGAAGACTGGCAGTTATCTCCCGGGATCATAGCCATGTCTTTTGACACGACATCATGTAACACCAGTCGCTTGAACGGCACTTGTCAATTCCTCGAGCAGAAGCTCAGGAAGAAACTTCTCAATCTTGCTTGTCGTCACCACATCGCGGAAATAGTTCTTGAAAAAGTTTTCGAAGCCTTAGTAGCATACTCTTCAGGACCAAAGATCAAGCTCTTTCAAAGATTGGCGGAGGTGTGGCCAAAGATTGTAAAGGATTCGTTTCTTTCTGCTGAGGGAGACCGTGAGGTGGCAGATCGGATGCACGCATTCAAGGAGAAAGTTGCAGAGTTTGTGCACGAACAGTTGAGATCTCAGCAGCCTCGCGATGATTACCGTGGGAATTCCTGGAACTCATACTGCTATTTCTCGGAATAAATCTACCACAGGGAAATCATATTCAAACTCCGGGTGCCCTCCACAGGGCACGGTGGATGGCAAAATGCATCTATGCATTTAAGATCTTCTTGTACCATCACCAGTTGCGGAACTTGGGGAAACTCACGGACCAGGAGCTCCAGGGTGTTACTGACTTCTGCCTCTTTGTTGCAGAGATTTACGTTAAAGTTTGGTTCAATGCCGCGGTAGCCAGATATGCTCCGCAGTTGGACTTGGAGCTGATACAAAAGCTGGTGCAGTACAGACAAGTTAACCGATGCGTGACAGAGGCCGCTTTGAAAGGGATCACTAGCCATCTTTGGTACTTAAGTGAAAAGTTGGTTGCTTTGGCCTTTTTTGATGAATATCTCAGCAGCGCAGTGAAAAGAGGCGCTCGAAAATGAAGAAAGGAAGAGTCCTTCGCCTCGTGTGACAATTGATGTGGGAGATGCTGAACATCTTTCTTTGGCAGCCTTTGTCACGAAGAACACATTGGCCTTCTTCCACCTGCTCCAGCTTCCCACATCCTTCCTCTCCAAGGATCCGGAGCAGTGGGAAGATGAAGATTTTCAACAAGCAAAACAGCGCATCTCTGCCATCAGTGTTGTCAATGATCCCGCAGAAAGAGGAGTTGCCTTAATGAAAGATTTTAACGCTGTGCTGACCACACAGGAGGATCAACAGCAATATGTTCTTCAGGTTGTGGAGCAGCACCGGAAGATGTTCCCTGATGCCAATAAATCCACGTTCATTCGAAGCCAGAAAAATTAGGTATAATTGTAATCTATCAGATCACTACAAGCTATTGCAGTCCTATTTGAGGTTGTTTGAGTCTTATCAGAATCGTTCTTTTCAGTTTTTTGCTTTGTATAACTTTGAAGCTCACTCGAACACTCGTTTCCAATAGCCTAGAGCACAAAGTTCTTTGTGTCTTGTACCACCACTTAAAATAAGATTAGGAACTTGAAATTTGGCAGAATGTTTTTCAATAAACCGAATAAAATGAGCACCCGCACATTTTAAATTTTGCGACCATTTTTTATTGCCACCCTAATACATAACTACCAAAGTAATTTAATGCTGAACCAGAAAGGCTATCAATTTTTTGAAATCGGAATTAAATTTGGAAAACAGCTTTAAAATAGTGTAGTCACAACGTTCACAATCCATAGCTAACTCGCAAATAACTTTTCAAACCAAGATTATCCTTAAGGTCAACACTTATCTAATTTGCACACAACGCTGCCAGGCGCAAGAAATGCCATCCACTTTAAAAACGTTAATTAAAATTACTTATCCTTAATAAAAATAAAAACGCAGGGGTGCACTTTATTGAGAAAAATATAATCTTTCATATTATTAATATGTTAAATCTCTGTACTACCTATGTATTAAGAACTAGGGTTAACGGTTCAGAATAGGGGTGCCACCTCAATTTTTGTTTTTTCCATCAAAACATGCTAAAACCATTGGTTTCCTGTTGTTTAGGATGAATGTGACCATCGCCATTACAGTAAATTATTGCTTGAAGTTATTTCAACCCCCCCCAACCCCTCCTACAATCTGGGGGGACCACTGTGGGAACCAGGGGTTTTGGGTGGGGGAACACAGCACAAGCAATAATTTACTGTAATAGCAATGGTCAGATTTATCCTAAACAATAGGAAACCAATGGTTTTAGCATGTTTTGGAGGAAAAAACATGTCATGAAACATCAAAAACCATGAGAAAAACCTAGGTTTCATGGAAAACCTAACCCCTAACCTAAAAAATATAAAACCCTATACTGATCAATTTGTGATACATGATCTTTACGGGGGCTCTACCCCTGTACCCCCAAGACCTAAATTATACAAATTGGACACACTACATTTAAAGGAAGAACATCATGCGAGGTCTACTAGCGTCACCTCACATCCATCACAGACGAAAGCCATTTTCAAACTGAAGTGAATGAACGATATGATATGGTTGCCAACTCAAAATTTCCTAGATTTATACCCAAAAAAATGTTTTTTGTAATTTTCTAACTTTACCTTTTTGGTTAATATTCGTTTTTTGACCCAGTCACACCCAGCTATAACAGCAATATATATTGAATAACCAATCAAAACTGAATAAGAAAATATATATATTATCTTGTGCAAATTTGTATAAAATGTACTTTTTTATAAAAAAATATTTTCTACTTTCTAATATGTATGTATATAAATTTTGGTTAATTTGTTTATTTTGGCTACCTTTTTTGGTATATTTGGTGATTCTGGCTACTTCTTCGTAATTCAATTTGTCCTGTTTTACAAGTAAATCATTTTTAGCAATTTTTCGTCTGTTCAGTTTGGTTTTTTTGTGACGAAGTATGATGTGTCAGTTATGCATATTTGATTTTTAAGACGTGATCCGCCATATTGCCCTCGATGAAGACAAGAGTTTAGACCTTTTTTTTTCAATCACAGAATAATTAAGACATCCATGACCTGCCCTAAATGCAATAGTGCTTGTATTTTAACAAAAGACCAGAAGGTCTTTAAGTGCCGTAAAAAAATCTTAAAAATAACCGTGTGTCATTTCAGTTTAAGGGCACGCGAAATTTAGCGGACTACCCATGCAAGGTTGGCACATGTTATTACATTATCATTTGTATAATTTAGGTCTCGGGGGTACGGGGGCAGAGCCCCCATAAAGCAAAGCATGCTTTGCGGACAGTTCAGTACGTTACACCAGTTAGGTCAACTGTACACCCTTGATGATTGGTTAGGTTGTCATGATATTTTCGTTTAAATTCATTAGTTTAAACGAAAATGATGAGTGCAAACTTTTCTGGTTAATTTTGAGGTGTTTTGTACGAAACTACCATCCGTTTCCTGTGCAAATGCGGTTTTCAAGATGACGATATCTCGAAAACTACGCATTTGCACAGGAAATGGATGGCAGATTCGTGCAGAATACCTCAAAATTGACCAGAAACATTTGCTCTCATTATAAAAAGAGACTGGGTCAAAAAACGAATAATTACCATTTTTTTGACTATGTGACACATCCAATCAACGTATTTTAATGAGAGAAACAACTTTGTCTCTATGGTATTTTTCAAAATTTTGCTTAATTAAGTGGCACCCATATTCTGAACCATTACCAAACCAGGACCTTTCCTTAAGATTATCCAATATTTAAAAAAGAATGTTTCAAAAATCAATAACTTTGCAACTTTCACCACAAAAAATCTTGTCATATGGAATTTCAGTTATTTTATGGTTACCAGGACAAGTTATTTACTCATAATTCAAAAGTAATGATTATCTGACTTCTGGCTTGGCGCCTGCGTGGTCAGCTCATAGCTTGTGGTGCTGACATAACATTATATGCACAGTGCACTTGGATGACTGACATACAATTGCAATAAGCCTAAGGCAAAAATGAAGTGACACAGTGTTCCTGGTTTGTTGGATTGCTACTTTAAGAAGTTCAGTAGTACAGAGTTGACACAGCTACAAGTTTATAGGTAAGACCTATTAACGTGAAATTGATCATATTTGAATTACTTTTTGTCACAATATTTTTTTTATCATAATTTTTTTTTTTTCCAAGGCCTCGACGGTGTGACCGCCACAGTTGGGTTCTTCAGGCTTCACTCCCGATCAGTGCTCCCACTCCTGGGTTTTTAAACCCAGATATGGGTTTCTTGATGCCCACATGGGTTTATAGGTTTTTTAAAGAGAATTTTGCCATAATCTGAGTTTTTTCGGTGTTCCTAAATTTTGGTAAAAAAAATAGTATTTTAGCCTATATAAAATTTATCTAAAAAACAATAAAACATTAAATGACATTTTTCTTAGAATTCTATGAAATAAAATAGATTATATATTTCCGTCTTAGATTATAGTTTAGCACTAATTAAATAGTTTATTTGGCAACACTTATATGATGGGTCCAAATCCAAAATAATTATTTTATACGCGTATCAAACGCTTCTTTTTTTGGGGTATGTATTGAAAAAAGTTAATACTTTAAACATTGAATTCCAGTCTGAACATTTCAGATTACATTTACTTCATTCAATGGTTTCTGTAGAATATAAAAATACTCTCAGTTTTTTCCTTAAAGAAGATGTCATTAATTCAGCCAAACTATCAGAAATTGACCCAAGCAATGAACTACATCATAAAAAACAGTGATCTATATTTAGGTGGGTGGTGTATGTCACTTTTGGTTTCGGCGCCACTTGGTGAAAATAGTGATAATAGGTTCAATGATGGTTGCTTAAAATTTCTTGTTGAGATATGTATGCAAATCAAGAAAAGATTTCCGCTGGATGAGGATGGAAGTATTGCCAGTTTAAGGATTTTAGATCCAGCTTTAGTACATGATCTTGCCAAATCACCATCATCAATTTTCAGATTAGCAATGAATTTTCCCCTACTTGTTCCTGAAGACAAAATAGATAATTTAGATGATGAATGGAGATCATTTCGACTATCTAAAGATATATCTCCCTCTTACAAAACCATCCCTGAATTTTGGTATTTGTTGCATAATATCAAAGATGGGCTCCTATCTAATTTCATGACACAGCTAACTATTCTACCCCACTCTTCAGCATGTGTAGAAAGAGTTTTTTCACGAGTTAACCGTGTAAAGACAAAGGGCACAAATTTACTTAAAACAGAAACTGTGAAAGATCGACTGATGGCAAAACAGGCAATAACCAGGGCTCACCAAAATTGTCATACCTGGGAACCTAAAGCAGAATTGGTGAAAGAAGTAATGGAGGGAGTATGTCATCGACGTTATGAAGCACGCCTACAAAAACAAAGAGATCTGCTGAAAATAACTTTAGATGAAGGATCTGAAGTTGATACAAATTCCGAAGATATTGCACAAACTGATCATGTCAGGGATCTAGGGATTATATTATCTGAAGATGCAACATTCAACAGGCACATTGACAAAGTAACCTCATCATGCAAACAACTAATAGGATATATACTGAGGACATTCAGAACTAGGGACAGTATGACCATGCTTACCCTGTGGAAATCACTTGTCCTTCTACGCATTGACTACTACTCTCAATTATGGTTTCCCCACAAACAGAATGAATTGCAAAAAATTGAGGGCCTACAAAGAACCTTTACCTCGTATATTAAACAACCTGATGGGCAACAGGTGAGTAAAAACAAATTAAACTACTGGGATAGGCTTAGAGGCCTCAACCTTTATTCCATAGAGAGAAGGTTTGAGAGATACATCCTAATCTACACCTGGAAAATTCTAGAAGGGCTTTTAGTTGCCCCCAATACTGAACCAATTGTGCCCACCTTAACAAGAACTGGCAGAATGTGTAAAAAATATCACCTCCCACCAAACAGTCTGAGAAGGATTCAAACAGAATGAATTGCAAAAAATTGAGGGCCTACAAAGAACCTTTACCTCGTATATTAAACAACCTGATGGGCAACAGGTGAGTAAAAACAAATTAAACTACTGGGATAGGCTTAGAGGCCTCAACCTTTATTCCATAGAGAGAAGGTTTGAGAGATACATCCTAATCTATACCTGGAAAATTCTAGAAGGGCTTTTAGTTGCCCCCAATACTGAACCAATTGTGCCCACCTTAACAAGAACTGGCAGAATGTGTAAAAAATATCACCTCCCACCAAACAGTCTGAGAAGGATTCAAACCCTTCAATATAATAGTATCTCTAGGCAGGGTTCTCGCCTGTTTAACTCCTTGCCTCAGTACCTTAGAGATATAAGTGCAGTCCCAGTAGATACTTTTAAAAAATACTTGGACATGTTTTTAGCCAACATACACGACCAACCCACAGTGTCAGGATATTCCTCTGCCAGACCAGCCCCCACAAATTCAATAGGGGACCAAATCGTATGGCAGGAGCAAGAGAAAAGAAGGGTGGCGACCCCGTCATGGCCCCGCCTCAGGAGGCGCTGAGTGGACTTCGTGGGAGCAGCGCACCCTTGAGGCAGAAGCGCTTTAAGGTAAATTTAAGGTAAGGTAATAGTATCTCTAGGCAGGGTTCTCGCCTGGGTTATTATGTATTTTATCACACTCAGTCATTTTACATACCAAAATACATTTTTCTAGTAGTATTTGATGTGATTTGTTCAAATATGACCTCCATTTCCGTCGGAAATGAGATCCAACAAAGTTATAGTACTTTGAAGTTTGGCTCATTTTCAAGGGAAATGGAAGTCAAAATCTAAGCAAAACACATCAAATATTACTAGAAAAATGTATTTTGGTATTAATTAACCTAACCTAACCTTACCTAACCCTGGCTAAACGAGCCTAACCCTGGCTAAACGATCCTAACCCTGGCTAAACGAGCTCTCGTCTGTATCGAACACCTAATCCATAATAAGGTAATACTCTAGGCTCGTTTAGCCAGGGTTAGGCTCGTTTAGCCAGGGTTAGGCTCGTTTAGCCACAGTTAGGTTAGGTAAGGTTAGGTTAGGTTAATTAATACCAAAATATATTTTTCTAGTAATATTTGATGTGTTTTGCTTAGATTTTGACTTCCATTTCCCTTGAAAATGAGCCAAACTTCAAAGTACTATAACTTTGTTGGATCTCATTTCCGACGGAAATGGAGGTCATATTTGAACAAATCACATCAAATACTACTAGAAAAATGTATTTTGGTATGTAAAATGACTGAGTGTGATAAAATACATAATAACCCTCGCCTGTTTAACTCCTTGCCTCAGTACCTTAAGAGATATAAGTGCAGTCCCAGTAGATACTTTTAAAAAACACTTGGACATGTTTTTAGCCAACATACCCGACCAACCCACAGTGTCAGGGTATTCCCCTGCCAGACCAGCCACCACAAATTCAATAGGGGACCAAATCGTATGGCAGGAGCAAGAGAAAAGAAGAGTGGCGACCCCGTCGTGGCCCCGCCTCAGGAGGCGCTGAGTGGACTTCGTGGGAGCAGCGCACCCTTGAGGCAGAAGCGCTTTAAGAATTTTTAATTCAAAGAAGTGAAGAATAAAGGAGTAATATAGTCTCACTGCATCTCAAGAAGTATGGTAAGCAAGCTTCGTTCTCTTATTTGTGTTGTCTATTATGTTTCATTAAAATAAAATTTGTATTAAAAATCTGGGTTATTTTTGAACAATCTGGGTTTATTTGAGGTAGAGGCTAGGTTTATTTAAATTTTCTGAGTGGGAGCACTGCTCCCGATGGTAAATGTGTTGGCTACCTTCAGTAGATTGGCTCTGACAACAGTCTGCCCCAGCCTGGTTTCCCCGCAAGAAAAGAATAGCAACAGGAACTGGAACAAAAAACAAATGAAAGGATAAGAGAACGCAAAATAAAATTTTATCAAATGTTAAATCAAATTGCCCAGCAACAGTCAACAAAGCCAGGTCTCAACCCTAAACAACAATTTCAAAACAAAGTTTTTCCTTTTTTGAATAATTAGTTGGTTTTAATTTGGGGTTAACCCGGAGCAGTGCAGGCTGCTCCCACCCTCTCTCTGACCATAATGAACCTCAATGACCCTCGCTTCCTCCCTAATCGTGCAACCCTACACTACCTTCCCTTCCTGCTCTATCTACCCAACCAAGTCTATCTATCTACCTACACTACTCCTTAAAGCTACTACATATTTTTTTTTTGTTTACTTTTGGCATTTACTAACACAGAGGCGTCTGAATCACATTGCCGTATGCCGTATACCGGTACTTATAGAAATTTTCTATTTAGAAAATATACTTTATTTACAAGTTTCGGAAGTCACCCCTCCCACCAATCACAACAAATCTACGCCAGTGGTTCACGCAGCTCAGTACCACAAGGTACAGTACTGGCCCCACTCCTGTTCATTATCATGCTAACAGACATAGACAGTGGAGTAAACAGCAACCGTATAGTAACATCATTTGCGGACGATACAAAGATCAGCAGAAAAATCAGCGATGCAAATGAAGTGGAGGCCTTGCAGAGGGACACGAACAAAATATAAAAATGGTCAGAAGACAACAATATGACATTTAACACCGAGAAATTTCAGCTCTTGGATATGGTAGAAATGAGGAACTTAAACAGACTGCATATTATGCTCCAGATAGACAGGAATTTCAGAGAAACACGAAAGCGGTTGACTTGGGGGTAATAATGACAGATAATGCCAAATTCGAGACACAAAATCAGATAGCAATAAACAAAGCAAAAAGAGTCGCGGGACAGGTACTAAGAACGTTCAAAAGGAGGGACAAGACAGTAATGATTCCCCTGTTGAGAACACTGATCATACCAAAACTTGAATACTACTCAGTTTTGACGTCCCCATATAAAAAGGGAGAAATTAATAAACTAGAAAAAACGCAAAGACATTTCACAGCCAAGATTGATGGCTGCAAAGAACTTAACTACTGGGAAAGACTACGTAAACTAAATCTGTACTCCCTGGAAAGAAGAAGAGAGAGGTGTACTGAGGTGACGTGTATGTATATATATGTATATAGTCTAAAAGTCACTAAAGAGTAAATATCACTAAATCTAAGCTGAATGGCAAGACGAAGCCATAAACAACGAACGGGCTGTTCGGATTGCTTCGGTCTGGCCTAGACATGTTTTTTCCTATCTGACCTAATCTTTGGTGCTGAGTAAAAATTAGGTGATGAATCTAAGGTAACAAATCGGGTAGGAAGTTGTTCGTACTTAAGTATAGTTAGGGGTAATGTCTATAGCTTCTAAATTGGTAATGTAAGAGAGAGTTAGTAGGCTGTTGTGGACACAGGAATAAAACGGTAGGCTTCAAGGAATACCTAATTCAACGCACCGGTAAGTGCTTTTGATTGTTTGCTAGAACCTAAGTAACCTAACTGGGGTGTCTACCCCACGCTATCACATTTGGCGACGAGGATGGGATTTGGCTCATTTGGTTAAATTTTGTTCAGTGGGTTAAATTTGGCTCATTGGGTTAATTTGGCTTATTGGGTTCAAGTGGTTGTTTGGAAAATTGGATGCAGACTAGTGGCTCGTCCGATTGGGTTTGTTTGTGTGGGGAAGCTACCGTACTATAGCGTAGGTCCCGCCGCCCTAATTCTAAAACTAATTCCTACTCAGCCCTAACTCTAAAACTAATTCCTACTCAGCCCTAACTCTAAAACTAATTCCTACTCAGCCCTAACTCTAATACAATTCACTATTCAGCCCTAACTCTAATAAAATTCACTATTCAGTAACTAGACCAAATTTAAACCTAACCTAACCTACTTCACGTGAGTTGGTCTAATTCGGTTTTGCTCTAGCATGTCGGTGATTGGCCATATAAGCCCCTACGAAGACAATGGGGAGGACTTCGAAGCTTATGCCACTAGGGTGAGGTTGTTTTTCGAGGCAAATTCCATTCCGGATGCTAAGAAAGTACCTACCTTTTTAACTATAATAGGCCCTAAAACGTTTGGTTTAGTTATGGACCTAGTTTCTCCTAAAGCACCGGAAACTTGCACCTATAATGAATTGGTACAGGCCCTAACCGATCACTACAAACCCGAGTAGTTCTCATCTATGAACGTTTCAAATTTTATCAAGGCATCAGATGGGAAATGAAAGCATTGCAGAGTTTGTTGCAGGAATAAAAAGCCATAGCCGTACGTGTAAATTTGGGGACAAATTAGATGAAATGCTAAGAGATAGGTTTGTAATGGGTCTCAAAGAGGAGTCTACCCAGAGAGCCCTATTAGCCATACAGGACCTAACTTTTAGTCAGGCTGTAGAAATAGCTACGGCTAGAGAAGCAGCTGCTAAAGATGTTAGAGCTTTTGGAAATCATAGTAGTAAAGCCCACGTAAATAGCTTTAAATCTTCTAGGCCTGGCAGACCTAACGAGCCTACTAGACAGGCAAATAAAAGGTATGAGGCGAATATGACTAAGCCTACTAATTCTACTAAGCCTTCCAAGCCATGTACAGGGTGTGGAAAACACCATTGGAAGAAAGATTGCCCTTTTAAAGAAGCAGTTTGCCGAAACTGTAGTAAAATAGGCCACATAGCTAAAGTGTGTTATTCAAAGAAAACAAAGGGTGAAAATTCTAATTTTAACATTTCTAGTATAAATCCTCAAAAGGGAAATACTTCGAACATTGGAGTGGAGTACCTATTCTATGAGCAGCAAAGTGGGGAAAATACAGGCCCATATATTGTAGAGGTAGGCCTAGATGGAATTACAGTTCCTCTAGAATTGGATACGGTGCTGCCCGGACGGTCATGTCCAAGGTAGTTTTTGATAAGATTTTCAAAAACACACCTAAACTACATGCATCTAAAACGATTTTGAAGAAGTACGGTGACATACAAATACCTATTTGGAGAAGCATACGTCACAGTTACACTTAACCAGAAAACTTTGTCTCATCCCTTAACCCTTTTAGTGGTGGATGAGCAAGGGCCTACTCTACTAGGCCGTGATTGGATTGATGCTTTGGAAATGCCAATTGACAAAATCTTGCCAAGGGGTCAGGCAGATGTGCATACACTTTCATATCCATCTGACATAGACTCATTGTTAAGGGAGTTTTCTTCTATTTTGGGCCTGAAGTAGGCAACCTAAAAGGCCATCAGGTCTGCATAGAAGTAGATCCTAATGTAACTCCGAAATTTTGTAAGGCTCGTTCAATTGCGCATGCACTGCGGGAGAAGGTAGATTTAGAAATTGACAGGCTGCTAAAAGATAAAATTATTGAACCAGTCACACACGCTAAGTGGGCTGCCCCAGTAGTTCCTGTACTAAAACCGGACAAGTCCGTGCGGTTATGCGGGGATTACCGTTTAACAGCAAATAGAGCCGTCCTTCTAGATTGCTATCCTATACCCAAGCCTGATGAATTATTTAGCTCTCTTGCTGGGGGAAAATATTTCACAAAACTCGATATGTCCCAAGCCTATGCTCAACTAAGTTTAGATGAAAACTCTAAAGAATTAACTATCATAAATACGCACCGAGGCCTATATAAGTACAATAGGCTATGCTATGGAATAGCATCGGCTCCAGGTATTTTTCAGAGGACAATGGACCAAGTTCTAGGTCACATTCCAGGGGTACTTTGCTTTCTAGATGATGTCCTCATTTCAGGTTCGACTAAAAAAGAACACCTAACTAGATTAACCACGGTTCTAAAAGACTCCGGGATGCTGGACTTAAGCTAAAGAGAGAAAAGTGTTCATGGGTCACTAACGAGGTTTCATATTTAGGGTTCCGCATAGATGCCTCAGGCATTCATCCAACGGTGGATAAACTAGAAGCAATAGAAAAGGCACCACCTCCACAAAACATCACACAGTTACAAGCTTATTTAGGTCTCCTAAATTTTTATAGGAAATTTTTGCCTAATGCATCGACTTTCCTTGAACCCTGAATAAGCTATTACGATCTGGGGAACAGTGGAGATGGAGAAAACTCAAAAGGAAGCATTTGAGGCTTCCAAGGACGTACTACTAAAGTCCACTCTCCTAGTGCATTATGATCCTAAACTTCCTCTCGTAGTTTCAGCAGACAGCAGTTCTTATGGAATTGGGCAGTGTTATCTCACCACATTGATGGTGTAGATAGGCCTATCTGTTTTGCTTCTAGAACACTAACTGAGACGGAAAGACGATATGCACAAGTGGAACGTGAAGCATTAGCCTTAGTATTTGCAGTAAAAAAATTTCATTTCTATCTATGGGGTCATGAATTTAAACTAATTACTGACCATAAGCCTCTTTTAGGTTTATTTTCACCTAATAAAAATATTCCAGTTATGGCCTCAGGTAGGATTCAACGATGGGCACTGATTCTACAAGCCTATAAATTTGACTTAGTACATCGGTCAGGTAAACTTCTAGGTACGGCTGATGCGCTAAGTAGGTTGCCCTTAGAAAATCCAAATGATTGTGTACCTATACCTACAGAATGGGTTCACTTGGTGGAGTTTTTTGGAATCCACTCCAGTATCTGCAGTACAAATAGAGCAGTGGACAAAATCAGACCTATTCTGTCTAGGGTCATCCATTTCTGCTCAGTTGGTTGGCCTACTAAGGTTGAGAGTGAATTACAGCCTTTTATTCAGCGTCAGTCTGGCCTCTCTATTCAAAATGGCTGTCTCTTATGGGGCCACAGAGTGATTATTCCAAATAAAGGCAGGTCGAATTTAGTGAAGGAACTTCACGCTGAACACATGGGCGCAACAAAAATGAAAGAGCTGGCGAGAGCTTATTTCTGGTGGCCTGGTTTAGATGGAGAACTCGAATCATTGGTTCGTTCCTGTCAAAGCTGCCTAGAGAACAGAGATCTCCCAAGGAAAAGTCCACTTCATCCTTGGGAATGGCCTACTATACCGTGGCATAGGATCCATGTTGACTATGCAGGTCCTATAAATAATATTTATTTCCTAGTCATGGTGGACGCCTACTCTAAGTGGGTGGAAATTTTCCAACCACTTCCACGACTTCGGGTGTAACGATTCGCTTACTCCGTTCAGTTTTCGCTCGATGGGGTTTACCCGTAGTCCTGGTTTCCGACAATGGTACTTGTTTTACCAGTGAGGAATTTCGTTCCTTCGTCCACCTAAATGGCATTAGACATGTCCGGTCTAGTGTTTTCCACCCATCTACTAACGGTCTCGCGGAAAACATGGTCCGTACTTTCAAGTCGGCCTTGCGTCATTCTCGTGGGGAGGAAATGCAAGTGGTGTTGGATAAATTTTTGTTTAAATATCGAATAACACCACACACCACGACAGGGGTGTCTCCCTCTAAACTTCTGATTGGCCGGGAATTCGTTCAGTTTTTGATTTGTTACGTCCAAACGAAATGTTACAACAACGAGTTTTACGCCATCAGGAAAAACAGAAGTTGTACCACGACACTAAAAGAGGGAGAGTTCTAGAAGCGAAACCTAATGATCCAGTTGTGATTCGCAACTATGGGGCTGGACCAAAATGGGTTCCTGCAACTGTGCAGGAGAGAACGGGCCCTGTTTCCTTCAAGTGCCAACTAGAAGATGGTCGTTCTATTAAACGCCATCAGGACCAGATATGGGAACGGGAAGTGCAGAAGGACCAGAGTCTTCCGGAAGAGAGAACTGATCCTCCGGAAAATGGTTCAACTTGCCCGCCTATACAGGTTGCACCTGATCCTACTACATCAACCCCGCTCCGCAGGTCGTCTAGGGTCCCTCATCCCCCTGACAGACTAAACTTGTAGGGGAGGAGTGAGGTGACGTGTATGTATATATATGTATATAGTCTAAAAGTCACTAAGAGTAAATATCACTAAATCTAAGCTGAATGGCAAGACGAAGCCATAAACAACGAACGGGCTGTTCGGATTGCTTCGGTCTGGCCTAGACATGTTTTTTCCTATCCGACCTAATCTTTGGTGCTGAGTAAAAATTAGGTGATGAATCTAAGGTAACAAATCGGGTAGGAAGTTGTTCGTACTTAAGTATAGTTAGGGGTAATGTCTATAGCTTCTAAATTGGTAATGTAAGAGAGAGTTAGGTAGGCTGTTGTGGGACACAGGAATAAAACGGTAGGCTTCAAGGAATACCTAATTCAACGCACCGGTAAGTGCTTTTGATTGTTTGCTAGAACCTAAGTAACCTAACTGGGGTGTCTACCCCACGCTATCACATGTACTATAATGTACATATGGAAAATGATCGAAAAACTGGTACAAAACCTCAAACTAAACCCAATTACCATCCAAACAACGCTGGAAAATAGGAAAGGCAGAATGTATAGTGTTCCCGAACTAAAGACCCGACAAGGGACCTCCTCAACTCTGAAAGAAAATAGCTTGGTCGTCAGGGGGCCAAGAATTTTCAACCAGATTCCAAAGGACCTCAGAAACGTTACAGGTGTCAAAGTTGAAGTCTTCAAGAGAAGACTAGATGCCTGGCTCAGAACGGTACCAGATGAATCGGGTGTACCTGGCAATGTACGGTGGAGAGCGCAAGAGAGCAACTCGCTCCTCCACCAAGCCAGGACTAGAGGCGAGGCCACCAGCTTGACCTTCGTGTGAAGAAAGACCGACGCACGGAACCCTAACAAGGTTTTATATATATATATATATACAGTATATATATATATATATATATATATATATATATGGGCTACGTCGTGGCCGATGCCGTACACCGCTTCCCGGAGATCAGCGAAGTTAAGCGACATTGGGTCTGGGTAGTAGTTGGATAGGAGACCGTCCTCCGCGCCCAGATTATGTAGCAACCCGTGGTTCGGATCCCACGTAAAGCTGTAGGTCCCCTCCATCATATGACCTTAGATGCTGCGAAGGTTAAACAACCCCAATAAAAAAAAAAATATATATATATATATATATACTATATGTATATACACAGTATATCTTTCAAGAGTAATGAAGCTAATACACATATATATATTGATATATTGTATGTATTATGTGCATCGATCATTCTTACTGGAAATAAAACTTAAGTGGACTGAATAAATATTATTTTAATCGACCCTATATCTGATGGTCCTGGCCCCACGCAACAAAAAAAATTCCTGGCTATGCCCATTAGGGTTTGACTTTTTAATTTTTTGTCATAAATATTGTTTCCTGTATCATCAATCGATGAACATTTGCTTGAAAACAATAAAAAAGGGCCTAATTCCTCAGAATTAAAAAAAAATGTCACCCCGAAAGCAATATAGTAAAGGGTGTCAGGAAATGATTGCCCCCCCCCTGTACAGAAGAAACTGAAAGGAATAGAAAAAAACAGACAAAACCACGCGAAAGAGCGTTTAATTTTGAATAAAAAACACTTGTTTAATATCGGGTGTTGCCCCCATTTGCAGCTCTGACGGCCATTAATCGACGGGGGTATGATCCCAGAAGTGTCTCAAAGTGTCTCTGAATAGTTCAAAATAGATGATGCCATGGTTTCTGTGGGGAAAAAAAATGGTAAGAATTAAAATCACAGGAATAGAATATAATGGTTTTTATTCAGATTTTAACGCTCTTTCAAGTGGTCTCGCCGGTTTTTATCTATCTCTTCTAGTTTTTGCTCTACAGGGGGGGCAATAATTTCCTGACACCCTTTACTATATTTGCTTTCGGGGTGACATTTTTTTTTAATTCTGAGGAATTAGGCACTTTTTTATTGTTTTCAAGCAAATGTTCATCGATTGATGATACAGGAAACAATATTTATGACAAAAAATTAAAAAGTCATAACCCTAATGCCCATGCTTTAGGCCCTAATTTTTATATCATGAACCCTAAATCTTTGTCACGTGGTTGGTTAAGTAATATCATATATAACCGCATAATTATATCTTCAGAGCTGGAAAATAATAGGGTTTTTTATGTTATTATAATTATCTGATGGCGTATTACTGTCGACAGAGATGGGCAAGATCACCAACTTTGGTGATCTTGAAGATCAAGATCAGATCACCAGAAAAATGTGATCTTGATCAAGAGATCAGATCACCAGAAAAATGTGATCTTGAAGATCCAGATCAAGATCGTGATCTTGAAGATCACTTTTCAAGATCACTTTTTAAGATCACTTTTATATGAATTGAAAAAAGTTGTACTCTTGTAGAGTAAACAAAAACAAATTATTTTGTTAATCACTCCTGAAAAGTATCACTCCTAATACTCCCCTGAGGGCTGAGGCAATACAAGCATCGCATCCTACCCATGTCACCTGATCTAAACCACGGGGATTGACGATTCCCCTTTCAGTTTTTCAGGTGGTAAACTTAAAACTTAGTATTATCATAACTTATCAGCAAAGAAAAAACTATTAAATGACCTACATATAGTTATGGAAAACTGATGAGTGGGTAGTTGGGAGGTAACGAAAATGGTTCACTGAGTAGGTAGGTAGTTAATCTAACAATCATTAAATTCCTTTTATGTCAATAACTGGGTGGAAGAAACCAATTGGTTGCTCACCAGAGTTATTCTCCATACTAGTATTTATATACTGTGTGGGAGGAGCGTGCTCGGTAATAGTGATACATTACCGCTCAACCAACCGAGGAATAAACCAAGACAACGCTGGTACAAGAAGCCCCGCGAAGAGGAGAACAAAAAGGAGAACAAAAACGAAGAACGGGGCGAGAGGACGTACCAGCAAAGTACGCTCTCGAATGAGACAACCGGAGAAGGGAGAGACTGTAATAACTAAAAGTAAGTGACTAATATGAGTTTTAACACCAAACAGTTAAGAACATTAAATTAAGCTGGGTCAAACAAGTTAGGCCTACATTGTGACCTAAGACCCAGCATCAACTCATAGCTTAACAAAGGTGAAGGTAGATTGCCCTAACCTAATCTTGCGAGGAATCCTACTGTGGACCTCAATTTATCTGCCCGCTCTGGACCATTTCCGGAATCTCTAGGCTGACCCCTCTAGGCTAGACTTGATCTACTCTATAGTTAGACTGGAGATATAAGGGGTGGGTTAATTGTGGACCAATTCATACAGAGCATTTTTCGCATTGGTGGTCCGTGTGTGGGGAATTTACAAACCTTAACCTTACTTAACAAAAATTGCAGAATTAGGCTAAATGGTCTAGCCTAAGCCTAACCTGAGCAAGCCTAATTAGGTCTACAACCTAGGGCCTAACTAGGAAACATTTACATTAAAGGAGTCTCATTCTCTTATAAGCTTAGACCTGAGTGACACATAAGTACTTGGTGGGGATTAAACCAAATTTAAACTTGACTGTTTTGTCTGTTCTCTCTCTCCTCTGGTAATTTCTTCTTGTCCCCAATATTTCATTACAATCCCCAGTTAAACAACATTAGTGAACAAGCATTTAAAATGCATACAACTCCAAGCATCCAATCCTTCTTTTAAGGAAGAATCACTCAACAGATTTTTTCAACAGGCACATGCATTCCTTGCAATCTGTGTATATATATGTATATATACACTGTACTCTTTACATGTGCCACAAATACACTCAACCTATCTGAACATAAGCAATGATTGCATGGGTTACTCAAAAGGGTCTTATGGCCTACTTTGGCCATAGCCCAAACACTGAACCTTGGTCTTGTGGCCTACCTTGGCCATGGGCCAAACAATAAGGGTCTTATGGCCTACCTTGGCCATGGGCCAAACAATAAAGGTCTTATGGCCTACCTCAGCCATGGGCCAAAACAATGAGCCTTGGTCTTTTGGCCTACCTTGGCCATGGGCCAAACATTAAATGTCTTATGGCCTACCTTGGCCATGGGCTAAACATTTTCTTATGGCCTACCTTGGCCATAGGGAAAACAATTACAAGGGTCTTATGGCCTACATCAGCCATGGGCCAAACAATAAAGGTCTTATGGCCTACCTCAGCCATGGGCCAAAACAATGAGCCTTGGTCTTTTGGCCTACCTTGGCCATGGGCCAAACATTAAATGTCTTATGGCCTACCTTGGCCATGGGCTAAACATTTTCTTATGGCCTACCTTGGCCATAGGGAAAACTATTACAAGTGTCTTATGGCCTACCTTGGCCATAGGGAAAACTATTTGGGTTACTCACTCTCCTGGCTGAGATTGAGAACATCATTAACAATAGACCACTCACTTATGTGAGTGACAACATTAATGACCCAGAACCATTAACTCCAAATCATTTGATTCGGGGAGAACAAGTTAGTCTCCTGCCGGACTACAATATAGACTCTTCAGAAGACCCAAACTGGACTCAACGACATGATGAGCTCCAGACTAAGTTACAACATTTAACTAGAGTTAAAGCTCATTTCATTAAACAGTGGAAAACTGAGTACTTGATGGGTCTAAGGGAGAGACATAAACAAATGACTAAGAAGGATTGGTCTGACACAATTAAGGTAGGGGACCTTGTTCTCATACATGACAGTACTCCAAGACAAAACTGGCCTCTGGCTAGAGTTTCAGAACTCAGACCAGGGGCAGACGGGGTAACAAGAGTGGTCAAATTAAGGACTTCAACGGGTGACACAACAAGAGACATTTCTCTTTTGTACCCTTTAGAGTCTGGACCCAAAACAATGGACTTTGGAGAACCTTCTCCACTGACAGTAACAACTGGAGACACTGAACTTCCAGTAACTATTCCTTTGACAGTAGGAGTGGTAACGCATCCTACTACAACATTGACAGACACAAGACCTCAGCGACAAACAGCATTAAAAGCGCGACTATTTTTACAACAAAAAATAGATGCTGGGGAATTGTAATTTTATCTTCTAACTTTCATTTTTTCTTTTCTTATGGTAAAGACCATAGACAGTTTCATCCTATGGATGTATATTTTCTCTTCTAATTAAATGCTACACCTTCTCCATGAGAAGGTGAGGACAGGCACTGTTAATCAGATTAACAGGCATTTACAGTTAAATAGTTAGCTAGTCTACACTCAGACAAAAATTGGTGACAATGACACCAAAATTTTTATCTCCCGGGGCCCCCAGTATATGGAAAACTGATGAGTGGGTAGTTGGGAGGTAACGAAAATGGTTCACTGAGTAGGTAGGTAGTTAATCTAACAATCATTAAATTCCTTTTATGTCAATAACTGGGTGGAAGAAACCAATTGGTTGCTCACCAGAGTTATTCTCCATACTAGTATTTATATACTGTGTGGGAGGAGCGTGCTCGGTAATGGTGATACATTACCGCTCAACCAACCGAGGAATAAACCAAGACAACGCTGGTACAAGAAGCCCCGCGAAGAGGAGAACAAAAAGGAGAACAAAAACGAAGAACGGGGCGAGAGGACGTACCAGCAAAGTACGCTCTCGAATGAGACAACCGGAGAAGGGAGAGACTGTAATAACTAAAAGTAAGTGACTAATATGAGTTTTAACACCAAACAGTTAAGAACATTAAATTAAGCTGGGTCAAACAAGTTAGGCCTACATTGTGACCTAAGACCCAGCATCAACTCATAGCTTAACAAAGGTGAAGGTAGATTGCCCTAACCTAATCTTGTGAGGAATCCTACTGTGGACCTCAATTTATCTGCCCGCTCTGGACCATTTCCGGAATCTCTAGGCTGACCCCTCTAGGCTAGACTTGATCTACTCTATAGTTAGACTGGAGATATAAGGGGTGGGTTAATTGTGGACCAATTCATACAGAGCATTTTTCGCATAGTTTTTAGTTCTATTTTTCTCAATTCTCATTTCACCAGGTCCATAACCCATATCAATGAATGGTCAGCATATATAAGTAAACATTTTTTACATAGAATTTAATTTTACAGTTTTACTGCAGTACGCAATTACTGACAATATAAGGGTAAAAACCGCAAGTTAAGAGTGTTAATTTAATGTTCAACCGCTGTAAACATTTGCTTTCAGCAAAACCAATTGTTCAAAGTTACCATCCGAGAGACGACTTCGTTTGGGGCTATGAACCATGCCAGCAAACGAAAACAACCGTTCCACTGGTGCAGAGGAAGGTAGCGTGGTGTTATACCTCTTAAGATCTTCTTTATAGCAGGATACCTATCTAAAGAGTCGAGTGCCTTACTGGTGTCCTGCAAATAATTGAGGACTTCCAAGTCTTCCTTGTTGTTAGGAGCAGAGAATGAGCCGTCCATAGTTCTGAAGAAATCGTCTTCAGATGATGAGTCTGAGTTCACCGAACTATTACCACTGCTGTCAGAATTACAATTTCTTACAGCCATTTGCAGCTTGTCTTTTACTTGAGACTTGATTGCTTCATGATCGCCGAAATTAGGCCCTTGCAACAATGATATCCATCTAAGTTTGAAATACGGATGAGATACTGAGGCCAAAACGGCATCAGTTACCTCGGGGCTCAACGACAAAAAATGACCAAATCTGGCATTGAAGTCAGAGACGACTGCTGCCAGTAATGGCATGCAGTGTCTCAAGCGCAGGTCGTTTGGTTGGATAGGCTCCAATCTTGCGAGGGCATCTTGAGTCACGAGGACTGTTGGAAGAAGACAACCGTAGTAGCATTCTTTCTCTGCCTGTAATTTGTTGAGGGCTGCTGCAATTGGTTTTAGAACAGACAAATATTCTGAAATAAATTCCAATTCATTGTCTTTGAGGATGGGTAGATTCAGTTCTTCAAGAGCTACATTCACGTCGTTCTTATGTTTATATATTTGGCTTAATGAGTCGTACATTGAGTTCCATCGGGTGACGCATGGGTACCTAAATTGGACGCCAGTTATTTCCTGTATTTTTTCTGCTGACTTGGGTTTACCAGCAGCATTCCACAGCGCCGAACATTTTCCCATTGCAGAATGCTTTATCTTCTTTAGTCCAGGTGAATTCAGTCCTTTATCTGCATCAGTTGTTGCTACCAAGTTCAATGTGTGGGAGGCACATCGAATATGGGATGATAGTTTCACTGACTCCTCTCCATGCTCTCCTGAATGTTCAAGAAAGTTGCTGATGATAACCTCTTCATCTGAATCTTTTTCATCATCATCTTCATCTGCATCATCTTCATCAATGTCGTCAGTACAATTCTGAACACGAACACCGAACTCTTTAAAGCATTTCACCATGTTCGATGCATTGTCGGTGACTGTAGATACAACTTTTCTATAAGATAAACCATGCTCCGAGTTGATCCTGTCCAATATTCCAGCAATTTTATCAAAGCTATGTGTTCCACGAAATCTTCGGCATGCCAGTGCAGCTGATCCTCGCGACAAGTCATCATTGATCTGTAATGTAAGAATATAAAATCAATGTTTGTATGAACATTTTTTTAAGCTTAATTTAATAATATTGGTTAGACACGCACCAGCTAAACTGCGCCACCAAACATTGAAGAGAAGAACTATGTGATATAAAGGAGGCAATTCAGCGATGAGTCGCCTACCATACCACCACATCAGTGACCCATCCCATAAGAGCAAAATGTGGAAGAGTCCATATTCACAGCCTGTGAATATGGACTCTTCCACATTTTGCTGTGAATCAGACACAATGACAGATGACAGAATCAGTGAATTAGTGTGAAATTACTGTGAATCATAGCAAAATGAAGACTCACCAAATTAATGAATGAGGAACACATGTCGAATAATTGAAAAGATTATACTATAAGTCTATCAGACTATCAGTCTATGTTAGAAAATCTAGAAGAGGAAGAACCATTGTTGTCCCAAGGCGATACGATGACTAAGCTGACTGATGCAGCATTGCTTGTATATATATTAAGTTAAGGTGTGTATATATATCCATCTCATAATTGTAAGGTTAGTGAAAAATTAACTTAATTTAGAGCTAGCATTTTTGAGCTCTTGTGGCATCATTGTTTGGTCACACTGTTGGCATCATTTTGGGACGCTGCGCGTCTTTTCTACTCGTTTGTGGAAGGTCGTACGTAAAGGTGTGGTTTGATAGAGAGCTCTCTTGCAATTAAGTTTGGTTGTTTAGATACATGATTGTTGCATCGTGCAATAGTCCAGGTTGCGTTGTTGTTGCAAGGTTCAGAAAGAAGACCACAAATAGTACCCTTTTGTTTACTTTAAGTTCATGTAATTTAAGATCTAAGTTAGGCCCGCATCGAGTCAGCAACCCTGAGGTTACCCTGAGGTAGGACCTAATAGGATCTCAAATCCGTAAGTTTTAATTTAGCTTAACTTGGGCTTTAGGTAGAACTTGCCCTTTAGAATTTGGCCGTTCACGGCTCAGCTGGGATTTCGAACCCGACAAATAAATAAAATAACATGGTCCTTCAGAACCGGATTTCTACCCCAAGACTGAGTCAGTGACCATTTTTCGGCAAAGTTCTGATTGTGCAAATTGTATCCCAAGTTAGGCCTAGACGGGTTGAGTATTATTGAGTTAAGGTCCCAGGGTAAAAAGTTTGGTCGCCCAATTGCGAAACTTGGCCAGTCGTCTGTCGTTTTTTGGCCTACTTTTTTTCCGGTTTGGTTAATTTTGGGTTATTATTGAATTAAGGTCTCAGGGTAAAGTTTGGTCGCCCAATTGCGAAACTTGGCCAGTCGTCTGTCGTTTTTTGGCCTACTTTTTTCCGGCTTGGTTAATTTTGGGTTATTATTGAATTAAGGTCCCAGGGTAAAGTTTGGTCGCCCAATTGCGAAACTTGGCCAGTCGTCTGTCGTTTTTTGGCCTACTTTTTTTCCGGTTTGGTTAATTTTGGGTTATTATTGAATTAAGGTCCCAGGGTAAGGTTTGGTCGCCCAATTGCGAAACTTGGCCAGTCGTCTGTCGTTTTTTGGCCTACATTTTTTCCGGTTTGGTTAATTTTGGGTCATTATTGAATTAAGGTCCTGGGGTGGAAAATTTGGTATTCCATACTGGTGTTTGGTTAGTACCCCACCCAGTAATTCAGTTTATTTGAAAGTAAAATTTGCGTTTGATCAGTTTGGTTAAGTATTTCTGCCAATTCAGCTCATTTGGTATTGAGCCCAAGGGTTGTTTACATTGAAGATGAGTGCATCTGAATTGAACAAATTTATAAAAAGGAGAAGTGCCTACAAAGGTCTAATTACAAAGGTTATTGCCACTATAGATTCTGCCATAGAGCAAGAGGATTTACGCTTAGTGACTGCGAAGCTTGCCATATTAGAAACTAAAAAGGTTGCTCTAAGTGAGGTAAATGTTAAAATTGAGGCTCTTATAGAAGAGGATGAAATAGAAAATAACATAATTTACTTTGAAGAGATTATTGATGATATGATTAACGTAGGCCTCCGAGCAAAAGAGTTTAGCAGCTCAGTACAGTTAGAGACCAGGTCTAATAATGAAACACAACACTCAACAAATGATGCTTGTGAAGTTAAGGTTAACAGATCTGTAGTTCAATTACCGAGGCTTGTACTCAAAACATTTTCTGGGAGTATTCAGGAATGGCAAGATGGGCAGACAGTTTTCAATCAGCAGTTCATTCTAGTCAAGTGTTAAGTGCTATGGAGAAGTTTAATTATTTGCGGTCCCTCTTGGACCTCTAAGTGAGGTAAATGTTAAAATTGAGGCTCTTATAGAAGAGGATGAAAGAGAAAATAACATAATTTACTTTGAAGAGATTATTGATGATATGATTAACGTAGGCCTCCGAGCAAAAGAGTTTAGCAGCTCAGTACAGTTAGAGACCAGGTCTAATAATGAAACACAACAATCAACAAATGATGCTTGTGAAGTTAAGGTTAACAGATCTGTAGTTCAATTACCGAGGCTTGTACTCAAAACATTTTCTGGGAGTATTCAGGAATGGCAAGGATGGGCAGACAGTTTTCAATCAGCAGTTCATTCTAGTCAAGTGTTAAGTGCTGTGGAGAAGTTTAATTATTTGCGGTCCCTCTTGGAAGGGGAGGCAGCAAAGACTATAGCAGGATTAGCATTAACAGAGGCTAATTATAATGTGGCTTGGGATATATTAAAGAAACGGTTTGGTAAGCCAGAGATCTTAATTAAAAGCCACCTCCGTGCACTTTTAGCTATACCTCCTGTTAATAATCCTAATAGTGTCAAGGAGTTACGGCAGTTATATGATGAATTTGAAATTAGAACTAGGTCCCTGGACAACTTGGGTGTAGGAATGGAAAAGTATGGTATAATGTTGGTTCCTACACTGGAGTCTAAATTGCCTAGCTCAATTTTGCTTGAATTAAGTAGGGGACACTCTGCAGAACATGTGTACATCCCCCTTCAGCAGATGTTAAGTCTTGTTAGGCACAGAATTAGCAAGACGAGAGGGAGTTGAGTTTGCACAGTGGGATGGTAAACAAGGGGACAAAGGCAGGCACAGCACCAAAGTTTCCACAAAAAGGAATAGCCAGGTACAGTGTCAGCTCTACATGCCTCCTCTGAGAATAAATTAAAGGAATCAAGGAATGTATATTTTGCGAAGGCAACCACAAGTCATATAAATGTGAGGTGGCTGAGGCCTTACCCTTTGAGGAGAGAAAGGACAGGGAACTAAGTCCACAGCATGTTTTAAATGTTTTTTGAAAGGTCATAGAGCAAGTTTTGTAAGTTTAAAATTTTGTGCAAAAAATGACATGGTAGGCATCAGCCATTATTGTGTGAAAACACTCTTAGTAGGCCTACCCCAGAAGTAGAGACATCAGTGGCACATGCCACTGCTATGCAAGGGAGTAAAAGTAAAGGGGGATTATTGCAAACAACTGCAGCCTTATTAATTGGGAATGAGGGAGAAGCTACTGTAAGAGTGTTGTTTGATAGTGTAGCCAGTGTAGTTTTATTAAGACCAGAATTTCCAGAAAATTGAAGTTTAAAGAACTTAAGAGGGAAAATTTAAGAATTTCTGGGTTTGGGGGTTCCGTTCAAAACCGACCAAATTTAAGAAGGTAGAAGTTCTGGTTAAAGGGTTTGTTACCGCAAACCACTATCAAGGTCCAAGCTGTAGAGATTGAGGAACTTTGTGCTCCAGTCACTACTTGTTTAGATATGGCATGTGTCAAGAATTGCAAGTTAAAGAATTAATTTGGGCAAATAAGTTTGAGGGAACAGAAGATATTAGTCTTTTGATTGGAGCTGACTATTATTGGGACTTCATCACTGGTAATATTGTCCGTACATCTCAAGGCCCAGTAGCTATTGAAAGTAAGCTAGGCTGGATGCTACATGGTAGTTATTGCAATGAAATGGAAGTTAAGGCTCTCTTTGTAGATTGAGGAGAACAGCCATGGTCTGGAAAGGCATTTGAAAGCGTTTTGGGAACTTGAATCTATTGGTATAAAGGACACCAGGCAAGTACAGTGAACAATGATGTTTTAGAGCAATTTGAAAAAGGGATTGGGTTAGAGATGGTTGCTATGAAGTTTGGCCTACCATGGAAGGATTCTTGCAAAACCCGGTTCAAACCTTCAGCTAGCTAATCGGAGGTTGGAGACTTCATTGTACAGGCTAAGAAAAAATGAGGAGTTGTTAATTGAATACGATGAGGCCATCCTAAGTTATGTAAGGGAGGGCTATGCTGAAAGGGTGCAAGGTGAGCTGGTGAGCCAGGAGGCACATTATCTTGCCACACCATGCAGTGGTACGGCGAGACAAAACTACCACCAAACTGAGGGTAGTTTTTGATGGCTCAGCCACGGACAAAGTGGTGTGTCTTGAATGACTGTTTGGATTGCTGGGCCAAATTTAAATGCAGATTATTTTCCTTGTTACTGAGATTCAGGTTTGGTAGAGTAGCATTGACTGCAGATGTGAAGCAAGCCTTTTTGCGGATAAAGTTAAAACCAGAGGACAGAGATGCAGTAAGGTATCTGTGGTGGATACGAAGACTTGTTGGAAAAATGAACCTAAGGTTCAAGCATATAGAATGAAGTCAGTGTTGTTTGGCCTCAGCTCTAGTCCATTTCTGTTGGCAGCTACTATGCAGTACCATTTTAAGAAATATTCTGAAGTCTATCCTAACACTATTGAACACATAAGGAAAAATTTTATGTTGATGATTTGCTATGTTCCGTGGATAATACAGAAATGGCTAAACAGATATTCATGGAGGCTAGAGCTATAATGAGGGAGGCTGGCATGGAGCTCAGAAAATGGCAGACCAATCATTCGCAATTACAAGAGTTTATGAGTCATTCCTCTGTAGTACCTGATGCAGCAGAAAGTATTGAGGATTCTGGTATTAAGGAGTTGTGGGCAATAGACGCAAAGGTGCTAGGCATCGTTTGGCAGCAAGATGATGATTTGTTTACCTTCAATGGGAAATCTTTAGTAGAGCTGGCCGAGAATGAGACAAGGTGGACAAAACGTACAGCTCTTAGTTTGGCTTCGAAGGTCTTTGATCCTCTTGGATTCCTGGCTCCATTTGTGATAAAGTCAAAAATTTGGTTTCAGAGCCTCTGGGAAATTGGACTTGGTTGGGACCAAGAGTTACCTGATCATATGGTGGTAAGGTGGAAATATTGGTTCAAAGAATTGGCACATCTTGGAGACATTGAAATCCCAAGATGGTCTTGGAGAGTTGAACATAGTCCAGACAATTTGGAGCTGCACATTTTTTGTGATGCAAGTGAGGAAGCCTATGCAACTTGTATTTATATAAGAGGCGCATTGCAAGAAGAAGTAAGTTGCAGGTTGGTTGCTGCAAAGAGTAGAGTAGCACCTTTGAAAAGGCTTTCTGTTCCAAGGTGGAATTGATGGGTGCCGTTATTGCTAGTCGGCTTGCAATTACAGTGCGAAAGTCTTTGGCCCTCTATGAAATTCCAAGCTATTATTGGACAGACTCCACTATAGTTTGGCACTGGTTAAGAAGTCAGGCAAGGAAATGGAAACCATTTGTTGCCAATAGGGTGGAGGAAATTCAAGCGCACACAGATCCCAAGCAATGGAAGCATTGTCCAGGCATCCAAAACCCCGCTGATTTACCAACACGAGGAATTTCGGTGAAAGATCTTTCACAATCAAGTTTGTGGTGGAATGGGCCAGAGTGGCTAAAACTTGGAAGTGACAACTGGCCTTCTAATCAGCCTATTGTAGGAGAATGCCAGGCTGAAGAAGCATGGGTGAGTGAGGTGAGAAAATGCGCTGTGAACAGTTGTCAAGTTATGCAGCAGGACCCCATATTGAGGCTTGAGGACATTAGCAGTCTGAAAAGATTGTTAAGAGTGACAGCATGGGTATATAGATTTACCAACAACATTAAGGGAGAAACAAGAAGGGAAGGAATTCTGAACAGTAATGAGTTTCAGCAAGCCAGGAAATACTGGTGGTATATATGCAGAAGAAAAAAATTTGGTGAAGAGAGAGAATTGCTCACCAGCCATCCATTACAGGTTCTACCAACACATTCTGCCGCTCAAGGGTTTGGATGTGTTTTTGGATCAGGATTTATTGAGTAGGAGTAGACTACAGTTTTCTGGGCTTCCAGAGGAGAAAAGACATACAATTTTGCTACCTTCTGGGGGCACTTTGTGGACCTTTTGATCCTGGATACTCATCATAAGCTGTTACATGCTGGAGTTAGAGAAGTGATAATAGAGATTAGACAACAATTTTGGATTCTCAAAATTAGACAAGTAGTGAAAAAGGTCTTGCATAAATGTGTGGTTTGCAAGCGTTGGAGTGCAAAGCCTTATTATGAAAAGGTGGCTCCACTTCCAAGAGAACGGTGTGTCTATACTGCCCCATTTGATGTAGTGGGAGTAGACTTTGCAGGGCCAATCTATGTGTATGAGCGAGGGGAGTCTAACAAAGGTTATATATGTCTTTTCACCTGTGCTACCACCAGAGCAATCCATTTGGATGGTAAGCAACTTAAGTAGTGATGTATTTCTTTTGGCCTTTAAAAGGTTTGTGAACAGAAGGGGTTTCCCAAATAAAATCATATCGGATAATGCAAAAACCTTCAAAAAGGCTGCAAAGGAACTCCAAGAAATTTGGTCCTTGCTAAAAGAGGAAGGATTCCAATCCTACTTTTCACACCAAGGGGTACAGTGGGAGTTTATTGTTGAGAGAGCACCATGGTGGGGAGGATTTTGGGAAAGGCTAGTGAGAAGTGTAAAGTGTCCATTAAAGAAACTTTTAGCTAATGCTCATTTGAGCAAAGAAGAATTCTCTACTGTTTTATGTGAAGTAGAAGCAATGGTGAACAGTAGGCCTATCACTTTTGTTTACAACAGTAGGCAGGATGCAGAGCCATTGACACCAAATCATTTTCTTTGTGGTAAACGATTAACATCAAACCCCAGTGTGCCAGAAGACTTGCAGCCCATCCAGAGCACTCAAGGAGAGTTAACCAGACGGTTCAGGTACCTTGAAGAGCTACAAGATCAGTTATGGAAGAGGTGGCAGATGGAATACTTGCCAGAACTCAATTATTACCCATCAGGCAAGGTAAAGGGCTCCAATGCAAATTGTATCAAGGTGGGAGAAGTGGTAATGATTGGGGATGAAAGACCAAGGCAATGCTGGAAGCTTGGCATAATTGAAGAGTTGTTTGTTGGCAAAGACAATTTAGTTAGGTCTGCACTGGTAAAGACTTCAGGAGGAAAGTTAAAGAGACCTATACAAAAACTCTATGCTTTAGAAATCAGCAAAAACACAGATAGTCAAGATGAAACATTTGAGTTACAGCCTCATTGAGGTGACGTGTATGTATATATATGTATATAGTCTAAAAGTCACTAAAGAGTAAATATCACTAAATCTAAGCTGAATGGCAAGACAAAGCCATAAACGAACCAACGGGCTGTTCGTATTGCTTTGGTCTGGCCTAGACATGTTTTTTCCTATCTGACCTAATCTTGGGTGCTGAGTAAAATTAGGTGATGAATCTAAGGTGACAAATCGGGTAGGAAGTTGTTCGTACTTAAGTATAGTTAGGGGTAATGTCTATAGCTTCTAAATTGGTAATGTAAGAGAGAGTTAGGTAGGCTGTTGTGGGACACAGGAATAAAACGGTAGGCTTCAAGCAATACCTAATTCAACGCACGGGTAAGTGCTTTTGATTGTTTGCTAGAACCTAAGTAACCTAACTGGGGTGTCTACCCCACGCTATCACATTTGGCGACGAGGATGGGATTTGGCTCATTTGGTTAAATTTTGTTCATTGGGTTAAATTTGGCTCATTGGGTTAATTTGGCTTATTGGGTTCAAGTGGTTGTTTGGAAAATTGGATGTAGCCTAGTGGGTCGTCCGATTTGGTTTGTTTGTGTGGGGAAGCTACCGTACTATAGCGTAGGTCCCGCCGCCCTAATTCTAAAAACTAATTCCTACTCAGCCCTAACTCTAAAACTAATTCCTACTCAGCCCTAACTCTAATACAATTCACTATTCAGCCCTAACTCTAATAAAATTCACTATTCAGTAACTAGACCAAATTTAAACCTAACCTAACCTACTTCACGTGAGTTGGCCTAATTCGGTTTTGCTCTAGCATGTCGGTGATTGGCCATATAAGCCCCTACGAAGACAATGGGGAGGACTTCGAAGCTTATGCCACTAGGGTGAGGTTGTTTTTCGAGGCAAATTCCATTCCGGATGCTAAGAAAGTACCTACCTTTTTAACTATAATAGGCCCTAAAACGTTTGGTTTAGTTATGGACCTAGTTTCTCCTAAAGCACCGGAAACTTGCACCTATAAGGAATTGGTACAGGCCCTAACCGATCACTACAAACCCCGAGTAGTTCTCATCTATGAACGTTTCAAATTTTATTCAAGGCATCAGACGGGAAATGAAAGCATTGCAGAGTTTGTTGAAGGAATAAAAAGCCATAGCCGTACGTGTAAATTTGGGGACAAATTAGATGAAATGCTAAGAGATAGGTTTGTAATGGGTCTCAAAGAGGAGTCTACCCAGAGAGCCCTATTAGCCATACAGGACCTAACTTTTAGTCAGGCTGTAGAAATAGCTACGGCTAGAGAAGCAGCTGCTAAAGATGTTAGAGCTTTTGGAAATCATAGTAGTAAAGCCCAACACGTAAATAGCTTTAAATCTTCTAGGCCTGGCAGACCTAACGAGCCTACTAGACAGGCAAATAAAAGGTATGAGGCGAATATGACTAAGCCTACTAATTCTACTAAGACTTCCAAGCCATGTACAGGGTGTGGAAAACACCATTGGAAGAAAGATTGCCCTTTTAAAGAAGCAGTTTGCCGAAACTGTAGTAAAATAGGCCACATAGCTAAAGTGTGTTATTCAAAGAAAACAAAGGGTGAAAATTCTAATTTTAACATTTCTAGTATAAATCCTCAAAAGGGAAATACTTCGAACATTGGAGTGGAGTACCTATTCTATGAGCAGCAAAGTGGGAAAAATACAGGCCCATATATTGTAGAGGTAGGCCTAGATGGAATTACAGTTCCTCTAGAATTGGATACGGGTGCTGCCCGGACGGTCATGTCCAAGGTAGTTTTTGATAAGATTTTCAAAAACACACCTAAACTACATGCATCTAAAACGATTTTGAAGAAGTACGGTGACATACAAATACCTATTTGTGGAGAAGCATACGTCACAGTTACACTTAACCAGAAAACTTTGTCTCATCCCTTAACCCTTTTAGTGGTGGATGAGCAAGGGCCTACTCTACTAGGCCGTGATTGGATTGATGCTTTGGAAATGCCAATTGACAAAATCTTGCCAAGGGGTCAGGCAGATGTGCATACACTTTCATATCCATCTGACATAGACTCATTGTTAAGGGAGTTTTCTTCTATTTTTGGGCCTGAAGTAGGCAACCTAAAAGGCCATCAGGTCTGCATAGAAGTAGATCCTAATGTAACTCCGAAATTTTGTAAGGCTCGTTCAATTGCGCATGCACTGCGGGAGAAGGTAGATTTAGAAATTGACAGGCTGCTAAAAGATAAAATTATTGAACCAGTCACACACGCTAAGTGGGCTGCCCCAGTAGTTCCTGTACTAAAACCGGACAAGTCCGTGCGGTTATGCGGGGATTACCGTTTAACAGCAAATAGAGCCGTCCTTCTAGATTGCTATCCTATACCCAAGCCTGATGAATTATTTAGCTCTCTTGCTGGGGGAAAATATTTCACAAAACTCGATATGTCCCAAGCCTATGCTCAACTAAGTTTAGATGAAAACTCTAAAGAATTAACTATCATAAATACGCACCGAGGCCTATATAAGTACAATAGGCTATGCTATGGAATAGCATCGGCTCCAGGTATTTTTCAGAGGACAATGGACCAAGTTCTAGGTCACATTCCAGGGGTACTTTGCTTTCTAGATGATGTCCTCATTTCAGGTTCGACTAAAAAAGAACACCTAACTAGATTAACCACGGTTCTAAAAAGACTCCGGGATGCTGGACTTAAGCTAAAGAGAGAAAAGTGTTCATGGGTCACTAACGAGGTTTCATATTTAGGGTTCCGCATAGATGCCTCAGGCATTCATCCAACGGTGGATAAACTAGAAGCAATAGAAAAGGCACCACCTCCACAAAACATCACACAGTTACAAGCTTATTTAGGTCTCCTAAATTTTTATAGGAAATTTTTGCCTAATGCATCGACTTTCCTTGAACCCCTAAATAAGCTATTACGATCTGGGGAACAGTGGAGATGGGAGAAAACTCAAAAGGAAGCATTTGAGGCTTCCAAGGACGTACTACTAAAGTCCACTCTCCTAGTGCATTATGATCCTAAACTTCCTCTCGTAGTTTCAGCAGACAGCAGTTCTTATGGAATTGGGGCAGTGTTATCTCACCACATTGATGGTGTAGATAGGCCTATCTGTTTTGCTTCTAGAACACTAACTGAGACGGAAAGACGATATGCACAAGTGGAACGTGAAGCATTAGCCTTAGTATTTGCAGTAAAAAAATTTCATTTCTATCTATGGGGTCATGAATTTAAACTAATTACTGACCATAAGCCTCTCTTAGGTTTATTTTCACCTAATAAAAATATTCCAGTTATGGCCTCAGGTAGGATTCAACGATGGGCACTGATTCTACAAGCCTATAAATTTGACTTAGTACATCGGTCAGGTAAACTTCTAGGTACGGCTGATGCGCTAAGTAGGTTGCCCTTAGAAAATCCAAATGATTGTGTACCTATACCTACAGAATGGGTTCACTTGGTGGAGTTTTTGGAATCCACTCCAGTATCTGCAGTACAAATAGAGCAGTGGACAAAATCAGACCCTATTCTGTCTAGGGTCATCCATTTCTGCTCAGTTGGTTGGCCTACTAAGGTTGAGAGTGAATTACAGCCTTTTATTTAGCGTCAGTCTGGCCTCTCTATTCAAAATGGCTGTCTCTTATGGGGCCACAGAGTGATTATTCCAAATAAAGGCAGGTCGAATTTAGTGAAGGAACTTCACGCTGAACACATGGGCGCAACAAAAATGAAAGAGCTGGCGAGAGCTTATTTCTGGTGGCCTGGTTTAGATGGAGAACTCGAATCATTGGTTCGTTCCTGTCAAAGCTGCCTAGAGAACAGAGATCTCCCAAGGAAAAGTCCACTTCATCCTTGGGAATGGCCTACTATACCGTGGCATAGGATCCATGTTGACTATGCAGGTCCTATAAATAATATTTATTTCCTAGTCATGGTGGACGCCTACTCTAAGTGGGTGGAAATTTTTCCAACCACTTCCACGACTTCGGGTGTAACGATTCGCTTACTCCGTTCAGTTTTCGCTCGATGGGGTTTACCCGTAGTCCTGGTTTCCGACAATGGTACTTGTTTTACCAGTGAGGAATTTCGTTCCTTCGTCCACCTAAATGGCATTAGACATGTCCGGTCTAGTGTTTTCCACCCATCTACTAACGGTCTCGCGGAAAACATGGTCCGTACTTTCAAGTCGGCCTTGCGTCATTCTCGTGGGGAGGAAATGCAAGTGGTGTTGGATAAATTTTTGTTTAAATATCGAATAACACCACACACCACGACAGGGGTGTCTCCCTCTAAACTTCTGATTGGCCGGGGAATTCGTTCAGTTTTTGATTTGTTACGTCCAAACGAAATGTTACAACAACGAGTTTTACGCCATCAGGAAAAACAGAAGTTGTACCACGACACTAAAAGAGGGAGAGTTCTAGAAGCGAAACCTAATGATCCAGTTGTGATTCGCAACTATGGGGCTGGACCAAAATGGGTTCCTGCAACTGTGCAGGAGAGAACGGGCCCTGTTTCCTTCAAGTGCCAACTAGAAGATGGTCGTTCTATTAAACGCCATCAGGACCAGATATGGGAACGGGAAGTGCAGAAGGACCAGAGTCTTCCGGAAGAGAGAACTGATCCTCCGGAAAATGGTTCAACTTGCCCGCCTATACAGGTTGCACCTGATCCTACTACATCAACCCCGCTCCGCAGGTCGTCTAGGGTCCCTCATCCCCCTGACAGACTAAACTTGTAGGGGAGGAGTGAGGTGACGTGTATGTATATATATGTATATAGTCTAAAAGTCACTAAAGAGTAAATATCACTAAATCTAAGCTGAATGGCAAGACAAAGCCATAAACGAACCAACGGGCTGTTCGTATTGCTTTGGTCTGGCCTAGACATGTTTTTTCCTATCTGACCTAATCTTGGGTGCTGAGTAAAATTAGGTGATGAATCTAAGGTGACAAATCGGGTAGGAAGTTGTTCGTACTTAAGTATAGTTAGGGGTAATGTCTATAGCTTCTAAATTGGTAATGTAAGAGAGAGTTAGGTAGGCTGTTGTGGGACACAGGAATACGATACGATGACTAAGCTGACTGATGCAGCATTGCTTGTATATATATTAAGTTAAGGTGTGTATATATATCCATCTCATAATTGTAAGGTTAGTGAAAAATTAACTTAATTTAGAGCTAGCATTTTTGAGCTCTTGTGGCATCATTGTTTGGTCACACTGTTGGCATCATTTTGGGACGCTGCGCGTCTTTTCTACTCGTTTGTGGAAGGTCGTACGTAAAGGTGTGGTTTGATAGAGAGCTCTCTTGCAATTAAGTTTGGTTGTTTAGATACATGATTGTTGCATCGTGCAATAGTCCAGGTTGCGTTGTTGTTGCAAGGTTCAGAAAGAAGACCACAAATAGTACCCTTTTGTTTACTTTAAGTTCATGTAATTTAAGATCTAAGTTAGGCCCGCATCGAGTCAGCAACCCTGAGGTTACCCTGAGGTAGGACCTAATAGGATCTCAAATCCGTAAGTTTTAATTTAGCTTAACTTGGGCTTTAGGTAGAACTTGCCCTTTAGAATTTGGCCGTTCACGGCTCAGCTGGGATTTCGAACCCGACAAATAAATAAAATAAGTCTATCACCAATGGTCAATTTATCAATTATATAAAAATAATACACTAAATCAATAGCATACCCAATGCGCAGTGACTCCCATGAAACTGCGGTGATTAGTTGACCATATGTCGCATGTAACACACACATGGTCAACTGCTGCCAGTTTTGCTTGTATGTCTTCCTTCATTGTACTGGTTGTTGTTGCAAGAGATCTAGCCAGGGTGCGTCTAGATGGCACCTGAACAGCCGGGTTGACGTCTGAAAAAAATATTTAAAAATTAAAACAAATACAATAGATTAGCTATGAAAAAATATCAAAATATTTAGCTAGGCTAGCGATAGTCTAATGTTCATACAAATAATATGATTAATTATTTTAATCAGATATTAGCTATGGAAAAAATAGCAAAATATTTGAGTTATACTAACATGAAAGAAGATCCTTAAATTCATGTAGTTCAACTAGGCTCAATGGTAGGAGCCCATTAGCCACAAGCGAGAGAATCTTCTTTTCAAGGATATCCTTGCATATTGGTGGTCCTGGTTTTTGCTTGGAAATGTGGAACATGCTTAGTGTTGACTGCTTGGCAATTTTGGCAGGGCCAGCATTGCTGCCGCTGGCATCTTCTTCTTTAGCTGGACGCTTGCGAGATTTCTTCTCCGATTCATATTCACCCAAAAGATCCGAATGTAGTTTCTGCACAAGAAAATAAATTATTATCATGCGGAGAGACTTCTTGAACACCCTGTATAATATTTATCAGAGTATCAAACTTCTAGTTGAAATTAATACTTAACAAGATTCTAAAATTTTGTTATCTTTAACTAAAATTATTTTCACCATGATCAGTGCATTTTTATCCTATGTTAAATTGAAAGCCGAATTTCGTCCTTCAGTAACTAAATAGGAGAAATTACAGACATGGATCAGACAGAGAGAAAGACAGATACACCTGGCGTTTTATTATAGTTGGATATCGGCAGTTTTTAATGTAGTTACTAGTCCATAATCAGAGCTGGGCAATAAATACATTGAATGTATTTAAATACTAAATACATGGGAGAAATGTATTTAAATACTAAATACTAAGTACATTTTACGAATGTATTTAGATACTAAATACAAAATACATCAATTGTATTTAAATACATTTGTAAATACATTTTAAATACATACAAATTTTAACATATGCATTCACTAATTCCTGAGTAACAACAATATAAAATGCTTGATAAAGGATGAGTGTACAGATTCGTTGTAGCATTGCTTGCAGCAGAGACTTCGTGTTTACACAGCAAGCAGGTGCACTTTACCTTATTACCATCTTTAGATTTAATTTTAAAGTATTTTCCATCAAACAGAGGGTGCACTAAATTGTTATCTGCAGATATATCACTGTTTGATTCACCGGATTTGCTTGTTGAAGCCATGACACGCACACGATAAAGAAATCAACCGCTTTCGACTAAGAGTGGCACACAACTGATTGAACTGACACGTTGAAACATGAACCATGCTGTACTACACTGTCGATGCGTCGTACTGTGCTAGTACAGAACATGTATTAAACCAGTAAAAGTATTTACATTTTTATATTTTGAGTATTTAAATACATTGTATTTAAATACATGAAAAACAATGTATTTATAAATACAGTTCTAAATACACAAATGTATTTAAATACGTATTTAAATACAAATGTATTTAAATACTGCCCAGCTCTGTCCATAATCTATTAATATCTGAAGTGCACAATATATTCAAATGGACGTCTATGTAAATGTAGCATTAGTCTTGTATGGCACCAGTCACTTAAAATATGACTTGAACCATTATGTTAATGTTGCTACTTACTACTTAGTTACTAAGTAGTACTAACCCTGAGGTGCCTCAGAAGATTGCTTGTTGAGTCGAGGCCAGCAGACAGAATTGTAGTTTTCTTTGTACACTGCCTACAAATAACTTTGATACTGTTTCCAGTTTTTTCGACAATTTGAAAATATTTCCCGTTCAATAGCACAGATTGATCCTTATTACCAACATTGTTATCTAAATATATTGAATACTGTTCTGGTGACAACCTAGAATATTTGGTTCCCTTGGGAGCCTGTTGAAGTTGTAAAATTGCACTCATTATTAAAAAATTCAATCTGTAAATAAAATATGTTTAGAATTAATTTATTATGAATACGGACCTATAGGCTATATTTTATGCCTATATATAATAATATATTAATAGAACACTTTTAACATAATTGCACAGTAAATTACACTTTTTACGAGCCTAAATTCCACAGCAACTACACCTTCCATGAGCCCACGCATGACGCAAGTCACCCAACTAACAGAAAACATAAACAGTCGGTGTTGAACAAAGTTGCCACCAGATGTCGCTTGGACAAAAATCAAATGACATTCGCATAGCGGCATATTTAAGAATCTGAAATTAAAAGTGATCTTGAAGTCTAAAGTGATCTTCAAGATCAAGATCACAAGAAATAAAGTGATCTTAGATCAAGATCAAGATCACCATAATAAAAGTGATCTTCAAGATCAAGATCAGATCACGATCTTGATCTTCAAGATCACGATCTGATCTTGAAGATCAAGATCGTGCCCATCTCTGAGCCTGTCGATTTGTATGTATGTATGTATGATTTTCATCCATTTTTTATGATTGGCTTCAAAGGGTTAATCTGTTTCCGAAATTGTTTTTCTAACGTAGGGAATTTGGGCCTAGTGTAATGATGATTCCCGGTATATTAAAAAAAAAAAGGGTTATTATTTTCATTTAATCAGGTCTTGGTCAGTATAATACATGTTGTTGTTGTTGTTGCTGGTTAGCCGATCAGCCCACCCCGATCGAGCAAGCCGGCGGCACGCAGGTAACCGATCGCCCTCTCCGGAGTGGACCAGAGATTCAGCGTACTAGTGATGTTGTGCTGTGTTCTATGTTGTGCTAGAGCGGTACAGTCTGTCATAATGTGTTCAATTGTTTGTGGTGTGTCCTGGCACAGGTAGCAGGTGTCGTCTGTTGAGTTGTCTACTGTGTACTTATGCCTGTAAGTTGGGGTGATGTCCACATCGGAATCGTGCTAAGTTAACGCGATCCAATCTGCTCAGGCTGGTCTCTGACCTGTCAATGGGTGGCGGCTTCGCACCTAGGACCGCATTTGGACCGAGTCGTGTCAGTACTTTGTGGGTTAGGTGTGTGTGGGTGTATATGTGTTTTCTGTACTGTGTGATGTCTGTGGGGCGTGGTATGGAATGGAGTATTTGGTTATAATGTCTCTTTGGTGTTACCTTAATGGTGCGAGATGTTGGTGCATGATTGTACATGTAGCGGTAGGGCGGGTCGTACTCAGGTGACAACATGAATCTGAAGGAAATCCTACCATCAGGGGTGTCTAATTATGTGTTTTTACATGGGGAATTCAAATATGAGCTTCTTTTTTGGATAGGATAATTCTAACCTACATCATTTTGTATTTCTAAATTGCCAATTTTACCCTTTTGAACCCCTTTATAATATATTAAAAGATATAAGGTAAATCATTTATATTGACAAGGCCAAATCAACTTTACATATATTTATTAATAGGTGAACTGCATGTATATCACTGGATATAATTACAAAGATCCATGGGCGCCCGCAGGATTTTTTCCAAGGGGGGGCAAAATTTAATGTATTAATAGGTAGGGACCGGAGCAAGCAAAAAACTTTTGACCCCTTAGGAACCAGTAGGTTAATTCTAAGCAAGTTTAGTGTTGCATTTTCTGTAATGGAAAATGCAAATATATATTGTATATACATACAATGCACATGATAACAATCATTTATTTTATTTATAACAGAAACATGATAGAATGAAGAAAAAAGCACACTGAAGTAAATGTTGTACCTAATTTGAAAACGGTGTTTCGAGCATCACCTACACTACTCATTTGAATAGGAATTGTAGTCGTCTGCGGTCACTACCAAAATTATGAAAAACCTTTTCCATAAAATCAGTTTTGTTGGAGTTGATTTTCTCCCGGTGTACACTGAGCATACATAACCCAGAGAGTCGCTCATCAGACATAGTAGACCTCAGCCATGTTTTAACTCGCCGAAGTGTACTGAAGGATCTTTCGACTGTGCATGTGTAAGGATCAAAAACAATGGCTGCCACGCACTGCATGCAGCCAGGTGCTTGAGTTGGCGCTGCCAACTTGGCGGGATAATTTTAAGGGGGGACTTCTGAACAAATAAAAAGGTAGCAACCTTTTATCATGCACACAAATAAAAATTTTCACCCTTTAGGAGGCAGTTGGATACTTTTCAGCAAGTTTAGGATATAAATATTTTCTTAGAAAATATTTAATATATTTTCTTGGCATTTCCAGGGGGAGGCAAGCGCCCCCCCTTGCCCCTACCTGCGGGCGCCCATGCAAAGATCATTCTCCTGACATCTTGAACTTTGCCAGGTTGCACAAATCCTGCTTTGACTCAGACTTGGACATCAGCTTCCTGCTGGTCTCCTGAGCCCTGATCCCTCCATCCCTCTTTTCCTGTGAGAAGTACTTAGCAGAAGCCTCAGTCACCATTTTAACAACCCTCTCAATGCTTTGTGTGTGGCAAGGCCAGTTGCGCACCTCCATGGGGGTGTTGATGAAGTTTTTCACCTCTGAGGTGCTTAGAGAGCAGGTGAGAGGTGGCTCTGACACACCTTCTGACCAGCTGATCAAGTCACCGATGCTAGAAGCATCACAATTGATGTCAGGTGTCCTTCTGCTCCTAACAGAGGAGTCCCTCAGCTGAGTGTCCGGGTCCCCCTCTCCCCTGATGGCCAGGATTCTCTCCACCCCTTCAATCCTCTCCTTCTGATCCTCAGAGCAGAGTAGTGTTTGGAGGATGACTTCACTGTGGGCATACCAAGCAGATCTTCTCACAGTTGGCATCACAATATCCAGCACCTCCTTTCTCTGGGACTTGAGGCAGTCCAGCTGAAAGAGGATGTGCCAAGGCCCTTCGATCCAGGAGTGCTTGACCTTCACGTTGAACCAACGTGGGTAATACACTCCAATGATGAATTCCACAATGAATTGCAGAATCTTCAGGTTCTTTCCTTTAAGTCCGTGCTTTGACACCCAGAGCCTGAGAAGTCTGTTCGCTGTAGTGAGCCAGCGGCTGTGGTTTACTGGTCCTATCTCTAACAGAGCCAGCCCTGCAGGAAGTACTCCATCCCTGACTGCACAGACAATTTTATAGCCATAGTATTGATCAGTTGAGAGATCTTGAATGACCTTGTCAGGAAGCTTGATCAGTGGAGGGCCAACAGAGATTCGGGTGAAGTTTGGATTGATATCAAAGTCTGTAGCAGAATCAAGGAGCTTTCCTACTGGCCCGGATAATTTTTTGTCTGACAGAGTAGGGCCATCAAGGTCAACAATGAGATGGCGCAGGGGAAGTTCAACAGTGTGCAGGTTGCACACCAACCAGACCAGCTTTCTCCCCAGGTGCAGCTCCAGCTTCCGCATTACTCCAGCTTTCACACCAGTGTTGACATTTGTTGAGTCTCCTCCAATGGCCAACAAGGTCTTATCATAACCCCTCTCTTTCAGCCAGGCAAACAGGACCTTAGCAATCTTCTCCGCATGTGACTCCTCTTTAGTTGCTTTCTCTGGGGTAAAGTGGAACAGATAGTAGCTGCCAGGCTCACTAACAACACTATAGTGTTTTCCTTGATCTTTGCGGGAAAAGATTGGTCACTGCCCTCAGCTTCCATCATCACATTGGTCAGGTCAATCCGCCCATCAAAGAGGATGCAAGAGATCCCCCCTTCCTCCCTGCACTTCTTCTCGAACTGTTCCCCCAGCTCTCTCATCAACTTCTCCTGTGCTCTCTTGACCTTGCTCTTATCAATCACTTTACTTGTATTGTCTTCTGTGATGATTCCTGCGTCAATCAGAGCTGCTGTTGCTATCGCTGCAGTTGGCCTCAGCCCTATGCCATACCTTACACTAGCAAGGGCAATGTTTTGAATCTCATCATAGTTTTTCTGTACCTTTGCCGAAGCTGCTGGCTCAGGGTCAGTTTGAGGGAAGAGCTCAACTTCAGGAACAAACTCATCTTCATCACCACTTCTCTCCAATTCCAGATCCTCATCACCATCTGCCAAAAATCTCTTAACATCCTTCCTGGCTGCCTTCTCTGCTACTGCAGCACTTTCCTCCTTGCTCCTTCTCCTTTTCTCTGCCTTCCTTTCCATCCACTGCCTTTTCAATGTCCTCACCTGTCTCTTGTGCTCTGGTAGATCAGGACCCCCTATTTGGTGGGGTCCCTTACTTCCAACCTTCTCTTTCTGTCCCTTGATGTAGGCAAGATCTTTCACAGGAATCTTTTTCTCTCTGCTGCAGGAACAGTTAATGTGGGCTTGGATAACACAGCCCTCACAGCCTTCCCCCTCACAACTGGTAATCTGACACTTGCAAGTCAAAATATCAAAGAACTTGTCTAACTTGACAATGAACCTCTCTTTGGCATCAAGTTTGCCCTTCCCAAGAGAAAACTTCACTGCCTGATTCCAGACCTCCTTGAGCTTGGACATGATGGTCACTTTTTCATTGATAACAGGTGGCTTGAAAAGAGCATTAGCTTTGCTCCACTGACAAATCAGACCAGGGTAGATGTCACTCACCAGCTTGTCCACTGGGTAGTTCCTCCTGTCATCTTCACTTTGCTTCCTCAAGTAGATGCCATACCTCAGGATATCCCTCACAGTTGGCAGTGCCAACAAGATTACTCAGATGAGAACTTGATTTCGTCCTTGTTCTGACTTGAGCCATTTTCTTAATGAGTTCACACTGAAATAAAAACAATAATACAACAGTTAAGTATCCACTACAGACAGGTATTAACTCTTTTCAGCGCAAAATTCTTGGTTAAAAAAAAGAGCTGAAGTGGGCAAGAACAAATTTATCTGCAAATGCTAAACACATTATGCTTTTTTGGTTTCAAAATGTTATAAAATGCTAATTTATCTGTTGTCTGTAATGCAAATAATTTGTTCATGTACTCTAAAAAAACTAAAGAAACACATCCTAAAAATATTCTTTAGAACATTGAAATAGGCCTCATACTGCTCAGTTGTACTAAAAATGAACCACCTAATTTTAGCTCAAATCAAAGTTGTTAATTAAATTTTGCTCAATGTATCACTATAATATGCGTAGAAATAGCTTTTTCTGAAATATAACAGAATAATACTCACATGTGAACAGTAACAAAAAAATATCAGTAGATAATCACTAAATCTATCCCCTCACTGCAAGCCGAGGTGGTAAAATAGCTTCATAAATCATGAGTCACTTCAAATATTTCACAAAACGTTTTAGAATGTTCTGAAACGTTACATTCTAGCCTCTGAGAAAGGTGGCTCAGAAAATGGCCTTATGCGCGCCAGAAAACCGTCAAAATATTTCATATACCAAACTGTATGATAATTACAATTAAGTGGAATGGCACACCTTTTTATATGAGTATTTAAATATTATTATATTATATGAATTACATTATATGTTTATATGAATTAGTTAGAACAATGCTCTATGAGAGATAACGTGAGCAGCCATGATAGAAAACGTGAGAAGACATATTCTGGGGTAACTACAATAGTAAAATAATCAACAATTTAATAATAATTAATCAACTGCAAAATGATGTAGGTTAGGGTTATCAGAATTAAATATTTTCTTCAGAATTGTGTTCTATACACCAAAATATATCATTTGAACACCCCTCTCCATTGATTTAAAAAAAAAATGCATAGTATGACCCGCCCTAAATTGTAGCGGCAAGGGTGTTGTGGGTTAGTTGTCGCTGCTGCCATGAATTGTGTTCCCCTCATATCTAAATGTTCCCTAACTTTCAGTATTTTTGTTTCTGTGTGCAGGTGTTCTATTGGTGTTATTTGAGTACATCCTGTAATGATACGAAGTGCGTTGTTTTGTATTGTCTGTAAGGTGTTTATGTGTGTGCTTGAGATAATGGGTGCCCAGCATGGGCTAGCATAGTCTATAACTGAGCGAATATATTGTTTGTATATGAGTGATGTTGTTTCCTGCTGGTGTCCAAAGTTTGTGCCTGTTAGTATGCTAAGCGTGTTAAGTCTTGACGTACATTTGTTTTTAATGTCCTGAATGTGGTTTGCAAAAGATAATGATGTGTTGTATGTGACCCCAAGTATTTTGGTCCTGTGAATGTGTGGAATGTTGGTGTTGTTCAGTGTAAGCTGTGGAGTTATCTGGTGTTCTTTTGTGTTGCTTGTTAGCAAGGTGATGGTTGATTTTGTGGGCGCTACTTTGAGTCTATTGCGTGTGAGCCAGTCTTGTATACTGTTTATGTATGTTTGTTAGTTATTTGTAGCGGTGTCGATATTGCTGTAGGTGGATGTTAGAGTGATGTCATCTGCATATGATGATAAGGTAAGCTGGGTGTTGGAATGTCATGCATGTATATGTTGAACAGTGTTGGTGAGAGAACAGAGCCTTGAGGAACCCCGTTCGGAAAAAGCTTGTTTATGGATGACTTGCCATTAAATGTGATATATGAGTATCTTCCTGAAAGATAGTTGCTCAGCCACCTTTTGGTGTTATTGTGCATGTTTGTGTTGAGTATTTTGTTTATGAGAGGGAAGCGTGGGATAGCATCAAATGCTTTACTAATAGCTATTGTGGCTAATAGCAGGGCCGTTTCTAGCCATTAGGGGGCCCTAAGCAGTATACTCATTTGAGGCCCCACCTCTCCATCCACCAACTCACGCCTTTCCACATCACCTCAGCACACACATACAAAAAATGGCTGTGCTAATAAAAAACAATTATGAAACAATTTTAATGAAACATTTATGTCCAAAATAACAAATATGTACTTTCAGAAGACAAACAGAAAAAATACTCTTCATGAAATTCCTGAAAATTAGCTTAAACATTATTTAGAATAAATGACAGAACTATGTATAAAAAAATAATGCAATTATCAACTACCAAACAATTACTAACTCTACGATACAATCGTGTAATAGCTAACAATTATACAGAACAGTTTGTATCTTTAAAATTTTTACTTCCTAGATTTTTTCTGGGCGAAATCATCAATAACATCATCATATGAAATCTCCCTGCCAACGTCCTGGTTGATGCTTATGATGCCAAGGCCACTGAGGCGATCCTGCCCCATTGATGATCTGAGGTAGTTCTTGATTAGCTTCATTTTAGAGAAGTTCCTCTCGGCTGACGCTACTGTCACAGGTAGAGTGCAGGCAATTCTTAGTGCAACCCAGAGATTGGGGTATAGTTCCTCCAGTTGCTTCTGATGAATGAAGGAGAGAAGCTCCAATGCAGTCATGTTGTGTGAAGGTAAAGTCGGCAAGTTCTTAATTTCGAGGGCCAGTTCTCTTCCATCAATGTCAGAGTCAGCTCCAGAGCTCAGTATCCTAGAGAGCTTTTCACACTTGCAGGACAAGTCTTCCTTGTTCATTGTGGTGAAGTTTAGGAGAACCCCAAATATGTCCCTCACATCATCTAATGTTTTGAATCTCTCATTTATTGACCCGATGGCACAATCCACCACCACATTGGAAAATTTGACTTCCAGCCTCTTTAAGGCTTCTGTAAATGGTTCGTCAGGAGCTTCGTAAGAAAAGTGCTTTTTTGTGGATCTGAACCTCTTCTCCTTCAGCACAGCCTCCACATTCATTTCCTCACATATGTCCGTAGCTACGACTTGTGCTGCAACAAAACCTGTGTTTCTGTAGCTGGTGAGTGAGTCTTTTGTTTTTGTGAGGAGGTTGACTGCCACATCAAACTGCATTGTAGGAGACTGCAGAAGTTTGCTCACATGGTTAACTGCATGAAGAATGCCATACCATACTACTGTGCAAATCTGAAAGCGATAAGACCCTACCTCCTCTGCAAGTGCTTGTGCTTCAGTCCTGGCTATGGCACCTGTGGCATTGTTTCTGACTTCCAACAGGGCCTCTCTGATGTTGTGGCTCTGGTATCGCACAGCCTCAAAGCTCTTAAGCCGGCTCTCCCACCTGGTTTCCAAAGCTGGGCACTTGCGTTTTTTTTTGCGGTACTGCGGTACTGCGGTACTACCGCACTACCAAACCGGTACCGCATAACGCAGTACCGCAAAGGATCGCTGAAAGTACAGCAGTACCGCTACCGCATTCAAATTTCCCGCGGTACCGACAAACACGGTAGTACCACAGTACCGCAGTACCGCAAAAAAAAACGCAAGTGCCCAGCTTTGCTGGTTTCACTCCAAGACTTGAGTGTTATGTTCACGTGCTTCTTTAGGATTGTCCATCTCTGTGTAGCTGCTACAAAAAGGTTGTACAATTTTTGTACGTTGCCAAAGAAGCTGATAGCATCTGTGGAAGCTTTAGCTGCATCAGCCACTACAAGATTCAGAGTGTGAGCCCCACATGGAACATAGAGTGCACGACAGTTCTTCTCTAATAACTAGGGCAAACAAAAGTTGACGTAAAAATGTGGAAAAGTTGACTTTATTTCCATAAAAAGTTAACCTAAAAAATTGACTTTATTTTATGAGTTGTGACAGAGAAGATCTAAAGTTTATTTCACCAATTTATTACTTAGTAGTACTCAGTAATAAATCGGTGAAATAAACTTTAGGTACTCAGTGAATACAATTACAATACAGCATTAAGTACTTGTAGACATTTTCGGGTAAAAAATTGCGGTCTTTCGCCAAAAGCTTTTTTAACATCGAGAACGATCTTTCCACAGCAGCGGATGTTAGTTGGCAGTTCTGTAGAGTGTAGAGAGCCATACAGAGTAGGAGAAATTTCAGGCCTTCTGAGATTAATTATGTTGCAGATATCATTCTTTTGGAGTCATGCATTAATGTACTGGGCAATAGAACATTCATCTCTACCTAACTTCAAATTAGACAATGCCTCATACGCAGCTTGAATGCTGAAATTTGACGCTTCCGCCTTCGCCACCAAGTCAGCAATAGGCCCATAATCTCTTCTGATCGCAAGTGGTTGCTTTGGAACACCATCGTTAGCGACACTTTCTTTTGCTCTCTGCACAAGAATTCCCCCATCCTCAAAATTTTCGACAATTCTCTTCACTTCTGGAAAATTATCTGCATAATAAAATGCAGCTTCCAACTAGCTCACCCAGCGGGTGACAGTCGGTTCAGGAGGACTTCCTATTGCGGCAAACATTGCCTTCCTACTCTTGTTCTTAACTATAGCCGTACTTAACTGTGACTGACACAGTTCAGCTATTAAGTGTTGCCAGATTTTGTGTGCAGAGTCGCCAACTAGTAAAAAGTTTTTACTAAAAACTAAAAAGTTACCCTAATGCTAAAAAATTGACCTAACATCTAAAAATTGACCTAACATCTAAAAATTGACCGTTTATTGACTTAATAACTTCAATACTACACCCCACATGGGTGTTTAAAACTTGTTTTTAGGCGTTTTATAAGTCGTGCAAGCTATATATACAAATTGATTTTATTGACTTTTGATCGCCCTACTAATAACCTTGCCTGAACACCTTTGTTCTTGCCCTTCATGTTCGCTCCGTTGTCATATGACTGTCCTCTGCAGTCATCAAAGTGAATATTCAGTTCATCTAGTCCAGAGGTTCTGAAACTGGGGGTAATTACCCCCAAGGTGGTAATTTGGGTATTTCCGGGGGTAATGGAGCAATTCTTAATATGGTAAAAATTTCAACATTAATGTCCGAGTCACAAAGAGACGATTAACCCTTTGAGGACCATGGTCAAGTATACTCGATTTCTAAAAATTGTTCAATCAGGACCGTGATCGAGTATACTAAACAATCTGCAAAAAAAATTCCTTTCAAAGAGTTTCAAAGTTTCAAAGTAATTTCAGTTATTTTCGTAATTAATTTTTCCACTTTCTTTACAACTTCGGCATTGCAAGTTTGTGTTGGGGTAATGAGATTAGTTGAGATCAGGAAAAGGGGTAACGGGATCAAAAAGTTTAAGAACCACTGAATTCTAGTCTCTCCAGAATCAGAACTGATAAACCGAGGCCTGTACATTTGTCTCATACAAAAACTTTAATTAATACGATAATAATAATAATAATAATAATAATAACAATAATATTAATAATAACTTCAGCTATATTCCTATTCTTGCCCACTGAGCTATGACCTAGGAGCCTGTCTAGGGGCCCCCTAGTAGCAGCGGGGCCCTAAGCGGCCGCTTAGTCTGCTTATGCCAGGAAACGGCACTGGCTAATAGTGTACGTTCAGCTGGTCGTCTGGAGTTGATGCCATCCATGATGTGCTGCGTGAGGTTAGCGAGTAATGTCGTGGTTGAGTGGTGAGGTCTGAATCCATGTTGAGTAGGCGATAGTGGTATGTGTGGGTTGGTGATTTGTAAGATTAATCTTTCTGTTACTTTGGAAGATTTTTGTTTGGTTTGAGTAGTGTAATAATTTTACCTTGTTTCCATATGTCAGGAATAATACAGTGTTGGTATGAATATGTACTGATCTTTGTGAGAGCTAGTATTCCCTGTGGGCCCAAGTGTTTAAGGTGTATGTTAGATATGTTGTCTGGTCCAGTAACCTTCGAATTCTTAATGTTTTTGATGATCTTGGTGGTCTGGTCTGTATTGAAGGGTGTAATGGTCGTGTCGAGTCTGTAGGTTTTCTTCTGCCTGGCTGTTTGTCTGTCTGCGTGTTTCTGGTTGTTGGCTCTGTTTAAGTGACTTATCTTTGCGTAGTGATTAACTAGAATGTTAGCTTGTTGTGTATATGTTGGGATATTATTTTGGCTGCGACAGATAGCCGCGTGTGAGGTGTGAATGCCACTGTTAGAGTGGGTAATGCTGTTTATAGTCTTGTATAGCCTGGATGTACTGTATCTGTGGAGTGGTTTAATGTTGTTATGAATTCTCTAAATGTTTGTTTGTTTTTCTTTAAGTTTGTTGTTTATTTCTGTGTTGAACTGTTGTATCTGCTGTTTTATGGCTTCTGTGTGTTAAGTTTGAGGTTGTTACATTGCCTTATGTGGTGGGCTATTTCTCTGGTGTAATTGGGGTTGTATTTCCTAATGTTTTCCTTGGGTATGTATTTGTTTGCATCATTGATGATCTGTTTAAATGTCTTGAGTGTTGTATTGATGTTTATGATGGGTGTGCTGATACATGCGAATTTATATTGTGACAATTTTAGATTGACCGTCAACTCATCCAAGTGATTTGGAAGGCTTCTGATATTTAAATTCAAAATAGATATGTTTTCGTTACTGTGTCGCTCGTTTATTTATTCGTGTGAAGCTAATCGAAATCAATGGATTTTGAGAAGAAATTTTCCATACTAATGAATTATTATTATTATTATATTAATAATAAAATCGTAAATTCTATTCAGTTTTACAATATTTGAAGGGTAACGGCTAACGCCAGACCATTTCATTCAGTCTTGGGAAAGACCTCCGGCAACAAATGGTTAAGCAAACGTCTCTAAACCCTCTAACGCCCAGTCTTGCTTTACTGATTTTGTTCTGGTTAAAACCAGAGAAGTTTATTCAGTTTCTGGAAAAGACCTCCGTCCGACGAAGGGTTAAGGAAAAGTCCCTTAACCCTCTTGCTCCTGGTGTTACTTCACTGATTTTGTTTTGGCTAGCGCCAGACCATTTTATTCAGTCTCGGAAAAGATCTCCGGACCACAAACGATTAAGCAAACGTCTCTAAACCCTCTAGCGCCCAGTCTTGCTTTACTGATTTTGTTCTGGTTAAAACCAGAGAAGTTTATTCAGCTTCTGGAAAAGACCTCCGTCCGACGAAGGGTTAAGGAAAAGTCTCTTAACCCTCTTGTTCCTGGTGTTACTTCACTGATTTTGTTTTGGCTAGCGCCAGACCATTTTATTCAGTCTCGGAAAAGATCTCCGGACCACAAACGATTAAGCAAACGTCTCTAAACCCTCTAGCGCCCAGTCTTGCTTTACTGATTTTGTTCTGGTTAAAACCAGAGAAGTTTATTCAGCTTCTGGAAAAGACCTCCGTCCGACGAAGGGTTAAGGAAAAGTCTCTTAACCCTCTTGCTCCTGGTGTTACTTCACTGATTTTGTTTTGGCTAGCGCCAGACCATTTTATTCAGTCTCGGAAAAGATCTCCGGACCACAAACGATTAAGCAAACGTCTCTAAACCCTCTAGCGCCCAGTCTTGCTTTACTGATTTTGTTCTGGTTAAAACCAGAGAAGTTTATTCAGCTTCTGGAAAAGACCTCCGTCCGACGAAGGGTTAAGGAAAAGTCTCTTAACCCTCTTGCTCCTGGTGTTACTTCACTGATTTTGTTTTGGCTAGCGCCAGACCATTTTATTCAGTCTCGGAAAAGATCTCTGGACCACAAACGATTAAGCAAACGTCTCTAAACCCTCCAGCGCCAAGTGTTACTTTACTGATTTTATTCTGGCTAATGCCAGACCATTTTATTCAGCCTCGGAAAAGACCTACGGTAACAAAGGGTAAAGCAAACGTCTCTTAACCCTGGAGCGCCCATTGTTCCTTCACTGATTTTGTTCTGGCTAATGCCAAACCATTTTATTCAGTCTCGGAAAAGATCTCCAAACGTTAAAGAATTAAGCAAAAGTCTATTAACTCTTTCACGCCAAGGGCATTAGCACAAGGAAAGTTAAACCAAGTTTCCCTTTTTGCATTATTAGTGGGAACAGAATATGGAATATACGCCTCCATGCTCAAGCACAATCGCAGTAATCATTCCATGGGAAATCAAAGAAATATTGCTAAGGGCCTCCCAATAAACGGCGCCAAAGCGCTAAAGACATCTCTTCTTGGGAAGATCCAAAGGTCGAACTGGAGCGACAGGACAGGAAACAGATACAAGATTGTGGTCGGAGGAGCCCAATGTAGAAAAACGTTTGACAGACTAAAGACGATGAACGATGAGAAATAAATCCAGAATGTTAGGCCAATCTCCAAGGCGATCGAGGATACGAATAGGGTAGTGTACAATCTAGTCAAGGTCATTCATGACAGAGAAGTTGTAAGCTAGTTCACCAGGAATGTCAGTGAAATGGGAGGAAAGCCAAAGGTGGTAGTGAACATTGAAATCTCCGAAAATGGAGAGTTCAGCCAAAGGAGAATGAGATAGAATGTATTTCACTTCGGAAGTAAGATAGTCAAAGAATTTTTGAGTCATTAAAATTTCGAGAAATGTAGACGGCGCAAATGTGTTTTGTTCAACAGATTGAAAATTTGAGGGGTTGTTGTTGTTATTGGTTATCCAATCAGCCCACCTTGATCGAGCAAGCCGGCGGCACGCAGGTAACCGATCGCCCTCTCCGAAGAGGCTGTTCAGTTGTGTGGCTATGTTGGCGCCTCTGGTGTTGCTTTGGTTGTGCAGGTACCAACATGGGCGCCCGCAGGTAGGGGCAAGGGGGGGCGCTTGCCCCCCCTTGGAAATGCCAAGAAAATATATTAAATATTTTCTAAGAAAATATTTATATCCTAAACTTGCTGAAAAGTATCCAACTGCCTCCTAAAGGGTGAAAATTTTTATTTGTGTGCATGATAAAAGGTTGCTACCTTTTTATTTGTTCAGAAGTCCCCCCTTAAAATTATCATGTGCATTGTATGTATATACAATATATATTTGCATTTTCCATTACAGAAAATGCAACACTAAACTTGCTTAGAATTAACCTGCTGGTTCCTAAGGGGTCAAAAGTTTTTTGCTTGCTCCGGTCCCTACCTATTAATACATTAAATTTTGCCCCCCCTTGGAAAAAATCCTGCGGGCGCCCATGGGTACCAACTAGTGTCTTTAGCGTTGAAGTCTTCTCCTAAGATGACAGTGAGAGGGGCCAGATTGTGTCACTGTGGATTGTAATTGGCTGGCACCTGAGGTGAACTATCTAGTGGGATGTAAATGTTGATGAGTGTGGTGGTGTGTTTTAATGTTAACCCTTTAACGCCGAACGTTTTTGTAGGGTTAAGTCTAAATGCGTGTATTTGAAACGGTACGTATTCGACCCAGTCGGCGTTAGAGGGCTAGCTGCCTGTATTTCTATCGTGTTATCTGCTTGGATTGCATTTGTAATGTTTTGGGTGGCATCCAATTTGAGGGAAGTCCACGAACGCTGCAGAAATTTATGAAAAGCCCAGAACATTTCGAAGGGGCAGTAGCAGAACCAGCCCCGCTGCCCGGATCTGTGTTCTCGGTATCGACAGTGGGAGAGCCAGAAGTGGGGACATTTATGGTCCCTTTCCGAGGGGACCGAGTCTCTTGAGGTCGATGCCATTCGGTTTTATTATAATTATTTTGAAAAGATTGTGTAGTATGTAAGTTGCATGTATGAGTAGTGCTGAATAGTGAGAGAAGTGTGTGTTTGAGATCATGCTGGACTGCTCGTAGTGAAGATGAGACATGGAAAAAGATTAGTAGAGGAGGAGAGTGGCAGGAAAAAATAGGAGTTCTAGCACCCAGTCGATTGGTGCCCACAATCTCCTCTGTTAGTATAGTTTAATTCCTCAATTATTTGCTGCTAAAAGTTCCACACAGCGACTATACTTGGTTTACTTACTATTATTTCTGCCATATGTTATCGTGTATGATTGACAGTAATTCTACCCAGATCAATCTACTATCAATATAAATTTTCACAAGATTTTTTTTTTTTTCTTTTTATACCCAAACGTCTCTCTCACCGCAGTGAAGTTGCGTCAGGAAAAGGCAGGAAACACCTCAATCGCTCACATGACAATAATGCAACTGCCTCAGGGCAACATTATCCACAGTCCAGTCCCGCAGTCTACTACACGGTTTACCCAGACCACTTCATACACCCTGAGTCGGCACATTGCCAGCCCGTCGGCCCCCATACAGGGGTGTAAGAGTCTGATTTATTATTATAGACCTTTACAAGTTTACGTAGATAATTAACTAAATGCCAGGGTCACCAGCGCCCAAATACTAGATTGGCATCCAGCACTGCGGCGCAAAAATTAATTTTAATAAAAAAGGGAAGGACTGATTTATAAAATCATCAATATGAATTTTGTATTTTATTGACAACGATTAATAAATTATATGCAACAATTATTTATAAATGCAAAGGGGATTTTTACCCATAACAACTTTGACATATAATGGAGAATTAAATAGTGGCACCGTTTAGCTAACATATAACAGTCTGCAACTAATACTGATAAACAACTAATGGAATTGATATTAATATACGAATAATATTGTGCAAATAATATAGAAATAATATTAATATATAAATAATGTAACACTAATAATAATAAACTAATAATAGCCACAATGACAACCTTGTCTGCAAAGAGACAGACAAGAATACTGTAAGTGATATTTCAGAGAAAAAGAATAATAAAAATGGCAAAAATTAATAATTAATATACATATGCTATATAGGCCCAGTAACCTGTGGATGATAAATTACAGTTGATTCTCATTATGGGATTGTGTTAAGTTGAATGGGAAAACTAAGGAAGTATGTAGGCCACCTGCTAAGAAAATACATGAAACATAATAGGCTTATATTATAAAGTAAAATATACTAAGAAAATTAATAGGCAGGCCTATGCCTCTTCAATATAATAGAGCTGAGGTTAATCTAAAACAAAGGCTACGGTAGGCCTCAGCTAGGCTAGAGTTACAATTTGGCTTTTGCCTAGATAGACCTAACTTAGCCTAAGGTAATTTATTGTATGAATTGTACAGTATTATTTATAGTATGAATCTTACAGTACTAATCACAAACACTATAAGGCTTGTTAATCTCTGCAGTATGCGGTATTGCATACAGATATGCAATAGTAAAGAATATAAACATTATAAATAGGAACTTACCACGAAAAACCTTTGCTTGCTGGCGCCGTGTTTTCAAATAATAAAATGTGTAAACGCGGCGTCCTTTGTGTTGTTGTACATAAGCTTGTTTTTACTATACAATTTTACCAACAAGCCAAAATAATCCTTAAAAGCCAATTCATGTCTAGTCACACCACACTGAATGCTTAAGAATTAAATGATCACTGGACATGTTTAACTTGTATTTATTTATTTATTTAGATTTAAATATTTCACTCATGCCAATTTGTGGCAGTTTTCACTAATAAAAAATAATCTTGTGGTGCAAGACACTACAGGGGCGTATCCAGAAATTTGCCAAGGGCGAACTTGGAACTAATCGTAGAAGTATAATTGAAATAGAGATAAATAATTTGTATGTACGTTCATGATGAGCTTATCGTTTAGTTAGAGATGATTAACTAGCTACTGCTAAGACACATTATGAATAAAAATACAAAATATATTATAAAAAATATAAAAATTATGATAAAAATCTGATTAGTAACATAATATTCAATGCAAACCGCAATTAGAATTCCCAGATTTGTATTAACATAAGAATAAAAAAGTGCTAATTTCGAGATTAGGCATTTCCTTGGACTGTTACCTTTATAGAAGAAAATTATTCTCAGGGCCGGATTAAAAGTTTTCGGAATCCTAAGCCATTTTAGATTTTTAGTAGTATGGGAGGCAAGGGCTAGCGCCGAAATTTTTTCACTTTCATTCTCATGCTGTTGCAGTGTTGTAACCTAACAATTTTACTGGGATTAACAGTACTTTGATTATCATGCTCTGTAGAACCACTGTCAGTTTGGACATTTTTGTTTTGAAAAAATTACAAAGTTCCATTATCTTTAGTCCTGTGACACCTGCAAATAGTACACTACAAAGTTACAAATAGAAATAGGAATTATTACTAACCACAACATTAAAGTCCATTATAATGAAATAAAAAATCCAAACAAAATCCACACAAAATTTTGTGTGTGCAATACAATGCGAAAAATTGTAAATTAAATGAAAACTTTGAAATTAAATTTTAAAATGTGTAAAAAACTGAATAACAAATTCTAAAAATAACATACTTAATGTTTCATTTCATTTATTAGTTACATGTTTGAGACCAAGCGGCCTTCACACATGATCACACACGCACAAAGTTTTAATCAATACTCAAAATTATAAAAATTTAGAAAGTTCACAAACTAAATATTTAAATGAATGTAAACAAAAATCGATAAACTACGGTTGCCAGGTGCCATGAAAAATGACGCAATACTCATGAAACACAAAATCGCTAGAAAGCTAACTAACATTTTTCGATTGGCGCATGAAATTAAATATGTAAAATATTTAACTGAATATGTAAATTAAATAAGTAAAAATAATCAAAATAAGAATTAATAATTAAAATAATGAAATTAAATATGTAAAAGCAATCAAAATAATAATTTATTAGCTCAAGGGGGGAGGGCGATCGCCTCTGCCCCCATATACAACATCCCTCCAATTTTTTCTATCTAGCGCGCATTTTTCACCCTCCCAGACGTCCAGGCCTCGCTGACCCAAAGCCTCCCTCACCCGATCCTCTTATCTCCTTCCCATTTCCACCTCCGATACGTAAATCCTCTTTAGCATCCTCTCCATATGCCCAAACCATTTTAACACTCCCTCATCTGCTCTCTCCACAAGCCTCCTTCGATTCCCACACCTCTCACGGATAACCGTTTCTTACATGATCAATCCCCCTCACCCAACAGATCGTCCTCAAGCATTTCATTTCCAGTACATCCACCCTTTTCCTTTCCTTCGTCACGCGCGCTTCACATCCATACAACACTATTGGCACTACTATACCTTCATACATACCATCTTCGCACCCATAGACACTGCTCTCTCCTTCCAAACACTTTAGGGAATCCAGTACCTTTACCCCTTCTTCCACCCTGTGACCCACCTCTGCCTCCATTCACAAGAATAAGGTAACGAAATTATTCCAGACGGGTAAGCCGACCGAACTCTTTAAATGAATTTTACATTTTAGTTTCGAGTTTCGGATTCAAAATTTTCACTTCGACTATAACATCGAATTCTAACTCTGCTTTTGACTTTCAATTTAAAAAAAATGAACTTATTTTTGCCTCTAATTACCCATTCCAACTTTACCTTCGGCTCCGAATTGAATTTGACGCCAGTTCATTATTTTTGTACCTTGTATTTTTTTGAGACAGAGGTCAAAGCTAGTGCTTATCCAAGGAAAGTATTGGACAAAACGTAGGCTCTAAATCTGGTGATATTTTCAAAATTCAAGATTCAAAACTTGTTTCAGAAAAGCATACAAGATATTTATGACATTAATATATTCACAGTACTCTCATCTGAATATGCCCTTGGAAGCATGGAGGTTTTTTAAGCAAAATTAATGCCATTTAATTTATTTGTTACATAAAAATAGTGAAAGTGGCGAGTAACGGTAATAGTGACAACAACAAAAAAATAATAAATACAATATAAAGTTTACAAAATGTTACATAATTTGAAATTAAATAATTTATTGTATATTTTGTAGAAAATGTTACATAAAAATAGTGAAAGTGGCAAGTAATAGTAATAGTGAAAACAGAAAATAAAAATACAATATATAGTTCACAAAATTTTAAATTAAGAGATTTATTTTATATTTAGTAGAAAATAAATGCTACTTAAAACTTATACATCAGAAGGTAATGAAGTGCTTTCTTAGCAATTTGCAAAATACATTTAGTGATGAAGCCTGTCTGATATGCATGGGAATTGCATTCCATACATCTGCTCCTTCGAAAGAGTGCATTTCCGTTTCTATTGTATAGTTAGGTTTGTTATAAAATCAATGGGCAGCATGGTGTTATAGCGATGATGTGTTTGATAGGGGGTAATTGCTCTTTGAATGGGTGATGTATGTCACCCATTGAAATTGTAAGTCATTTAGTTTTAAAATATTTAGCTCTTTAAACATTGGAGAAGTGTGAATTTGTCCGTCTTCATTATTCGAGAGTTTGCAGACATTTTTTAAGAATTACTTCCAAAGGATGTTTTCTATATTTCTTTGAGCTTCTCGAAGCTGTAATGCGTAATAAATGTGGATGGATGAAGTAATATTGGGTAAGGAGTGCGTTTTGAGGAAGGATTTTTTTCAATTTAAATAATATGAAAGGAAACCGTGATATTTTGGATTTAATAATTATGCTGTACATGACTTTTGAAATTTACTTTTGTCTAAATTAATGCCAAGTACTTTAACCTCATTCACCCTTACAATAGTAATATTCCCAATTTTTATTTGACAGTTCGCATTAATATGTTTTGTGGTAATAATCTTACAAGATAATTGTCATATTCAATAAAAGTTTTGGTGGAAATCAAGCAATTGGTTACTTAAAAGTCGTTTATAAATTCTGACGAGCAAAAACTGTCCAGTGAATACACACCTTTAACTATTCTAATTTGATTGTATAGTTACATAAAGGAAGCCAATAGCATTCGATGAAAATTATTATAGTGGTGAACATATTATTTTGTATTGCAAAAGTTTTGCGCTGGCGCTGAAGGAATGTGAAAATGAATAATTTTCTGGTCATTACTGAAGTCAAGCATACGCAGAAAATGCACATCACTCTCCATCCGATGCTTTTGTAGCAACTGGACTTTGAATCTTTAAAATGTTCATAGGGTCTTCAGTAGTAAGAGGTGAAATTTTACTACGAGTAACTCTGATTTTCATTTTTACTTTCAATAAATTCTTTCACTCGTTTTGAATTTAAATTTGTTGAAGGTTAGGATGTATACTCAAAATTCAAAATAAGTGTTAAAAATCAGATTCGACAACAAAATTCAAATTCAAACAAACTAAAAACCAAATTCGAGTTCAGTAACTCGCACGAAGCCCTTATACCTATGCAAAAGTTCGAATAGCCAAAAAAAATAACCTTCTCACCTTTGCAGAGAGCAAGTTCCACATTAATAATACTTTCTCTTAATTTCTGTAAAATTTAGATTTTATAATGGCAAGTGCTCTTATTCATCGATATGTTTAAATCTTTTACAGGCTCTTGCATTCTCCGCTAATAACGTTTAAATGACGTAATTTCCACGCTATATTTATCAAAAGACTTCACACACTTTTAAATCAAACCCAATACACGAGAGGCTATCTTGGTTTACTAATTTAAATTAAACTGTTATAAATCTATTATCTTATAATACTGTTTAGTTTCAATACCTTTTTCTTGTTCCTCGTACATATATTTCATTTCTTATAAATCAGGGAATGAAGAAATACACTAATTATGAAAAATAATTCCAATGGCAGGTTATTTATTTTATTCAAAATTTTATAAAACCCGTTGAAGCTCATAAAATGAAATGTGTGGGTTGTACTGCCTTCAATCAACTTCTCTCACAGCTCTGTATTTATTCATCTCATTTCCAAAGACGTGGGACAATTCAACGAGCAGTAGGGCTTTGAAACGCTTGTAGCTGTCAATTCTACCGTTAACCTGCAAAAGAAATTAAAAGACGAATGACATGTTGCTTACTGGAAAGAAAATACTCGGTACAGAACGAAGAACTAATGAGACACCATACTCAGGTGTGGGAAGCAAAGCTTTTTACGAATGAAAGATTCAATTTAAATACAATCAGTAATAGGTCAAAATCTGCGCGTGCGTTTCCTTTAATAATGCTATCACAAATATTACATTTTTCGTCCCTTCGAGACACGCAAAAATGATCCGGACCTCGCCGTGTTCGGATGATTTTTCATTCATTTATTTTGTCGTAGTCAACCTTAAAACCTCGTATGTCCAGATTAGGTCAGCTTGGTAGAACTTTTAACTTTTGTAGGATTTGTCTTTCATCCGTGTGTGTTTTTTGCCCAATTATAATTTTTTCTTTGTTTCAGAGGAAGCGGTTGGCTGCCAAATATGCGATAATTTCTTATGGAAAAACTGTATATGCTTACAACATGGTATCGTATATGGTACCTTTATTTCTTAATTAAATACAAATTATTAACCGAATTAAATATCTACAAAATTACCTCGGAACTGGCGACATAGGCTATTGCGAGTGAAAATAATTGCCATACATAGAACACAATATGGAGGCATTGGGTCCACATTAGAAAAACAAATTATTTCGTATCAAAAATTTCCATTGCTGACTCATGAAAATTACTTCGAGAGAAGAGTCAACGAACTTTGTAGTCAGCGAAATTGAACAAAAACGATAATCTTCCTACAAGTTCTGAGTGAATACCTAATAATATAAACCTAATAATTCAAAAGGGTAGGCCTATTCCTTCAGGTATTTAAGGGTAGTGATTACCTATATTAATTAAACCAAATAAACTAGTTGCGAAACTCCATTGTCTTCGGCCCTACATCGAGAGAGATCTCGCGCCCTACAACCAGAAGCGAGGCCCAATGAAATAATAAGGTATGGTAATTTCCTTCTTTACCATTAGGCACTGCTAAAATATCGAAGGCAAATAAATTTAACATTAACCAAAAAAACACTACTTAACGAGGTCCTTTGAAGACCTCCACAAACATAACTCTTTAACGAATAATCTCAATTAATTGTTTGTGTCACGTTTATCGAGAAATCTTAGAATACTTCATGCTGGAGTCTGCAGAACAGCTGTATGGAGACTAGTGATGTAGGTCGCATCCGCATAACATCCGCACGTTTTCTCGCATCCGCACTTTGGACTGCGGATGTCGTGCGGATGTGGACCGTTGAGATAAAATGTCATTACTAAGCGGAAATTATCAAATTCTACTATATTAATAGAACTAGTTCATTGTGCGCAAAAGTGATGCAAGCGACAAGACGAGAGGCTGTTCTTGTATGAAGTTACTCTCTTGCAACCTACTTAGATCCACGTTACAAAGCTAAGTTATTTTCACCTAGTACATTAGAACGAGTTAAATCATCACTTGGCAAAGCAGTTGAAGAGCTTCAATCTCTTGAATCTGTCGCTTCGCCACCCACCAAAAGAATAAAAGTTTCAGTGACAGAACCAACACCTTCAACAAGCAAATCTATCACAGAATCTCTCTCTCAGTTTCTTGAGTCAAGCAGCAATGACGAGACCTACGCGATGTCAAAAGATGTAGTAAAAATGATCGAGAGCTATCACCAAGAAAAACGCCTGGCTGCATGTGACAATCCTATTAGTTGGTGGAAAAATACACAGAATATCTATCCATACTTGAGTAAACTTGCAAGGAAACATTTAGCCTGTCCTTCAACAAACGTACCAAGCGAGAGATTATTTAGCAGTGCTGGATTAATATATGATGAAAAGAGAAACAGACTGGCAGCAGAAAAGGCAGAAAAATTATGTTCCTTAAGCATAACCTTCCTATAATTAAGTTTGAACATTAAACGATGAACATCTTAGTTTACTTTATTTTAATTACTCATTTATAAATATGCCTAATAAAACTTTAAACTTAATATAAATAGTTATCAAGCTAATTAAAGATCTCTTTCTATAAGGGTGGAGGTTGGGGAGAGGTCGGGGAGAGGTCGGTGGGGTGCATTTGAGTTGGGTTCACGTCCCGCATCCTGGTAACACAATTATGGTTTCTAATTGTGGCTGAAACTCAACAAAATATAACGAATTTATTTGCAGACGAATTCACTAATTGATTTCTATATTAGTTAGATGCTTGATATTATTTTATATGTTCAGAGAACAGTACAGCAATTATTGTACAATTAATCAATTATACTACATTATAGCTACAGCTCTCTCTATATAATAACTTATTATATACGTTAAACACAACAAATCTCGAATATATCCTAAAAAATAACGAAAATGTAGACATCCGCATCCGCGGATGTTGAAATCAAACATCCTCATCCGCAGATGTGAAAAAAATGACATCCGCTACATCACTAATGGAGACAAAGCATTTATTTTTCAACATGACTTGACTCCAGCTCGTGTAACATCTGCGAGGTTTGATGCTCATGAAACTGAAGTACTACCATGGCCAGCTAATTCTCCCGATCTTAATCCGATAGAAAATATTTGGAATACTGCTAATAGGCGAGCGGCCAACCCTGATGATAGGCCATATTTTTTTAGTTTAATAGCCACCTGGTACAGAAATGTACAACATGTCCTAAAATGATCTGCACCATCTGAACATATAAGTTTGGCATGTTGTCCTCCATTCTGAGTATGCTAAGATAGTAAAATCAGCTATTAACTTCAGTTATGTACAAGGTATTCGTGTATTCATGTTTTCAATTCACGCATTACAACTGAAATCTTTGAAGACAATGAACAGTGAAGATAAGGTTTATTTCGCATGAAGTTATACATTTTCTGAAAGCTCTCGTGCTATATCAATTTATCTATAAAAAATTCTTTTACACGATATATTTTACTTTTTGCCTAAAAACGTTATTGTTATACCCAAAAAATATCACCTAAAATACAGGTGTTTCACAAAACTGATTAATATAAGTTACACAAAACTAATTTAGAGTACAATAATTCAGGTATTTTGATACTCCAAGCATTAATACACTATGTTGAACAAAATGAATGCCATATTAAAATGTTGAATCACCATACAAAGTACTGTGCCTACATGGGCTAATAATGAAGACCTCTGTCCGCATGCCAGCAGAAAGGTTTATCGTTCAGTTATGAAAAACAGGCAAATGTTGGCATGATTACAATACATATATAATAATGTTGCACTTGAAAATAAAGTTTGAAATGTTAACTGTGTGAAAGAACCGATATTGAGATTTAAAGAACGTCAATTTTGTAAAACAAAAATTAGGTTACTATACGTATATCGATGTACATAACACAAAATCAACTAAAATCAATTAAACCAATTCTTATCGTTATGAAGCAAACTACTAAATAACTTTAAAGCAGAAATCGTTACTTAAAATTGGAATCTTTCCACTAAAAGCCTCAACTTGTTTTTCAATTACAAAACTGCGTGCAAGTCAATGCATACTGTATTCGGTGACTCCCGCAATATCAATTCAATGCGTTATTAGCAGTCTACCCCATACTGGGGAATAACTCACGTTGTAACAGCATACATGAAACACACTAATAAATTATTATTAATGCACAATGCTATAATATGGTTATTCATCTAGCTCAGCGCTGTCCAACTTGCGGCCCGCGGAATGGAATTTTGCCAAATTTCATTTCTGAATTTTCTTCCCTATTTTGTCATTTCTAGTAGGGAGAACAACATTCAGCGGGTTCCTAAGTCGTATTAACCAACAGTGTATGATTATAGGCAACATCTTGGCCGTGCTTTATAGAAGTTGGACAGCACTGAATTCTAGCTCATCCAGCGGTGGTTCGTGATGGGTTTGTTCATTCATGCAGTCCTCAGTAGCCTTGCAGACGCATTCCTCTGTGCATGCCATATCATTCGTTGTACAACTGCAGTTCTTACTACATTGTCTGCGTCCACGGCATGAGCACAGAAGCTCATCTAATACTTCTGCAGTTGTTGGTCCATCAAATAACTTCAACTTTAATTCACCACCCTCTCTTTGCCACCCATTTCCATCTGGTGAAGACATATCTGGTTTTGCAACGTGAGCTAACATCCAAATGCGGGTCTGAAATGATGCTCTCTTAAAGTGTTGAAGAAAGCTAGGTTCTGATGGGGGTAGTTTGTGTAATGATACATTCTTGTCAGCAAGGCGGACTCTCAGAAGATTCAAGTCATTATGTTCTTTATATATACATCCTTTGAATCGTATAGAGCAACAACAAACTGTCGGGCTGCATGTTCGGCCTAAACTGTGTTATCAGTACCCAAACTACCAAGGAGTGGAATCGAACCTTTCTTCTCCAATGACTCCATGGTTTTCCACATTTTCTTTTTTCCTATGCCATAAAAATGATGAGACGCTATCACATCCTGTCAAAGCATGCATGGCGGGAAGTACACTAGAAACCACAGGACTTAATTCATTGCATATGCTGTGAACAGCAATATGACGATGGAGATCAGCAGTAGCGGTCACCTTTCCTGTTTCTACCCAGAATGATGATGTACTTTGCATCTGAGGAAAATAATGCACAGCTAGCACGAGGATATCTGTGTCAGGTGACTTGACAACTATGCTTCCTTGGATATTGGCAGCAGAAAATTCCTCATCTGCCTTCATAGCATGGAAAAGCATCCTTGTATAGACCTGCCTCTTCATGGGAGCAAAACAGATCTTCCACTGGTGTCACGCCTTGGCTAGAAACACAGACTGCTTTTTCTCCATCACTGAACCCACCTACAAGGTAGATCTTATGTTCGTTGTGTGCAGCAAGTTCCGGTGTCCTTGGTGCATGTTCAGTTATGTAGTTGCATAAGAAGTCAGTTAATGCTGCTTTATTCGATGAGAGAGCCATGAACTTCTGCCACGGCAGAAGTGGGCGTCCGGACATCACCTGATATTGTTTGGCTCCACCTGCAGTTGCTAGCCTTCTGCTCCGTTCTTTAACTTTGATTGAGTCTTTATAGTCATACTGGTCGAACACATCTATTGTATTGCTGGCTTTATGCATACAAGTCAACAGCCGAGTCATGTATCTGTTGGCCAAACTCGCCAAATGTAGATGTGTTGCTGCTGCCTGTTACTGATTGTAGTTCAGCCATGGCATCTCTGATGTAGACACATGTTGCACTATCGGTAGCTGTTGGAATAGGACCAACCTCTAACTTGTTCTCCAATATGTGTGTCAACTCAGCCTTGTGTGTTTTTTCATTGCACCATCTTCATGAAACAAGCATGTTGGAATGTATATGACTGGCTGCCTCAATACATGGATCATTGTTATGTCTGGCCGTGTCTGTGATATTTTAGGTGCTCTACGAAACACTATTTCAGCACTGATATTAACACTAGAAAGACCACATGCGTCAATTGACGCAATTTTTTATTTTTTTGCCTATAAGTTTAACCCTTTAGGCCTTCATACCTCATCTTTCGTGACTTTTAATATTTCAATGGTATCTATATTCATGGTCAATTTCATCTTTTCATCTGATACAGAAAACCTATGAGAGACCACTACCCTGAAGGACCAGGTGCGTCAAATGACGCATGTACAATATATGGCTCTATTTTATTTGTTTGTTCATTTCGTCAATATATTCCTGTCTAATAACCATTTCTTTCCCATTTCAGATAAATAAATATATAAATAATAATAAATAATAATATAGATAAATATAAATAAATATATAACGCTGTCTCGCAAAGAACTCTCTGTAGAGCAGTCATTGGAGCAACTTCGAAATATTCTATCCGATGCCTCTGACTGTGATGCATCAGACAGTGAGTCAGATGATATAGTGAATGCTGCAGTTCAGGCAGCGGCTGAAACCGAGTCTTCTTCCTCCTCTGAATCTGGCAATGAGGAGCCTACTGCACCTTTACCCACTCATGGCACTCATCGTAGACGAGCCCATGGGCGAGATAGTCGTGGGCAAAGCCGTGGTCTTTGACGAGATCAAGGTCGTGGGACACGTCCTGGACGTAGACAAAGTGATAAACCCGCACAAGGTGGCAGTGGAGCAGATGCAGTGGGTGTTCGAGAAGTTATAGGTAAAGATGGATCATCTTGGCGGTGGGCTGCCGCATCGCAGACTGTGCGAGGACGCCTGCAACAGCAAAACATTGTACGGATTCGTTCTGGTCCTACTGCATATTCCACAACACGTGTCATCAAGGATAGCCCACTTTCATCATTCAGGATTCTCTTTGATGAACCAATGATGAGAAACATCCAAAAGTGTACAAATGCTGAAGGCCAACGAGCTACAGGTCATCCCAACTGGTCTGTGACATTAGATGAATTGGATAAGTTCATTGGTCTTGTCATCGCTCGTGGTGTCATTGGTGGACGTAACTTACCCATCAAGAGTATGTGGAATGGCTCCTGGGGATGTCCTATATTCAACAAAACTATGCCACGCAATCGATTCTTGGAAATCATGAAATACTTTCGTTTTGATCTGAAAACTGAGATGCGGCGAAATCTACCACAAGATAAGTTTTGTTTGGCATCACAGCTACGGTACCCTTTCATTGACAATTGCCAAAAGGCGTTTATTCCCCATCAATATGTCACGGTAGATGAGCAGTTGTTGCCTTGCAAAGCACGCTGCAATTTATCCAATACATGGCGAACAAGCCAGACAAGTTTGGCTTGAAGTTTTGGATGGCAGTAGATGTGGAGAATAAGTATTTGTTCAATGGCTTCCCTTACCTTGGAAAGGATGATACCAGAAATGCCGATGTTAGCGTGGCTACTGATGTAGTATTGAAACTGTTGACTCCAGTCTTCAAGCAAGGTTACAACGTCACCTGTGACAATTACTTCACATCACTGGACCTTGCTATACGACTGGCACAGAAAAAAAGCAGCATAGTTGGTACAATCCGCCAAAATCGCAGAGAGCTTCCTGAAGAATGCAAGGTAACCAAGCAGCTGCATGAAACTGAAGTGTTAAAATATACAGGACAGACTGCTGTGACCCTCACTTCTTATCAGTGCAAAGCATCCAAGGCTGTGGTTCTTTTGAGTAGTCTCCATCCCGATGTTCAGATACCAACAGAAAACAACCCGAAACAAAAACCGGAGACCATTCTGTTTTATAACAAAAACAAGGTGGGGGTTGATGTGATTGATCAAATGTCAAGGTCCTATTCTGTGAAAGCAGCTAGTAGGCAATGGCCAATTCATGTTTTCTATAATGTGCTGGATATGGCCTTGATCAACAGCTGGATCATCTACAAAATAGTGTGTTGCTCCAACATTAGCCGCAGAGAGTACATACTGTACATTCAAAGGGTCAGCGAGGAGCTTACTAACAACTCTCCCCTTGGAATTCCTGAGGCTTTCGCAGTAGTGGATGTAGACGATGAAGCTGAGAATGCTGCTACTCCAGCCAAAGTGCGTCGTACATGCGGATCCACAAAATGTAGAAGCAGAACCGTTGATCTGTGCAGTGTCTGGAGAAAGCCAGTCTGTGGCAAGTGCGCGACCAAAAAGTGTAGAACATGTGCATTATACTATAAACACACAACTGATACATACTTATTAATAATAAATAATTAATTACTGATAAATTGTCATTTTTTTCTTTTATGTAATATATATTATTTCTGCTAACTGCAGTTTTCTAACCTGTGGAAGGGTAAAAATAAAAAAAAATCAACTTGCGTCAATTGACGCTTTCCGGTCCTTATAGGCAGTTGAAAATCCTTCTAGTGTTAACCAGCTTTTTCTTGCCTTGGATCAATACATGTGTAGTTTTAGTCAGATCAGTGAAGGTCTTATTTTTGGATCTAGTCAGAGGACTGTAGAAGCTACGATTACCTTGAGTGGACAAGGTACTCCCAGTAAATTCGTACATTTCCTTCTTACCAGCATCGATAGCAGATAATAGCGACTTCTGTACATCTTGGTCAGCAATGACTCCACTGGAAATGTTTAACAATTTCCCATCTGGGTGGACGTCTGGTTGAAATGGATTGGTCGTATTGTTTTCAAGATGGTTGATCATATTTTTTACATCATCATTAGTTAACAGTATTTCAGATCGAAACTAAAAAAAATTATCATCTGGATAAAGTTTCAGGTATTTTCTAGGTGGTTGTTTATATTGGCGTTTCCATGGCAACCGCACATCAAAAAATGAGGACAACACTTAAAAATGTGTTCACCGAACACTAAGGACTAATAAAAAACTACAACTTTCTGTACAAGGGGGAAATTAAAATTGTTTAAATCGGGGTGTGGCCGCTCGCCTGTAAGCAGAAGGTCCAAAAGCGTAAGCCAGGAACACTTGGTGAATGGAAGAGATGTTTGATAAGTTGGCAAGCAATAACTGCAGAAGAATGCAAGAAGTTTGTCGACTCAATGCCACATTGATACTTTGCAAAAGACCTGATTATTTTAAGCTTATTAATTTTTAACATAGCCAAGGCTACCCATGGTCAAATGCAAATAGAACGCGGGTCAGCTGATTTATGGTTGCTTTTTTTTACAAACAACGAAACTTTGATCATAACCAAACTTACTTTACTTCGGGCCAAATTGTCGTTTCTAAAAATTTGTTAATTTATATCCATTTAATTAAGATTCAGTGGTTTTTTTTTATGCAGGGAGGAGGGGCCAATGGTGATTGTCCACAAAAATGTCCCCACCCACGATAGAGGAAGAAGAGAGCCAAAATCAAAATGACGTAGCCAATGCCAAAAGTGTTAAGAGAAGAGGAAGGATGAGTTGTGTATTACTGAAGAAGGGGATAGTTGTGTGGAAGATTGTGAGAAGTAAACTGATCGAGGAACCGAGTTTTTGAGGCATTGAAAGCCACAAGGTTTTCTCTGCCCCAATCTGATATAGTGGAAAGATCAAAGGTCAGGGGTAAAATAGCCACCGAAGCGAATCATGGAGTGACTGTTGAGAGGGATGCTTTGTGAAGCGAGTGGAGAAATGAACAGTGGAACATCGGCATAGGAGTGGATAGGGCAGGAAGTGCGACTTTATAGATCACTGATGAATAAAAGAAAAAGAGTGGGTGACAGGACAGAACCCTGAGGAACACTACTGTTAATAGCTTTAGGAGAAGAATAGTAGCCATCTACAACTGCAGCTATAGATCAGCCAGGAAGGAAATCAGAGATGAAGGTACAGATAAAAGGATAGAAACGGAAGGAGGGCAGTTTCGAAATTAAAGATGTGTCACACAATCAAAAGCTTTTGATATGTCTAGCGCAATAGCAAAGGTATCACCGAGAACCCGAAATAACGATGACCAAGAGTAAGAGAGATGTGCAAGATCACCAGCAGAGTGGCCCTTGTGGAACCCACACTGACAATCTGAAAGTGTGTGAGAAGAGAGGTGTTTAAGAATTTTCCTCTTAAGGATAGATTAAATTTTTTTAGAAAGGCATGAAATCAAAGCAATGGGACAATAGTTGGAGGGTTGAGAGTGGTCATCCTTCTTTGGGACAGGCTCTATGAAAGCGAACTTCCAACAGGAAAGAAAGTAACAGGTGGAAGACAAAGACGAAAGAGTTTGCATGGGCAGGGTGTTAGCACAGAAGCACAGTTCTTGAGAACAGAAGGGATACCATCAGGATCGTACGCCTTCCTAGAGTTGAGTCCAGATAGGGCAGAAAAGACATCTTTAGAAGATACTCTTATTTCAGACATAATTAAGTCAGAGGAGTAAGAGATGAAAAAAGAGCACCGAAATCGTCTAGGTTTGAGTTGGAGGCGAAAGACTGAGCGAAGAGGTCAGCTTTGACAGGAGAAGAGACGGCAACTGAGGCGTCGGAATTGAAAAGAGGAGGGAAAGAAGAGGAAGTAAAGATGTTGAAGAGGTTTCTCAGCTAGATGCCAGAAAGAGCGAGAAGAATTAGACTTGGATAGATTTTCACGTTTTTATCGGATGAAGGAATTTTTGGAAAGTCAAAAAACAGATTTTGCACAATTCTGGGCAGAAATACAGAAATATAAGCTGAGTGAGAGTCAAGAGTTGGATGGCGATGGTACCTTCTGAAACTCCTCGCTGTTGTGGATAACATTGGAAGTATGTTTATACAGGATCCATTTTATTTGTAGAGGCAGCTTGCATTTATGTCCCATAAAGATCAGGAAGTCTATTGAATTTCTATAATTGTATTCCTTAACTTTGGCCACCAAGTTAGTTAACCCTCATCAGGAACAAGTCTTCAATTTATTTGTTGTTGTTGGAACCATGGGGTCTATTTGACCCCTGACCTAAAATCTTACAAAATGATGGTATAAAATGTCTAATGAAATAATCACAAGAATGAAACATTGTATTCGAAATTTAAGAACTTTTAACAGTAAAGCCTAAAGCTTAAGGGCCAAATTAAATAAAATAAATAGTCGAGCTTCACAATTATTCATGTCATGGTAAATTGAAAAAATGTATTTTATTATTATTAATAAAGGTTATTCAAATTATATAATTTTTTCGGTTTTGATCCCATGGTTCCTAATGAGGGTTAACCAACAAATAACCCCTTCTACAGGGTGTTTCAGAAGTCACATACCACAGATTCAGGTCATCTACACCTATAAATATGGTGTGCAACTTCTGAGACAGCCTGTATAACATTTATTACATACTATAATTGTGAATTCATTTTTAACCTTTAAAGTGCTATGTGCATCAATTGAGTTTCTTAATTTCCCACTATTGGTTGAAGGTTAATTTTTTGTGCACTGGCAGGTCATAATTGTGCACTCTAAAGGTTATGCTTACTAAAAGTGTAAGCAGATTGTAGTAAATTTTTAAAAACCATAAAGCCCAAGAAAAAGAGAAACCCAACTGAACTTCACCTCTTTGAGGAAATGAACAATTAGAGAGGCTGCTACCAACATTTTTGTTTAAAATTACGAATTACTTTGGATGAATTAAGTTACCAGTACAAAAATATTCCAGTTGAAACATTTGTTTACATTACAGTACCTGTTCATTCTTTGCAAGGGCCTTTTCCATACAATCTTTGGTGTACAGCTGGGGATTTCTTCCATTATCAATATATCTATAATAAAATAAATGGTTATACTAAATTAAATGACCACTTGATCTATAACTTTTAATAAATAGGAAAATGTTAAAATGAGTCCACTACTGTACTTTCTTAAAATAAAGAAATAGATATATGAAAATTTTTATTGTTCTTTCCTATGAAGATGAAGTAAATGAGTAAACATACATCCTATATTTAGTGCCTTTAGATATTGTAATTAATGAGACATTCAAACCCACCTAACTGAAGATTAATGAAACAAGCCTAACTCAAAAATTAGGACATGGACATGGACACGGACACACACGTCTTAATAAAAGAGACGCTAAAAGTATGAGCAAAAATGATAAATTCTAATTTAAAGTAGTGAAAACCCTCATCCATTACACAAAGTGTTTTTAATTGCTAAATCAATCTATTTTCAGGTTTGGTAATGCCTGGAAGAGGTAATTCTAGAGATTTGCCAGATTTTGTTGGGAGGAGGATTTTTGGGCAGTCTGATGCTGGATGGAGTCAATGCGATGTAGTGACATGTAGTAGCATCTTTTTCCAATTTGAGGGTACTCTTACTGAGATGGTGTGGTTAAGACTCCAAGTTTAGAGGGAACTGCCACAGTTAGGAAGGATTCCTGAGAGTTCCCAAACGCCACAGTAGGGCCTGGGAGGTTTCAGTAATTCCCATTGGGCCAGAGCTTTCTTGGAAAGCCAGGCCTTCAGAGTTACTAAAAATGTTTTCCTTCTCTTTTTAATTGATTATAACAGATTTGAAATTCTCTCAGCTCAGTATAGAGAATAGCCAGAACCTTGATGCAATCATATGCCCATTTCTAGAGACAGGAAAGCATCTCACTTCTCCTTGATGGTATGATAGGTGATTCTATAGTCGTGTTTTTACCATTGGTGTTTTGTATTGCTTAACCATTAGATATAAGGACCATGTCTAACATATTTGGATCACTTAAAATTATCAATGTAAATATCATTATAATCATTTTTGAATGCCTGATTTCCTTTATAAAGACCTTGTTGAAAAACCTAACTTCAGTTATCAATATGCATCACAATGGATTTTGAGCTTTCTCAGGCTGTGAACTAAATTGTACCTTTAACTGCCTTAAGAGCAACATATTAATGCACACACACACACACACACATCCCAAAATTTTAGAATCTTAATTATTATTATTATTGTTAATTTTGCTCCCTTTTCTGGTATCATTGCACTCATGGATTCCTGTGGGTCCACTGATGACAGTGTTGAGGGGATAATCCTTAAATATTTGTTGGTTTTTTCTCTTTATCAGGGATTTGTTTTTGGCTGGGACATTTGCTTATTGAAGTGAATTTGGACAAAGCTTTTTCTCCCCCAATACCTGCACAAATGCTGAAGCCAAAGTTCACACACTTTTTTTTTTTTATAAACATTGCTTTTGTTTGCACTGATTGAGCTGAGAATACCTTTAATGATTGTGAAATGAAGGATAGTGTGTGTGGAGTAAAATGAAACATCTGGGACTTATCAGGTTTATACAAGTTGGGTAAACACTCACTGACTTTGCCCTAGTGACTAATATTCTTTGTTTTTTTGTATTAGTTATGTAAGTTCGTTTTATTCTGCAAAAGTCTTGTCTCCTTTGTGTGGTAATGGACTGGTGACAGCCACTAATTTAATAACTATTTTATGTTGACATTTTTGCATGTGGTATGGGACTAATGTTTGGTTTCTTTTGGTTTGTAGGAATTTTTTTTTTGCCCAAGTGCTTAGTTGGTTCTGAATGTACGTACATTGGTGTATAATCAATAAAATTGTTCATATTTTCTTTAGTTACCTGCAGGGCTGCCAAGAGCTGCCCTAAGCCCTGGGGAAGGATTGGTATAGTAGGGTAGGTTGATTTTGGAACTGTGATCTTGGACTAGTCTAGATAGAAAGGTATTAATGTATAAAAAACGTTGCACCAACTCATATTTGTGAAAATGATTGTATTTTTTGAGGATTGTTAATTATTTTTAAGTTGTAAAATTGCTGAATTTTACGCGGAAAATCGCACGCACAGCATTCGCGCAATGTAAACAAACAAAATATCGGACCTTATTTCATCAAAATAATCAAAACTTATTGTAAATGCATTATAGATGTTTATTAGTATATTATTTTGTATTTTTTAATGATATTTACCTTTAAAATGTGTATTAAATTAAGTTATTTTATGATGTGTTCATTTAATTGTGTTTATTTTCAGATATTTCATAAAAATGGGACAAAAATGGGAAAAGGACAAGAGCACCATTTGACTTTCACAAAGGAGCCGGGAACTGAAAGTGGAACATATCTTACTCACAGAGTCATCCCAATTAAAGGTGCTATAATAATTTTTGGTCTTCCTTAAATTCTGAACTGTGTTTTATTTGTGAAGTATAATCCAATACAGTTATACATGTATTTAATACTATAGAGAATGTGTAATTTATCAAAATTAACGTATTCTATATCCTCTATGTTTTGCAGGTTTAAGTAATTTTCAGGTGAAAATTAATAAAATGATAAATATAAAAACAATAAAAGTTTGATAAATAATAATGAATAAAAGAGCATCTTGATAAAATCATTGATAATAGTTCTTTGGTACGTATAAGTATTATTCTTTGGTATAGCGCTCTAACTTAATGATACTGATTGATTTACTAAAGTATTTCTTGATGTACCTTTAATGCTAAGATAACTCAATTCTTTGTATTTGTACTATTATTTATTTAATTAACGTAGTTCTTATGTTTCCTTTTGCAGTTGTGTCAAAGATGTTAGCGGTATTTTTAGTTGATTAAAACCTAAGTTGAGCTGTTTTCATTTTGGGTCCTACTCACTTCAATTTAATCAACTAAAAACTCTTCGTCTGTTGTTGCGATGGAACGTGGACTACGGCCTGAAAGACTTGAGGTACTACCGACTGCGCCTGAAGCGGCACGTACTTTCAAACATTGGCTTTTCGTCTTCTCGCGATATAAGGATGCACTTGAAGGAAGTAGTAACACTTATCTCGGACTCTTGGCTAACTCTGTTTCTTCCGAAAACTTTGAGATTATATCTGAGTGTACTACTTACGACGGGGCCTTAACTGCCTTGAAGAATGCATTCATTCAGCCCGCCAATGAAGTAGTGGCTCGTCACAAGCTCGCTACTCGCAAACAACAAGGCACGGAGTCCATAGACGAATATGTACGGTCTTTACAGAAACTTAGCATAGATTGCAACTTCAAAAATGTAACAGCTGACACTTATCGAGATGAGTATATTCGCGACTCATTCATCACTGGCATTTCTTCGCCTCGTATCCGAACTAGATTGCTAGAAAACAAAACCTTGACTCTTTCCTCGGCAGTGGATCAAGCTCGGGCCTTAGAGATTGCAATGAAAGATTCTCAAGCTTATGATTCTGCTACCCCTGAAAGTCGCCTTATAGCTACGGTAGAAGCCGTTAGTGAGAATTGCCCTGTTGACCCCCGGCAGACATCGAGAGAATCTGTTCAGGAAACCGAAACATGTGCTGCCGCTCCTCGCCGTAACCAGAAATGTTTCTTCTGTGGTAACTCTTCACGACACGATCGCTCGCAATGTCCCGCTCGTGACGCAACTTGCTACAAATGTAGAAAACGAGGTCATTTTTCAAAGGTTTGCAAGTCCACAAAGGAGCCAGTCAGTGCGTCTGTTCACTCAGCAACCCTCGCTTGTGTGCCGTCTACTCTGAAGAATTCAATTGTTGACTTACATGTTAACAATTATCTCTTGAAGGGTCTCCTGGATACTGGGAGTTCCGAAAACTTCATATCTGAATACATCGCGCAAAACCTGAAATTGCCAATGCAGGACTATCAAGGAACCATATCTATGGCCTCGGTTAATCTCACAACTCCGATAAACAAATTCTGTGAAGTGGAATTAAAAATAAGGAAACGTTCCTATGGCAATGTTCGACTTCTCGTACTTCCCGGATGCTGTACTGATGTTATCCTTGGCTTACCTTTCCTGGGTAAACACTCCTTTGTTAAAATGAATTTCGGGGGCTCTGAGCCCGACTTGGAAATTTGCTCTCTAGCGACCTTAAAAATTGATCCACCCGCGTATTCTCCAACCTTTCCCCCGATTGTAAACCTATAATAACGAAGTCACGCAAGTTCAAAACGTCGGATACTGAATTTATACGCTCAGAAATTGACCGAATGCTCCAGGAAGATATCATAGAACCTAGCGACTCTCCTTGGCGTGCACAGGTCCACGTTGTTAACAACAGTAACAGCAAGAAAAGGTTAGTAGTCGACTACTCTGTAACCATAAATAAATTTACGCACCTAGACGCCTACCCGCTTCCAAATATAGAGGATTTAGTCAACAAAATTTCTTCGTATAAAGTATTTAGCACTATAGACTTACGAAGTGCTTATCACTGTGTGCCACTGCATGCTGATGATAAAGCTTACACGGCATTCGAAGCAGATGGCCGTCTGTTTCAATTTAAACGTCTTAGTTTCGGGCTCACGAACGGAGTTGCGTGCTTCCAACGTATAATAGATAGTCTGATAAGAGAAAATACATTAATAGATACGTACTCGTACCTTGACGACGTGACGATATGCGGTCGTACCCAAGAGGATCACGACAAAAATCTATCAAAATTTTTGGAAGTTGCCCAAAAATTTAAAATGACGTTGAACAACGACAAAAGTCACTTTTCTAAAGATACTATTTGCATTTTAGGTTATCAAATCAGCCACAATGAACTCCGTCCAGATCCGTCTCGTCTCGCCCCCTTGAAAGAAATGCCGATACCTACATGTAAACGGTCGCTTTCTCGCTTAACTGGTCTCTTCGCCTACTATTCAAAGTGGGTTCCTCAGTTTTCCCAGAAAATACGCCCCTTGATAGATGCCAAGTTTCCTCTCTCCAAGGAAGCTGTCGCCGCTATTGAAAAATTAAAATCTGCCATAATTGGATCAGTTAAAGCCAATATCGATGAAAATATGCCGTTCACCGTGGAAACTGACGCTTCCGATGCAGCAATCGGTGCCACCCTCAATCAAAATGGCCGGCCTGTAGCCTTCTTTTCTCGTTCGCTAATTCTGCTGAGAAAAATCACTGCGCAGTAGAGAAGGAAGCGTACGCTATGTAGAAGCTGTCAGGAAGTGGAGACATTTTCTCTTAGGTAAACAATTCACACTCATAACAGATCAAAAATCTGTCTCATATATGTTTGATATTAAACACAAAGGCAAAATAAAGAACGAAAAGATAACTCGTTGGCGATTAGAACTCATGCCTTATAGTTATGAAGTTGTGCACCGACCGGGCTCTCTCAACACCGCAGCTGACGCTTTATCACGAGAGATTTGTGCTTCCACATCTCAAAGTGATCTATACGAACTTCACAAATCACTCTGCCATCCTGGGGTAACCAGGCTTGCACATTTTGTTCGAGTACGCAATCTTCCTTATTCTGTTGACGATATCAAACGTGTAATTTCTAGCTGCCACACTTGCCAAAGGTTGAAACCGAAATTTTATCGACCCCAAGAACACGAGTTGATTAGATCTATGCGACCTTTTGACCGTTTAAGCATCGACTTTAAAGGTCCGCTGCCTTCTTCGTCTAGTAATAAATATCTGCTCATTGTAGTCGATGAATTTTCTCGTTTCCCCTTTGCCTTTCCTTGTCGCGACATTTCTTCCCCTACAGTGATATCCTGCCTAACTACTTATTTTCGATTTTTGGGTTGCCAGGGTATGTACATTCGGACAGGGGAGCCTCATTTATGTCCGCAGACCTCAAATCCTTTTTACATCAACGAGGTGTCCCGACAAGTCGTTCGACTCCCTATCACCCTACTGGTAACGGCCAGTGCGAGCGCTACGTCGGCCTTGTATGGAAGACAGTCACCTTGGCTTTAGAATCCAAAGGTCTGCCCATCCGCGCCTGGGAGTCCGTGCTGCCGGACGCTCTGCACTCTCTACGTTCGTTATTATGCACCTCAATCAATTGTACTCCTCACGAGCGTCTCTTTGCCTTTCCTCGAAAATCTACGTCTGGGATGAGTATGCCGACATGGCTTTCGTCTCCTGGGAAGGTATTGCTACGAAAATACATCAGAAACAAAGACGATCCATTAGTTCAAGAAGTAGAGTTGTTAGAATCTAATCCCCAATATGCTCATATCCGTTTTTCGGGAAGATACAGTCGCTATTAAAGACCTTGCTCCTGCTGGCGATTCCCCTATCCGGACCGAGACGAGACCTGAAGTTCCGATTGAAAACGTTGACGTTCCACAAAACTTAGATGTTGAGACTCAAGATCAAATTCTAGATGCACAGACGCCAGTAATAGACCAAGCTCCCATTCCCCAAAATCAAGATTCACCTACCAATCCTCCTCTGCGTCGCTCCTCTCGTATCAGACAACCAGTTGATCGATATGGTTACTCTTAGATTTAAGTTTAATTAGTTTAAGCTAGTATGTACATTTAGGTTAGAAAACCTGCGCCTTACATGTGATCGTTTCAGAATTTGAGAGGGGAAGAATGTAATAATTTTTGGTCTTCCTTAAATTCTGAACCATGTTTTATTTGTGAAGTATAATCCAATACAGTTATACATGTATTTAATACTATAGAGAATGTGTAATTTATCAAAATTAACGTATTCTATATCCTCTATGTTTTGCAGGTTTAAGTAATTTTCAGGTGAAAATTAATAAAATGATAAATATAAAAACATAATAAAAGTTTGATAAATAATAATGAATAAAAGAGCATCTTGATAAAATCATTGATAATAGTTCTTTGGTACGTATAAGTATTATTCTTTGGTATAGCGCTCTAACTTAATGATACTGATTGATTTACTAAAGTATTTCTTGAATGTACCTTTAACGCTAAGATAACTCAATTCTTTGTATTTGTACTATTATTTATTTAATTAACGTAGTTCTTATGTTTTCTTTTGCAGTTGTGTCAAAGATGTTAGCGGTATTTTTAGTTGATTAAAACCTAAGTTGAGCTGTTTTCATTTTGGGTCCTACTCATTTCAGGTGCGACTGGAGTTCTTCTTGGTGAAGAAGTTGCTAGTGTCTTGGAGGAGTTTAACAGTGTTCATACCCTGAAAGCTGTCCTCCATGACAACACAAATACAAACATTGGCTGGGAGGGAGGCCTTGTAACAGCTCTGGAAAATAAAATTGAGCGGAAATTGCACACCATTGGCTGTTTACTCCATCAGAATGAGCTTCCTTTCAGAGCTGTTTTCAAGCATCTTGATGGCAGTACCAAAAGTCCCACTGCTTTCAATGGTCCGCTGGGAAAACTGTGAAATTGACTACCAAGATCTGCCACAAGTGGAATTCACCAAACTCAGTGGCCCCCTGGATGACATGGAATTTGCTGAGGAGACACTGAATGATCTCAGTAGCGACCAGAGGCTTCTTTTGGAGTATGTGCTTGGAATTTCCAGGGGCAAAGTCAACCCAAGATTTGCTGCCTGGAAAATTGGACCATTAAACCATGCAAGATGGTTGACTTTGGCAATTAGATTGATGTGTCTGTGGACCAGAGGTGCTTACCCTCCAGAACTACAGGATAAGCTTTACCAGGCCATCAAGTTCATTCTGGAAGTGTATGCAGTCAGTTGGTTTGAGATCAAAAGGGACAGCAAGTTCCACAATCAGCAGCTGTACATCTTCAACATGATCCAGAGGATCAAGCAGCAGTCTGAAGAAATCCAGGGTGTTGCTTTCAAGAACCTGAAGTACAATGCTTTTGCCTTGCTACCCGAGAATGTGCTGTACTCCATGATGAAGTCTGATGACTTGGAAGTGAGAGAAGCTGCTCTCAAGAAAATTCTGTCCATCAGGTAAGCATTTATTAATTTTAAAAAATGTGAAAATTTTTTTTTATTATGGGGGATTTATTTAATAAAAAAAAAGGCCCGAGTTCTATAAATCCCCATAATAATTTTTTTTTTCACATTTTCTTATCCCAATTCCCCCCTTCCCCTCTGATAATGGAAATAATCTTACCTTCTTTCTGAAAAAAAATTTGATTATGGGGATTTATAGAACAAACAGTGTCTGGCCAAAGCCCTAAGCCACCAGATGAGGCCTTCCTTTGCTTCTAAGGGTTCTTACAGTGAAAATTATGATCATCTTGGGATCTAAATGTGTCTGTCTGACTCTGTACATGTTTTTTTTTTACTTTTTTTCAATAAAATTGTAACTTTTTTCAGGATTTTTTTAATGAAAATAGCATGTTTTTTTGGCTGAAAATTGCAGAAATGCGTATTTTTTGGTATGATTTTTTTGACGATTTTTGAAACGGTTTCCTCAAAAAATGGTTAAAGCTAGGGATCTGAAATTTTTTGTCAGTTATCATCATATTAAGCCCTGACTATCTCGACTAGTCCAAAGTCGATATCTAAAAAAAATGCGGAAAACCAACTTACCTTATTGGTAAATGCACCCCCCCCCCTATTTACTCATTATTTTATTATGAATGTTTTGTGTGTACATAACAAACAAACTGATATGTCCAAGTCACTATTCAAAACATACAGTATGAATAAACAACTCAGAGGAAAATGACCATTTTATTTTTCGAATCAATTAATTCTATCACCATACAATTTACAAATGCAGTGCCAGTCCACGCAGGCAAGACAATTGTTTACTGCAAGATTTTCATAATTAGAAGTGTACTTTCTTTGCCTTCTCTCTAGCAAAGTGGTAAATGATTCTGATGAAATTTAAGGTTATGCAATTTCATCCTAAAAGCTGTAATCAGCCAGCTGATATAAGGTTTAAAATGAATGGGGAGGTAATTGAGGAAGTACAAGAGTTTAAGTATTTAGGTCAAACTATTACCAGCTCCTTGAGTGATGACTTGGATATAAGAAAATCTTGAAGCCTGTGTGCTAAAGTGAATATGACCATGAGGAACTTTCGATTCTGTACAAGTGAAGCTAAAGACACACTCTTTCGTACTTTCTGCAGTAATATATATTGACAGCAATTCTGGGTGAATTATAAAAAAAGGTTCTGGCAGAACCCTAAATTTGCTGTACAACAGGTCTTTTAGACTCTTACATAAATTACTCCCGAGATGCTCAGCTTTGCAAATGTTTGCTACCCGCATTGTCCCGAGCTTCCTGGAGGTAACAAGATGTGCTCAATACAGTCTATTGCAAAGAATTAAAAAATCAACCAACCCAATCATACAAGCTATCCATGAGTCCTGCCATTTATCCTTTAATCTATGGACTTCATGGTACGAAAACGTCTGTCTGTAGCTCCACTTAACTTCAACATTACAGTATTATTTCTAATCAATTGTATATATTTTTATCCTTAGTATATGAACTGTCATTATATTTGTCATATGGACTATAGTCTGCCAATAAACCTTTTCATTTTCATTTCATTTAAAGTATGGGCTAACTGGCTTTCAATTACAATGGTTCCCAGATCTGTCAGTCAGTCTTGGGCATTGGTGGACTGCAGATAATATTTTATCTGTTTCAGTTTGATTATGATAATCTCTATAAAATGTATGTTCATTAATTATATTTCCTCTGTTACTTAATCAATTGCTTTATTAATATTTTTAGATTTTATCCCCTTCTTTCCGGGCCCTGGGGATTTATCCCGGCTTCCCTGCCCTCTCAGCAGTCCTGGTTACCTGTGAAAACTTGCCTGCTGATGCAATTAACCTTGTAAGTGTTATTTTTGTTTTTTTTTCTGATTAAATTGGGCAAAGGAGGCTGTACTTTTCTTAAATCCTCCCACCATAAGCAGAGGAGTAAGTCTTTAAAAGAGTCAGACTGGCTATGCCCCAGAGATCTTAAAGGTGAGAACCCAATTTCAAATTGACAGGAGCTGCCTATCTAACATAACCACACTAAAATTGGAAACTTGCTCACCCTGATTTCTCTCATTTTTAGCAGTGCGGATGGTGCTAAAGTCAAAGGATTTATTTTTACTCAATTTAAGGCCCTGTGGGTGGTCCTCACTGGCAGCTCAATCTCCCATCTCAGCAACCAGCAGCAGCTGCTTGACCCCACTAACAGAGTATCCAGTCGGTGAGTAACGCAAATGCATTCTTACAAGAAACACTTGCTGGCATTGTGCCCCCATTTCATTACTACAGTACTTGCACAAACCCTCTAGTGGTAGATTTTCTCTAATAAAGTATCAGTAGAAAACCATTTTTAAACACTATTTACCCCCATGTCTGGGGGTCCCCAGGCACTTAACCCCCCTTTTTGATTGAACCTTCGTATCGTGGTTCATGGGGTCTCCATGGAATGAAATACCTGCAAACAGTGAAGGGCAGTTGTATTTACAATAAATTGGAAAATCTTGGTATCCTAGGATGATGGCCAATTTTGTCCTAGAAAACCAGGATAGTGAGAACCCCTGAAAACAAGAAACCCTAGTTGGAAATATTCAGACCCTATGTCCAGAGGGGAGGGGGTTAATGGACTCAAATAAAATTTTTCTTGTTATATTCAAATTCAGCACTTCAAAATGCATAAATGAGGACCCTTACACAATTTGTACCATATTTAGAAAGTTTTGATTTACCCCCCCTCCCCACCCATATTACTAGGATACACAACTATTTGCACCTCTGCCTGATATGAATCCAATAGAGCACATTTGGGGGTACTTGGAAGAGCATTGAAGAAACTGATGCAGAAACCAGCTACAAAAGTAGATTTACTTAGAAACATCCAGAATGAGTAGAAAAAAATCAATCAGGTGGACATTGATAACCTAATTAAAAGTATGCCAAAACAAGTTGTTGCATTGGAAAAAAGCTGGTGGCAAGTTATTGATTATGGTGAGTGTGTGTAAAAAAATTCTTGGTCAGGACATCATCTTGGGTGATACAAATATGTATAAAGTTTTATGGATTGATTTATATTACGGTAAGCAATTCAAAAGTTATGGTGCAGACCTCCATGTTGACCTCTGATGTTTGATGCAAGGACCTGATTCTTGCTCATGACACACAGTCTTGTGACAATAAATACAAGTATGAAGTTTCATTAATCTATCTTAAGTGGCTCAAAAGTTATGGCATATACTTTCCAGGGCTGTGGAGTCGTCGGTGATAAAATTTGCCGACTCTGACTCCAGAAATCTGACTTGTATAATTACGACTCCGACTCTGATGGAATGTTAAGGCCAAATTGATTATGATTAGCTTTATTAGGCCAATGGAAATTCATAAACAAGGCATTTCGTCACCACCCCATGACTCATCAGTTACTTAGTGGCTGTAACTATGCCTTAATGGCTTTTTTTCTCTTTATTCAAAAATTACAATAAATCCCAAAATACAAACTGATTGAAGCTTAAACAAAATAAGATTATTATTGGTTTAGCAAATTAATAAGATGTTTTTGTATTATTATAAACATCCGTAATACATAATATTTTCCATCAGCAGTGAGTGAAAAATATTCAAAAACAGCAGATTTATACTTTTGATGTAACATTACGCTGTTATCATTACTTATCAAATTGAAATCTAAAAATCTGAAAAAGATTTAGGGTTGCTAGTACAAAATTTTTAAATTTCCTTTTATTAATTATGTTAATTAATTAATTATAATCCTTATTAATTATAAGCAACTATATTTATATATTATTTATATTTATATATTATATATTATATATTATTTATATATTATATTATATATTAAAACATTAGGTTAAATCTATTTCATTCATAAAATTGAGCTAGGCCTAGGCTGCTATGGTTATAGTTGAAGGATTTGCACCGACTCCGACTCCATCCAACTATGCACTTCCGACTCTGACTCCACTCAAAATTGACTGACTCCACAACTCCGACTCCACAGCCCTGATACTTTCACTTGACTTTTTACGTTTTCTTGCTCAAAATACATTGTATTATGATCACCCATATGTGTGTGAAGTTTTAACAATTTGTGTCGAGTGGTTCAGATATTATGCCATAGATCATCCCTTTGACCTTTACTTGTGACCTTCACTTCTCATGCAGGGACCTGCATGAAAAGTCAAAATTAACACAATTTGTAAATACAAATTCATTTGTTAGAATTACCAGCATTTTTGTTTGTTCCTGGTCTTCTATTGTGACCCCTTTATCCTGGTTACTGAAAAACTGAACAAGTCTATCATACAGTTAAATTTGCGTCATATTTCAATACAAAATAATTTTTATTATACTGTATAACTATAAATTGCCTCAATTTTTGGGTATAGCCTACTGGAGATTGGTAAATTGTTTATGGAAAATACCAACAACAAAATATGTTCAAAAAGATATAAAATTTTCCACACGCTTACATCAGCAAAACCATAAAGAGAAATGCTTGACAGACTTACAATGCTTCTTGGTTTGCATAATGCTCAAGACAAGAGAAGTTTTGTTTTTATTTAGTAAAGGAAGGACATTTTCAACAAAGTATTTGAAGGGTGTGACAAAATTTATCAAAGGTAAGTTACAATTACATTCATTGGTTTATCACCATGCCTGGAGCACAATGCTATTGATAATTTATAGCACTCATACACACAAAAATAATCATTTTTTTCAAATGCAGATATCTCTATTAATACTGGTTGTAGCAAGTTCAATATGGAAATGAATATCCAAGAGAATTTCCTCATCTTTTGAATGCCACATACTGAATTCATCCATCATTCTTTGTTTTTAAGATGTCATGAAAATCAGTATTAGCTTTTTTAGGGTACACCCTGTGTGTGTGTGTGTGTTAGTCAATGTCTAAAATCAGGCAATTTGTAAATTGACTGAAATTTTAGGCAATGTATCAAATTGTGATGCACCCTAACCTCACCTTTCTGGTAATGCTGCATATGCATGCCCACTGGTATTTCCCAATATGTTACCTAAAAATTCATTAGGTTAGATTTTATATTTATCACAATTTGACACTACATCAAATTTCAGTCAATTTACAAATTGCCTGATTTTAGACTGATTAACGTAATATATACACTGGTCCACAAAACTATTTATGAATTTAGAAACATTATCTAGATATTAATGGTAGCTTTATTTTTTGAGATTTAGTAAAATTTATTTTATGTTAATATATATTTTATGGTAATTTATGTTATGCAGAACACAAATAAATTAGTATAAGACAATAATTATTAGATTAAATACAATATCTTGCCACTTTAAAAGTCACTGTAATTAATTCCCATAGAGTTTCTTCGATATTTTGATAATTTGGCATCACTAAATTAAAATTCCTCTAATTTTGAAATTAGCGGCACAGACTAAGAATATGCACAGTTTAGTGTGCTGTCAGCGTTGATAGGGGAAGGTTCATTTTAACGCTGTTCAACAAATTTTTTACTTATATATTTCCAGTTTGAGAGGATGGTTAAGACATGCGAGTTATCTAGCCAAGACTTCGGAGAATTGACTGCTCTTGTTAAAATGGATAATTATTCCAATACAAGTATTGCAAAAATGCTGAAGATAAGTGAAGGTACAGGCAGATACCATAAGAAATGTATTTTAAACCAAGGAAGTACCTGTACGTTAGTCCAAACTGAAAGAAAGAGGGTTTTGTCAGGGCATGGTGTAAGGCATCTAAAATTTCTGGCTTTGGAGAATAGATTTATGACAGCAAATGACTTGAGTAAAGAATTAGTGAAAGCAGGAGAAACAAAAGTTAGTGCTGATATGGTAAGAAGAAGGTTAACAGGTAATAAAATATTTGCTAGTGAGTAAGAAAAAAACCTTTATTGTATGGAGTGATGAAAGCAGATTCAAAATTTTTGGTAGTGATAAAAGGAGGAAAATTGTTAATAGATGAATTGGTGAAGAATATAAGAATGAACGCCTTATTCTGACAGTGAAAAAAGGAGGTGGGGGAATCAATGTGTAGGGCTGCTTCTCATCAAAGGGAGTTGGAAAATTATACCGAATCACTGGGAATGAAAATGGACACATGGATCAATATGTATTCAAACATCTATTCACCAATATTGCAATCCCAGCTGCTAAGGAACTTTATGGAGATTATGCAAACTTCATATTTTAACAGGATGAGGCTCCTAAGCATAGTGCTAAATCACTAAAACAGCTCTACAGTAAGCTTGAAGAAGAAGGGTTTAAACTGCTAGGATGGCCATCTCAGAGTCCAGATTTAAATCCTATTGAACATCTTTGGGATGAGTTCATGAGAAAAGTAAGAACAAGAGAAGATAAGGCAAAAAATAATTATGATTTATGAAGAGTTCTTCAAAAAGAGTGGTATAAAATCAGTCCTGAATCATGCACGAAGTTGGTTGACTCAATGCCTCAGTGTCTTGAACTAGTTTGAAAGAACAAGGGTGGCCACACAGAATACTAATTTTCATAAGTTTTATAAATGAATTTTTATAAATAAGTATGGTATTTTTCTTTTATTAGCCTGTTTTATTATTAAATATATGAAATATTATATTACAATTAAATATCTTATTATGTATACATTCTTATTCCAAATATATTGCAACTTACGATTCGTAAATACTTTTGTGGCCCAGTATATATATATATATACAGGGTGGGCGGAAAGTAGCTCCCTATTTTGGATTGGTAAAAAAATACGTATATTATCCATTTATTTCAGAAGAAATAATATGAAAAGGTAGGCATACATGGTAGGTTTTCTCTAAAATTCAATGTGGGCTCCAACTCTTTCCACCAGCTTCTGGAGCCACCCAGGAATGGCGTCCACTGACTTTAGCAGGAACTCCGGCGGGATGGAGGACATGACTTCCCGAATTTGGTCCTCCAGTTCTTCCAATGTCCTCGGTTTGGTGCGGTAGACTTCTTCCTTTACCCACCCCTAAAGAAAGAAGTCGCACGGTTACCGCTGAAAAATGGCAGAATCGGTTCAGTGTAACGGTGTGGTGTGGTATGACCTCAGATCAGGTTGTGGGCCCGTTCCTTCTGCGCAACACCATGAATGCTGAGCAGTACCTTGCTATGTTGCGAAACGAGGTCTGGCCGGTTGTCAGCACATGGGAGAACATCGACGATCTGATATTTATGCAAGATGGCGCCCCTCCGCACTTCGCTCTTGTTGTCCGTGAGTGGCTGGATGGCCACTTCCCTGGGTGTTGGATGGGTCGTCGTGGTCCACATCAATGGCCAGCCAGGAGCCCTGACTTGACACCATGCGACTTCTTTCTTTGGGGGTGGGTAAAGGAAGAAGTCTACTGCACCAAACCAAGGACATTGGAAGAACTGGAGGACCGAATTCGGGAAGTCATGTCCTCCATCCCGCCGGAGTTCCTGCTAAAGTCAGTGGATGCCATTCCTGGGTGGCTCCAGAAGCTGGTGGAAAGAGTTGGAGCCCACATTGAATTTTAGAGAAAACCTACCATGTATGCCTACCTTTTCATATTATTTCTTCTGAAATAAATGGATAATATACATATTTTTTTACCAATCCAAAATAGGGAGCTACTTTCCGCCCACCCTGTATATCTATATATCTATATATATATATCGGGTGGCCCCAAAAAAATGGCACCAATTTTGAGAAGTGATATCTCAATAACCATTGCAGCTAGGGACTTAAAAAAACAACTAAATGAAAGATAATTCTTTTCTCTTTAAATACTTATTCTATGGCTTGATGGTTATAAGCCCATATAATGCCCGAAATTGGCTTCCAAAAAAATATTTTAAAAAAAGTTGCGCATTTATATTTATTCCTTGATCCTAATTTTAAATGAAATTTTTCTATTCCAGACCCCTCAAGATGGGATTGAGAGAATCTGATAAGAACATTATACAAGCACTACGTGAAGAAAAAGGATATTCATTAAACAGAATCCTTTACAAATTTCCAAATAGAAATTGGAAAAAAAGAACTGGCACATTTTTTACAAAAACTTAAAGAAACCGGCAGCAGTCAACGGCGTCTGGGAAGTGGTCGACCAGAAACTACTAGAACGCCAGAAAACATTGAAAAAGTAAATGAAATGGTTTTAAGTCAAGAGGAACAACCGGGAACAAGTAAAAGTGAACGTGACTTTTTCAATGTTTTCTGGTGTTCTAATAGTTTCTGGTCGACCACTTCCCGGACGCCGTTGACTGCTGCCGGTTTCTTTAAGTTTTTGTAAAAAATGTGCCACAGTTCTTTTTTTCAAATTTATATTTGGAAATTCGTAAAGGATTATGTTTAATGAATATCCTTTTTCTTCACGTAGTGCTTGTATAATGTTCTTATCAGATTCTCTCAATCCCATCTTGAGGGGTCTGGAATAGAAAAAATTTCATTTAAAATTAGGATCAAGGAATAAATATAAATGCGCAACTTTTTTTTGTATATTGTTTTTGGAAGCCAATTTTGGGCATTATATGGGCTTATAACCATCAAGCCATAGAATAAGTATTTAAAGAGAAAAGAATTATCTTTCATTTGTTTTTTTAAGTCCCTAGCTGCAATGGTTATTGAGATATCACTTCTCAAAATTGGTGCCATTTTTTGGGGCCACCCGGTATATATATATCTATATATATATATATATATATATATATATATATATATATATCTATATATATATATCTATATCTATATCTATATATATATATCTATATATATATATCTATATATATATCTATATATATATATATCTAATATATATATATCTATATCTATATATATCTATATATATATATCTACAGTGCCCGCGAAAAGTATCCGATCACTCAAGAAAATACAATATTTTCCCTTGATATTCAGAGACACATAATTCACTTTCTATTTGTTCTAGCGACATCTGGTAACTTTGAGGTTGCTCGCTGATATGAGAGCTATCCAACGCATTCTCAAATTAGTGTTCTGGTAGCCTTTGTTGCGGGTGGCTGTGTCTCAAAGTTGTCAGATTTCACTGTTTGTATAAATTTATTGATATTTTGTTATTTTTTACAGAAAGTGGTGTAAATAAAATTTATATATAATGTGTGCTAAAAAACAACTTAAGAGTGATTGTCGAGGTGCTATTGTTGCTTTGCATACATGTGGGAAATCACAGAGACAGATAGCTAAGGAATTAAACATATCCCAAAGTACCGTTAATTTATGGGTTTCACGGGCTAAGAACAATGCCGGCCTAACCACGCCAGTCCCTAAAAAACGATCTGGCAGACCGAGAAAAAACAAATTCACAAACAGACAAACTTATGAAACGTTTAGTATTGAAAAACCCAACAATAACTGCGAAAGAAATAAAATTTAATATGAATAATTTGTTATCTGGTGTTTCTGAACGAACTATCCAGGAGCGGCTCCAAAAAGAACTCGGATTACCATCTCGCCATGCTGCTAAGAAACCGTTCATTAATGAAAAAATGCGTAAAAAACGTGTCGCATTTTGTAAAAAATATATTCATTGGACTGTTGATGACTGGAAGAAGGTTTTATTTAGTGATGAGTCGACATTTTTGACATTCAGAAGTTGTCCAAAAAAGGTTCGCCGGCCCATTGGCTCAAATAGGATGGACCCTAAATACACCCTAAAGACAATGAAACACCTTCCAAGTGTGATGGTTTGTGGTTGTTTCGGTTACTATGGGCGTGGAAACCTATATTTTCTTCCGAAGAACACAACTATGAATGGTGCACGGTATTTAGCAATGCTACAGGATAAACTTCCAATGGCAATGGCAATCCAAAGGACAAAAACATACATGCATGATGGTGCACCATGTCACAGGGCCAAAATAGTGACAAAATGGATTACTGACAATAAATTTGATATTTTGGATTGGCCTGGTAATAGTCCAGATCTCAATCCGATAGAAAATATGTGGCTAATAATAAAAAATAAGGTTGAATGCCACGACACTGGCTCAGTCGAAAAATTACAAGAAGCCATCAAAAAGGTATGGTGCAAGGAAATATCAGTGGAAGTTTGTCAAAACTTGATTAAATCCATGCCAAAACGTCTAGAACAAGTCATCCAAACCAAAGGACAGATGACAAAATACTAATATAAGGTTAGTATACATTTAAACATTGTTTTTTATGTAAAAAATACAAATTTCCAGGGTGATCGGATACTTTTCACGGGCACTGTATATATATCTATATATATCTATATACAGGGTGGGCGGAAAGTAGCTCCCTATTTTGGATTGGTAAAAAAATACGTATATTATCCATTTATTTCAGAAGAAATAATATGAAAAGGTAGGCATACATGGTAGGTTTTCTCTAAAATTCAATGTGGGCTCCAACTCTTTCCACCAGCTTCTGGAGCCACCCAGGAATGGCGTCCACTGACTTTAGCAGGAACTCCGGCGGGATGGAGGACATGACTTCCTGAATTCGGTCCTCCAGTTCTTCCAATGTCCTCGGTTTGGTGCGGTAGACTTCTTCCTTTACCCACCCCCAAAGAAAGAAGTCGCACGGTGTCAAGTCGGGGCTCCTGGCTGGCCATTGATGTGGACCACGACGACCCATCCAACGCCCAGGGAAGTGGGCATCCAGCCACTCACGGACAACAAGAGCGAAGTGCGGAGGGGCGCCATCTTGCATAAATATCAGATCGTCGATGTTCTCCCATGTGCTGACAACCGGCCAGACCTCGTTTCGCAACATAGCAAGGTACCGCTCAGCATTCATGGTGTTGCGCAGAAGGAATGGGCCCACAACCTGATCTGAGGTCATACCACACCACACCGTTACACTGAACCAATTCTGCCATTTTTCAGCGGTAACCGTGCGACTTCTTTCTTTGGGGGTGGGTAAAGGAAGAAGTCTACCGCACCAAACCGAGGACATTGGAAGAACTGGAGGACCGAATTCGGGAAGTCATGTCCTCCATCCCACCGGAGTTCCTGCTAAAGTCAGTGGACGCCATTCCTGGGCGGCTCCAGAAGTTGGTGGAAAGAGTTGGAGCCCACATTGAATTTTAGAGAAAATCTACCATGTATGCCTACCTTTTCATATTATTTATTCTGAAATAAATGAATATACGTATTGTTTTACCAATCCAAAATAGGGAGCTACTTTCCGCCCACCCTGTATATATATCTATCTATATATATATATATATATCTATCTATATATATATATCTATATCTATATATATATATATATATATGAAAATTATTTCACGAAAGTAACACGTGAAAAATATTTATGATGAATAAAACCACAAAGGAAAGGAAACACAGAATGGTGCTCAAGCGCTTTCGTCTAATGACATCCTCAGGAACACTGAAGTACATAGAGTTACAGCCTATATATAGGTTACAGAAAAAAAAAAATATATATATATTAGGCCGTTTCGAAAAATCGAAATTTATGATGGCTCAACGCACACATACTAAAAAAGTAATATGTCATGAATAAAGACTTCATGCAAAATATTAAGACAAGAGCTTATTGTTATCCCACCCCTCAATGCATATCTATTTTACCCCTCATGAGAAAATTTTCATTTTTCTGGCAAATATATTTATTTATTTTGTGATGTCCTCTTAAATTTGGTATATAAAATTCATAAATAAAATTGGAAGATAAGTAGGTCATTTTCAGGAATGGTCCAGTAACCCCCCTATATTCTTTAGAGAGAATTCTAGAAAATTCTTCCTTCAGGATAACTATTCTAGAATTTTCATTTTTTCCCTTTATGGATTATATGATGTTTTATTTGCTTTTTCATCTATAATTACTGATATTTTCACAAGTTTACTGTTCTAAAAAGGTTACTTCATGCTTTACAAACTTTCTTACAGTAATCAAGTCATAATATAATTTAGGTGAGTGATTAATGATTATATTATATTATTATTAAGACTAACAGGTGGTAAAACTTTTTCCCTCAGAATTATGGCAAAAACCAGAAACAAGTGTGAAGTCTGGTTGGTCGAACAAGTGCTGGAAGAGGGTTTTTCTGAGAAGCAGCTTCCAACTAACAGTGATGTCCTTAAACGTCTTTTTATCACATTAAGGTGGGAAAGCAAAATGTCTCTGTAGCTTGCGCAACTGTAGCCAACGAAGTTATTGCTATGTGGGAAAAAGCCTCCTTAATTACATCCCACAAGCCTTATATTGTCTCAAGCTTAAAAGGCTTTACAATAAGCATGAAGGGCTGGTCAAGAACCGAACTCGACGAACTCCTACCCAAGAGAAGAATGAAGCAGAATTGTCACCAGCTTAAAGAAGCTTTTCGATGTAGCTCATTCAGAAGTGGAACAGAAATAAAATTGCAGGAGGATAAAGATTTTCTTAAGGATCAAAGGAACGATCGGAAAATGATTATGGGTCCAGAAGACAAGGAGTTTTCAAGAAAGGCAAAAGCACGACAGATAAGCATGGAAAGAATAGAAAAACTTCGCAGGAAAATCAAAGAAGAAGAATGAGGCAATTGACAAAGGTTGTAGATCTCAACCATGTGAAAATTCCGGTTTCAGGAGGAAGTGAAGAATCATCTGGTGATGAATTGTTCTACAGAGCACTCTCATCATCATCTTCAAAAAGGAGAAGCTTGAACCAGGTGTAATTGTTAGGGATAAAAGTTCTTGGCTGCTCTGGACCGCACTGGAACATCTGCAAGAGCTGCTATGCACATTGTGGCACCTGCCCTTTCAGCTGCTGGAGTGGAAATTGAAGAGATCACACTTTCATCATCCTCTATTTACAGGTCTCGGCGATCAACACGGATGCAGATGGGAGAAGACATTAAAGCCAGTTTCCAACCAAATACCCCTTTAATAATTCATTTGATGGAAAGCTTCTTCCATCCATGCATGGGGTAAGATTGATGTAATGCCCATTGTTGTGACTGGTGCAGGCGAATTAGAAAAATTACTGTCTATTCCAAAGCTTATTTCTGGAACGGGAGAAGAAATGGGGAGAGCAGTTTTAGATGTCTTGAAGCAATGGCCACAAGTAAATGAGTGGTAGCAGGCCTTTGTTTTGATACTACTGCAAGCAATACAGGTATCCATGCTGGGGCTTGTACCATCATCCAAAAGGCCCTTCAGAGATCACTCCTTTTTCTGGCATGCCGCACCATATCCACGAGCTTCTTATCACTGCAGTTTTTGACATGTTTTTCTCTTCTTCGGGTCCACAAATTCCCTTATTCAATCGATTCAGAGATTGTTGGGATAACGTTGATCAGCAGAATTACAAGCCCTATGAACCCAATGATCTCACCTCAGAATCTTTAGATCATTGGATCTTGAAGCACAGAGACAAGCTTATTCTTTCATCAACTCCAAACTTCAAGAGGGCCACACTCGAGGTGACTACAGGGAATACTTAGAACTTGCACTTATCTTCCTTGGTTGTCCATATGCCTAAAACAAATAAAGGCTCTGATAGCAGATTCCACTACCCAGGAGCTTACAGCAGAGCTAGATGGATGGGAAAGGGCATCTATTCCTTAAAAATTTACTTATTTAGGAACCAATTCCTTCTCACCCTCATGAAAAACAAGCTCTGATACGAATAAACGCCTTTTCAGTGACAGTTTATCTTCAAGCTTGGTATACATCTCCAGTTGGAATTGATGCTCCAGCAATGATTTGGCCCTCCTCAAGATGCTACATATCTACAAGATCCAGGTTGATAAGGAAGTGGGTGCTACAGCCCTCAAAAAACTTCAGAACCATGGTTGGTACTTGAGTGAGGATCTTGTAGGATTTGGCTTTTTCTCAAACCTCGAGACTGAAGATGATAAGGTTCTAATGCTCCACAACCTTCACCACGCGCCTCCTCGAAAAGTGAGGGCAAGAAAGGTGGACCCCCGAATGTTGCAAAACCCAATGACTTAAAGATTACCAGTTTTTGTCACAACTCAAACACAAGACTTCTTCAAGTGTTTGAAAATAGAAATTCCCAAGAAACTTGAAGACATTGAGGAGCCCGTAATCGGGTCATGGCAGTCAAAGTAATCAACGACTCTGCTGAACGAGGAGTCAAACTGCTACAGAGTTTAATGAGAAGCTCACAAAGAGTGAGGAAGAGAGACAACTGGCCTTTCAAATCATTGAAAATCAGAGAAAGGAGGTCCCTCAGCCACTGAATCCCTATATTCTTAATCAATATGTCTTAAATAGAATTTAAGTCGCTTTGTTTTAAAACATATTTTCGTTCAGTCTTATATTTGCTCTAATTATCCATTAATGTAAAAGAAGTGCCATCTGAGGGGTGCCCTTTTATCATTCAAATAAAATGATATTTTCTCTATTTGTTTTTCTTCCTTTACATAAAAAACTAAAAGTGTGTGCGTTTATCAAAATCAATTGAAAAATTACCATGTAATCGTGAAACGGTCTAATATATATATACATATACACAAACTCAGAATGGTCCCCTGAGAAACTTATATGTTAAACACAGACCATGCATGGAACAAGGAACTCTTCTGGGAAAATTAAATCCACTATAGTCCGAATAAGTAATGGTAAATGACAAATACCACAGTTTTTCTTTTTCATGATGCTAGCCCGACGTGGGCAACGGGTCTCTCGCAAAGAGATCCCATAAATATAGCTTCCCTCACCAGCTATCTGCAAAGCAGACAGGATCCAGCTTTGGGACATGGACCTAGGGTTTAAAGCAAGCCCAGTCCCTACATTCAGAACCTCTATATAAGTAAAAGACTCGTTGCATTCACGTCGGATTGAATAAATCAAAGAAAATAGGGGTAACTATTGTATTTTTAGCCAAAAAAACCAAAACTTAAACCTCAACCGGGACATTGAGCGTCCACTTTTCAAGGCACGTAACACGTCCATTTAATATACACAAACTCAGAATGGTCCCCTGAGAAACGTATGTTAAACACAGACCGTGCATGGAACAAGGAACTCTTCTGGGAAAATTAAATCCACTATAGTCCGAATAAGTAATGGTAAATGACAAATACCACAGTTTTTCTTTTTCATGATGCTAGCCCGACGTGGGCAACGGGTCTCTCTTTGCGAGAAACCCGTTGCCCACGTCGGGCTAGCATCATGAAAAAAAAAACTGTGGTATTTGTCATTTACCATTACTTATTCGGACTATAGTGGATTTAATTTTCCCAGAAGAGTTCCTTGTTCCATGCACGGTCTGTGTTTAACATATATATATATATATATATATATATCAGTGGCGTGCATTTAGGGCATGCAGGTCATGCACTGCATGACCATTGATTTTTCGTAAATACAAAAATAAATTTTAAAAAGTAATTTATCTAACAACATTTAAAAGCAGTAAAAAATTACTTAAAAATTGAATTAATTTGTTTGAGAGAACTAAAGGAAAATATTTTTTTCTTAAGCCATAATAAAACATCGTTTTTCTTGCATCCCAGATGCAACAAACGAATTGCATTAGTGCAGCCATTGAAAAATCCTCCGCGAGTCAGTAGTGACTCAAATTCTTTTTCGTTAAATATCGTCGACTCACATGCAATTCCAAAAATGCATCCCACATTTAGTGCTACCCGTGCCAGTGTTCGGTGAGGATGTGCGCGTTCTGTGTTTTAACTTTTATTGCCACTTAATTTATTAATTTCTTAAATATCTTTCAAAATATCAGCCCTAATGGGTGAAATGTGTGTTATAGAAGAACTTTTGAAGAATGTTTTTTCAAAGAGAGACTTTGAAGCGAGACAATTAATTATAAATCATGGAAGGCCTATGCCGAAATTACCTAATTTACGGAGTTCCAACAAGAAATGTATGAGGCATTTTCAAACTAATTTATACGAAAGAAAAAACTGGTTAACAGGATGTGCTGAGTTAAATAAGTTATTTTGCTGGCCATGCTTGTTATTTAATTTAGAAAAAACTGTTTGGAATGAGAAGGGATACGATGATTTAAATAATCTACATATGGCTATGCTAAAACATGAACGTTCTCAGACACACAAAATCTCTGATCGATCTTAAAACATTCGGAAATGTTCGCATAGACTTACAATTAGATATTCATAAAAGACAAAGCATACAGCAGCATAATGAAAAGGTTAAACAAAACAGAGCTATTATGCGAAGATTGATTGATGCAGTTATTTTTTTAGGTCGACAAGAGTTATCATTTCGTGGTCATTTTGAATCTGATGCATCCAATAATCGCGGGAATTATAAAGAACTTTTATATTTATTCAGTAAGTATGATGAAAAATTGGCAAACCATCTAGATACAGCTTCTATTTTCTCGGGTCTCTCAAACAGAATACAAAATGACTTGATCGATGCGGTTCAAAAGGCAATGTTGAATGAAATAGAAAATTAACTTAATCAGGCAAAATTTGTTGCTATTCTTCTAGATGAAACGTCCGATGTATCAAACTATTCACAACTTTCAACTGTTTTGCGATATGTTACAAAAGATTGTGTTGCTAAAGAACGATTTAACGGGTTTAACGATGTGAGTGCAGACTGTTCAGCAAATGCTTTATCTGAACACGTATTTAAATGCATTGAAACTTGGAAGTGTGAAAATAAATTAGTTGCACAAACCTACGATGGTGCTGCTACAATGGCAGGACAATTAAATGGGTTGCAGTCAAAGGTAAGGCAGAAATATGAATCTGCAATCTTTATTCATTGTTGTGCCCATGTGCTAAATTTAGTTCTTTCACAAGCATGCTCTGCTATGAAAGAATGCAAAATATTTTTTTCTACAATAAATGGACTGGGTACGTTTTTTACTAAATCACCCAAAAGAACCAATGCGTTGGATAATATTGTTAAAAAAAGATTTTCCAAAGCTGCAGCAACTAGGTGGAATTACTCCTCGCGTCTAGTTAATACCGCAAAAGAAAATCTAGATTTCTTAAACAGCCTTTTTGAAAACATCATTGAGAATCCTGAATCATGGGATGAAGTCACTATAAATTCTGCAATTGGATTCCAACACAATTTAAAAGATCCTGATTTCCTGTTTTTATTAGAAGTATTTAGTGATATATTTTCCTTCACTGATGTTTTATTTAACATCCTTCAGACCAAAAATCTTGACATTGTGTATTGCAAAGAGCATATAGATAAAACTAGAACAATGCTCGAAAATAAACTGGATGACTTTTTCATGTTTTAAGAAACTTTGGAGGAAAAATATGGCATAGATGCAGCAAACCAAACTAAGAGATGCAGGAATAAATCTGACCAATCTGTTGACCCACAACAGCATTACAGAATCCTCTATAACAAAATTATTGACCAATTAAAAGTAAGATATTCATCATTAGAAGAGCATAAATTCCTGGAGCTTCTCAATTTTAGCAAAGCTGAAGAATATTGCAAAAAATTTCCAGTGGATGCTTTAAATTCGTTAAAGGCCACTTATGGTGATTTTTTTGATATAATTCATCTTCAGAGTGAACTATGTGTTTTGTATTCAATGGAGGACTTTATAAAGCAAAGTGTATGCAATTTAATGCATTATATTTATACCAAGGATCTTATTGATGCTATGCCAGAACTCTTCAAGCTTTGCAATTTGGTTTTGACAATTCCTTCTACGACTGCCTCTGTAGAGCGATCCTTTTCGGCATTGAAGAGAATTAAAACTTACCAAAGAAATACAACAGGAGAGCAAAGGATTTCAGGGTTAGCCCTTATGTCTATTGAAAAAGATTTGCTCCAACATTTAATTAAATCAGATTTCTATGAAAAGATAATAAACATATTTGTCCTGAAGGATTGAAGAATTGAATTAATTTATAAATGAGGTAAGTAAATAATAATTCTTATTTTTTATAGGTCTTTTTTTAATTTAGATGTACTTATCAGTGATCCCATTACTATGTTACGAAACTAAATGGTTCCTCTTATTGAATTAATTTAAGAAATAATTCAGTAGAATGCATGAGTAACCATGGGTGTCCGCAAGGGGGGGGCGGCAAGAGGGGCAGTTGCCCCCCCCCCCTGGAAATTTATGTTTGCCCACGCAACGGCTTCTATAATTCTATTGCAGCTTAGTCAGTATTTAGTTTCCAATTTAATGGCTGAAATAGTTAAAATTCGTTTGGCTTCTGGGTCCCCGACCCCACTGGGGAAGCTTACAACGCTCCCCCAGACCCCCTAGCTGCATGCTCATGCACTTCATCGAAACATGCTCTTGATAACCCATCGTCTGTGGTTGATGCAAATGCATCACAGATATATTTTGACACCATTCTTTTCCATGAAAATGTATCATTAGTTAAAATTCGTTTGGCTTATGGGGCTCTGGCCCGGACCCCGCTGGGGGAGCTTACAGCACTCCCCCAGACCCCCTAGCTGCATGCTCAGTGCGAGCGAAGCGAGCACTTTGTGTTATCATTTTTGTAGCTGAGCCCCCTCTTGGAAAAATTCCTGCGGACACCCGTGAGTAACTATTGCATGCCCAACCTCGAAGGTCACCGCACGCCACTGATATATATATATATATACACACACACAAAATAAACAGAGAAATAAAATTAAAAATTAAAGGATTGTGGGAGGGGCATACAAATTTGTGACGAAAAACTATTGATTTTTAGCACAAGATCAAATGAATTGTTTCCAACCAATGTTATAGATAAAATAAAAAAAACCTACCAATTTTTAGCACAATATCAAATGGATTGTTTCCAACCAATGTTATAAAAAAAATATACAAATTTATACTGGAAATCTGCCCGGGTTTTAGCACACTGCCATTCATGTATATAAAAATAAATTGAAAAGTAAAAGTTATTAGAGTGGCATACAAGTTTACCAAAGATTTAGCATTCTACCCTTCTTATCTAAATCTGTTCTGAAGGAATTCAAAACAACAGGATCGAGTTGAAAAAGACCTTTGCTTATGTTGAAGTTATTTGTAAGTTGGATAATGGCAGACTCAAGAATATTTCTATTAACAATGTTGCTAGAGTGAAATAAAACTGAAGCATTATTCCAATCAATACAGTGGGATAACTCTGACAAATGGACAAAAAGGGCACTGGACGACTGTCCTGTTCTAATGGAATATTGCTGCTGTTTTATACTGTGTGCAAATCCTTTCCCGTCTGACCTATGTAAAAGGAATCACATTGTTTACAACCAATTTTATAGATAATGCCTGAATTATTGGTAGGGCTATTTTTTACTATGATATTTTTCACAATATTGTTATACGAAAATACTACATTAATATCCCAAAGTTTAAGTACATTAGCAATGCCTAAAAAGCCTGGGAAAAATGGAAGTACTAAAATATTTTTTGACAAAGTATGAGTGTTATTATTGACACGATAGAAAGTTCATTTTGCCTTGTTGAGACAAGATTCCATAAACACAGATGGATAAACACAGATCACTTCCAATACTGTTGATTTTTTCTAATTCGGCATCGATGTATTCCGGACTGGCGATCCTAAGGGCGCGGAGAAACATTGAAGAAAAAATGGCCTTCTTAGTGGGGGGGTCATGTCCTGAGTAAAAGTGTACGAAGGGCAAATTGTTTGTTTTTTTCCAATAGATACTAAACTTAAAACCTGGGCTTTCCCTATGTACACACACATCCAAAAATGGGATTGAATTGTCTTGTTCCACTTCTAAAGTAAACTTAATGGAGGGGACTTGATCATTTAACTGAAGGAGGAAGTTATCGATAGGGTTGTGGAGTCGGTCCAAAATTTTCCGACTCCGACTCCACACATTGTAAAAAATCTAAAAATCTGACTCCGACGCCTCACATTTTAAATATATGACTCCGACTCCTCTAGTGTTTCACTCTATAATTATCATAATAATAAGACATTTCATCACCACCACATGAATCGTCAGGTTACTTTCTAGGATAAGGGAACATTCAAATATTAAGAAGGATATTGACTTGTAGATATTATCATATTAAGGGATTTTTATTTTTTCCAATAATATATATATATATATATATATATATATATATATATATATACAGGGCTATTCAAAATGATTCATCCGATTTCAACTGAGAATACTTCCGTACCTATCAACCGTGCATCAACTGGGTATACACCACATGAAAGAGGAAATCTCTGAGTTTTACAAGATCACCGCGAGAGGGCTCCAAAGTCACACCATGGCCTAGCCTAGCAACAAACAATCAGTGTAAAAATGGCATCCGCACAGCAGAAGGCGTTTTGTGTGTTGCAGTTTTCGAGCTGTAAATTGGTCGCTGGATCTTACACCGTGCGACTTCTTCCTTTGGGGGTACGTTAAGGATACTGTGTACGTGCCACCGTTGCCCACATCTTTGGATGAGCTCCGAACTCGCATTGTTACTGCCGTAGAGTCAGTGACAACGGACATGCTGGAGCGAGTATGGGAGGAATTCGACTATCGTGTCGACGTTGCTCGTGTAACTAGGGGAAGTCACATAGAGCATTTATGAGGTGAGAGACAAAATTTGGACAGTTTTTCTTTTGGTTGATGTATCACAAATCACACTGTATTTGTAACATTAAAAAATATTCTCATTTGAAATCAGGTGAATCACTTTGAATAGCCCATATATATATATATATATATATATATATATAAATGAAAAAGATTCTCTTAAACATAATTAAGGTCTAACCAGTAGTAGTCCTACTTAAAATTGAATAACCCTTAACCTTGTGGCTATAACCAGGGTTGTGGAGTCGGTCCAAAATTTTCCGACTCCAACTCCACACATTGTAAAAATTCAACTCCGACTCTGCCCTGAAACGTGCGACTCCACGACTCTGACTCCACAACCCTGGTTATCGAGGTCATGATTCATGGGCCAGATACACAAAGTATCGTCGACGTACCGCAACCAAGGGATACCAACCCCCAGGATTCTCGGAATGTAAGTAATTTCGAAAAACTCTATATAAATATTGGAGAGGAGGGGCGACAAGGGGCTGCCCATGGCCATCCCAAAAACTTGTTGATAATACTCGTTATTGAAAGTGAATTTACAGTCTTTGATGCAAAGAATAAGTTCCAAAACAATGTGTGAAGGTAGTGGCAGGTCATACTTATGTAATTCTTGGGAGAGAAAGTCAAGCATATCATCAATTGGCACTTTTGTAAACAATGAACAAATGTCAAAACTGATCAATCTATCGTTAGTTTCAGTACGTGCATTATTCAATTTTTCAGTAAGATCCATGGAATTTTTTACATGTGAATCAGAGATAGTTCTGAGAATGGGGGACAAGACTTTGACAAGCCATTTGGAGAGTTTATAAGTAATAGAGCCCACCGAGCTAATAATAGGGCGCATAGGGTTGCCAGGTTTGTGGGTTTTAATAAGACCGTAAAGGTAGGGCAGAGAAGGTGAAGTGTACTTCAGTGTTCCTGAGGATGTCATTAGAAGAAAGTGCTTGAGCACCATTCTGTGTTTCCTTTCCTTCATGATTTTATTCATCATATATAGCTATATATAGTGGCGGCTCGTGGTCATATGAACAAGTGGGGCCAGGGTCAGTAGGTAAGTAAACATTGTGATTTATTTATATAAATACTCACCTCTTCTATTTTTGCTTTGAGCAAAATTTTCAATGACCTTTTGATTAAATTGTGGAATTTCTGTTATGTAGTCCTTATGTATAGACAAACCAGCAAAAGCATTTAATCTATCTTGTGACATTGAATTCCTTAAAAGTGTTTTTGTGTGCTTCAGAGTACTGAAACAACGTTCAGCATCAACTGTAAACACATGTGTCACTTGGATGATTTCTAATAATTTTGATACCTCTGAGAATATATCAAGCAGCTCATTGTCATGTAAAAATTGACACAAATCACTAACACTTGAAATGTCATTGAATGTATCATTTGCATAGATAACAGTTAATTCAGAAATTAACTTTTCTACATTTAGCATAGGATAATTGGTTTTAATGGTATTAATGATGTGATCAGTTGGAAAGTTTTGCTTGTAAATATTAAACTCTTTGGGGTCAATGATTATAAAAGAATGAAATAATTCTGATTTTCTAAATCTGTCATTCATCTCATTAATCACTAGGGTACATGCTTCTTTTGTGTCCATTTCCATTGTACTGCTTATGTCTCTTCTCATTCTTTTCACTTGAATTGGTGTCTCATTATTATCAACTGCAACTGGTTCAGGGATGTGGTTCTTGACACACACTCTCATGTGATTCATTGATGCTTCAAAGTTCTTCAATGCCTGTGTGGTGGTAACACTAGTTGACTTGTTTGACTGCAGAACACTACAAAACATCTACATGCTTCAATGCCATATAAAAAAAATGACAAAAGAAGTTGAATTCTTCATCTAATGATTTCTTAAATCCCACAGTTTCACATATACGCTTGTCATCCTAGCTGTTTTCATTCTGAATTCTGTCAAAGCATTTTGATAGCTCTTGTTTGTTCTCTCTAATACAATTGACAATTCTGGAATGAAAATGACATCATGTTTCAGATGCTTTTGGAATGCATGTGTGGCAAACTTCCCAAAGTAAGCTGCTACATTTGGGAGAGGTAGTGAAAAATACACCAATTCCACTCACAGTTGAGAAAAATATTCTTATTCTTTTAATTGATGAACAGACTTTCTTCATAATTAAATTTAACTGATGTGCATAACAGTGGATATAATGTACATGAGGGTAGTATTCTTTCATTTGCACCTGAACTCCACCATGAGAGCCATGCCACACATTACTGCTGCCCCATCATAAGCCTGAGTAACAAGTTTGTCCTTAGGCCAAACTGTTGCAGTTCATCTCAACAAATTCGTAATCCCAGCAGCTGTCCTATCTTCAACTTCGACGAAAGCTAAAAACCTTTCAACAGGCCGACATTCTTTTCACATAGTGCAATATAACTACAAATTGCGAATGGCAAGCCACATCCATAGTTTCATCTACTTGCACAGAAGCATAACAGACTTTATTAATTTCAGATTTTATTTCATCCATATACACTTGATACATGCAGTCTAAAAGATAATTTTGAATTGTTTTAGATGTTTTTTTTGCCACTGTAGCATTTTCAAGATGATCACTTAAGGCACTGTCAAATGTTGCTATGTAGGAAATCATGCTTAAGAATACTCCATGATTCAAAGATTGTTGCGTTTCATCATGGCCTCGTAATGGCAGTTCATGAGAAGTACAAAATTTTAAATAGTATCTGTTAAGATATGTCTATTTTTCTCAACTAATTCATTGTATTTCTTAATGCTGAAGCAATATCCAGCATCCATTTCAGATAAAATGTTCACTGTTCCAAATGTTTTAAATATGACAGCATTATTCATACTGTGCTGCATTCATGTTTCTGGATGCACCAAGTCTTTTAATTTCTAACTTTTCCTCAGTTTCAATGAGGAAAAGGGAATTTCTAGTAAAGTATCAACACTATTCATTATATTATTGTTAATGGGTACAATTTTAAGGACTAAATCAGTGAAGCCAATAGTGATGCACTATAAATCATACTCATGGGTAATAAAATGCACAATAAATGGATAAGGGGAGAAACCTCAACACTACCATATCATGTCACGTCACTCATTACTGCTTGATGAGAGAAGGGCCAGATCTGCCTGGCCCAGATGCAATGTTGCCACATCTCCTATGAGTCAGTGGAAATAACTAAATTTTCTTACTTTTGGCAACTCAAATAGAAGACTCACTGTCATAGCTTGAATACAATGCAGCATACTTTTAGGGCCAGTGTGAGGGGAGGCCCTATTTTAATTAAAATAACGTGAAATATTAGCGTATATTTATATATTTTTAAGGAGCTCCTTGAAGGCCTCATTTAGAGAAAATATCCATGAATTTTTAACTTTGAATTTTCTTTCATTTTAATTTGGTCAGTGTAATTACTGGTGGGGCCTGGCCCCACTGGCCCTAAAGAAGGAGCCACCGGTGTATGTGTGTGTGTGTGTGTGTGTGTACAGGAGACTTGCGATAATTCGCGATTTTATAATTAGTTTTTTCTAATTCATGATGACCTAATTAAGTCCCTTTTTTCGATAATGTGCAGCATAATTTCATAATTCATGCTCAAGTTCAGATTTATAATTCCACATCTGGCCAAGAGACATCAAAGAGCTCATCATCACCATGAACCATGAATGAGCGTCTTACTGCTGAGGAAGTGCTCCAGATGGCAGAAAATTCAGAGACAAGAGGAAGAAGAAGAAGCAGGTGAGGCTGAGGACAAACAGGCAATGAGGCAGAAGAGTGACTGGTCTGTAACGGACCTGTGGATGTTCATGTCCTACATGAATGAAGCAAAGCAACTCGCCATGGAGAAGGATCTTGACATGGATATGGCATTGGGAGTGATTGAGAGCATTACACAAGCCAGCAAATGAAAGTTACCTCATTTTTCAAGGCTAAGTAATGCACATATTTCTAGATATTAAGGTGTAATTTGATTATTTTTGGGTGTATTCTTTGGCCTCCAGAACCAAACTAATTTTTCCCATTTAAATACATTAAACTATAATTCACGATTTGATAATTCATGACTTCTATTAGTCCCTAACTTGCGAATTATCGCGAGTCTACTATATATATATACACACATACAGGAATACCTCAAAATTTGTTGTCAATCTTTTACTACCTATAGTTTCGCAATCCATCATCCATATTTGCAGATTCATTTTTTTAAAAAATTAGAAAAAAAAAAAATCAAAATTGACGAAATTCAACTGTTTACCAACGCAATATATTACATATTTTGTCAAAAAATTAATAGAATTTGATTAATTAATCTGTTTAATAACATAATACAGTAAAATGTTTTCTCATTGAAACATGTTATAATCTACCTTGAATTTTGTCATGTTATTCTGAAACGAATTAATGATGAATTTTGAGGTATTTCTGTATTCCACTCGTATGTAGAAGAATTACAATTTCTGACTGATCGAGGACCTTGGTGTAGTGGTTAGCATATCTGACCAGCAATTGGATGATCCTGGGTTCAATTCCTGGGAGGTGCCTCATTTTTCATTTGTTCGTTCTTTCTCCTCTTCTTGTCCGGATGCTCTTCTACACAAGCATTGTTAATGCAAAAAACTTCACTTTTTTATGTGAAGGTCAAAATATGAGAATAAAAACCCACTCTAATAGACAGAGTTTATTTCCACGACAGTTTCGACGCCCACTGGCATCCTCCTCGGGTGTCTATTAGAGTGGGTTTTTATTCTCATATTTTGACAAGCATTGTTCTTTACATTAATTATACTGCATGTTGTTTGCAGTTAAAATATATATATATCAGGGGCGACACCAGACTTTTCACATAGGTCAGGCACAAGCATTATGGACTCGATATGACTTTGATAGAATTCATATTAATGAATATGTAAATTTTGTTTTTTAAATAATTTTGCTTTTGTTTTCAAAAATTACTTAAAGCCTACTAAATCAATAAATTGTTTAATAATTATAATAACTTACTTGTATTTCATTATGTCCTTAGAGAATGTCTTCTTCATATTTAATCTACCATGAGTCATTTATACATAAACTCCAACCTCCTCAGTTTCAATGCAAATTCTTCGATGACCTTGTCATGTAGAATCTTTTGCCTCTCCAGGGAAACCACAATTTCTTTCTCTATTGCAATTCTTGCTAAGCATACTAGTCTTTCCTGACCAGTTCTGTTCCTTAGATATGTCTTAATTCGATTTAATGTTGAAAAACTTCTCTCTGTGGATGCACTGCTCACTGGTATAGTTAAAATCAATCTAAACAGTTTTGCAGATTCGCTAAAAGCTTTTTCTAAATCTAAGTCAATGCATAATTTTAGCAGTTCTTTAATATTTTTGCAGGCAGTAAAATCAAGATCTTTATAAATGTACTTCAATGCAAATGGGTATCTAAGGTTGAGTAAAAAAAAGAAAAAAAACACACACACACAAAAAGCACAAAAGAAAAAAAATTCCAATGCATTGAAACGAATATGACAGTCCCTGAGGTAACTGACAATGAGGAAAGCTGTGCGCAATTCATAGTTGCCACATATCTCTATTTTCACTCAAACAGCTTTCTGAGGATGAGATTTGGCATCCAGCGTAATGTTAGGTACTTAGAAATATGCCTGACTTGTAAACTGAAAAACTCGCTTTCTCCTCTTTGAAAAAATATTCACAAAATTATATACTTATCTGATTGTTTTGACAGATGCTATACTAATGTTGATTTTAAATTACATTAAATTTCGTAAAAGTTTCATTTTTTTTCATGTGTGTGATGCAAGGCATCAGAAATGATGCCTGACCTGGCTTTGTGGCTTAATGCGCTCGGTTGCTCAGGCATCATAAAACAAGTCTGACTTTGCCCAAAGCAGCGGCGCATGGAGAGAAGGAAAAAATGCGGCATTCTAAAATTTATATTGTTTTAATAAAGTGACCATAATAAATAGATCTTTGAAATACACAAATTTAAATTTTACGTGATGACCAGGAAATTTATTTTTCTTTTAAAGTTACATCAGGCTGAGCCTGACCTGCCTGACCCCTGCCATCACCTCTGATATATATATATATATACACACAGTCATACCCCGCTTTACGTCGGTTCACTTTACGTCGGATTTGACTTTACGTCGGTTTTCAAGAGCAAGATTTTGTTCACACTACGTCATTTTACTCGACTTTACGTTGCTTTACGTTGTTTTTCGACTTACGTCCTTGGAACCAATTACCGACGTTAGCCGTTTATTTTCATATTTATTATCTATAGTATTGAAAACATAACCATAAAGTGTTTATTTATAGTTGTATCTAATCGCTACCGTCGTCGGAGTGTTTTACAGTTTACAATCGGTTTTTGGTAGACTTAGGCACCTCTGTTCACTTTACGTCATTTTTTGACTTATGTCGGGGTCCTTGGAACCAATTACCGACGTTAGGCGGGGTATGACTGTGTATATATATATATATATATATATATATATATATATATATATATATATATATATATGTATAGCAAAAATGCTGATAGCTCTACCAAATGAATTTACATTAACACAAGAAATAACAGATAACACCAGAAAAAATAACTGTGGATTTAGTATTCATGAACAACTTAATGGCAAAAATAAGCCCAATGAATATATCTGACCACTACATTATCAAAATATTAACGAACATCATAACCTGAAATAAAAAAAACACACTAAAGAAAGAAGCAAATTTGGAATTTTTAACCTAAACTCGAAGACTATAAATTGAAAAGAAAGCACATCAAATATGGTCTAAATAAACTAGAAAGTAGTCTTTAAGGATAAAACAATTGTAGAGAACCTAATAAACTTTTAAGAGAAGAGGCTGGAAATTTAGGAAAATATGTTCTGAAAAACAAAGTTATTTTGAGAGACAGAAGTGAACAACATTCATCAAAATAATGCAAGTAGCTAAAAAATTTATGAACTGCATAGACAACAATGCCTGAAAGGTGATACAACAAATGCTGAAAATACAATCTCTAATTATAGGTCATTCAGAAAGGGAAGAGGAAGATATGGTAAAGGAAAACCCAAAATATTTTTAACGTTGTGAAGAGAGAAACAAGAATGTGTATCACAATTGGCCCTTTAGGAAATTGGTATCCGATTGAAATACCTTCTTGGAAGTAAAATTACAAGCAGAGAATATAATTGAATTTGACTTCACCTGAGAACATATTGTGCAAAGTATAGAAAAGATGAAATCATATTCAGCTGCAGGTCCAGACAAATGGAATGCCTCACTGATTAAAAATAGAAGAATGAAAAAGCTACACCCCTATAATGGATATGGAGATCTCTGGATACAAGGGAAATACTGGGCATCCTGAAGAGGGCAAACATTGTCCCTATAGATAATGGTAGGGATAGGTCCCACACAAAGAACTATAGACTGATGTTACTGACATCCCATCTCACCAAAATATTTGAAAGAATAGTTAGAGAAAATCTTTGATTACTTATTTAGAGAAACAGGAAAGCTTCATTGAGAACAGCACAGATTCTGAGCAGGAAGATCATATATGGAAAAACTATACATGCCTGTCATACACTTTACATTACAGTTCACAACAAAGCCTGATTCAAGCCCAGGCTTAATACATGACTACAATATGGTATTGTATATGGTACCTTTATTTCATAATTAAATACAAACTATTAATTTACTGTATTAAATAACTACAAAATTGCCTTGAGATTGGCGACAAAGCCTATTGGGAATTGCCATACATAGAACTCAGTATGTAGGCATTGGGCCTGCATAACAAGCAAAACATTTTTTTTCATATCAAAATTTTCCATTGCTGATTCATGAGAAATTACTTCAAGAGAAGAAATAATGAAAATACAAAAATTAAATGTCTGGAGACAGCAAAGTAAGGGAATTTAAGGAAAATATATTAGCTCATCTCAGAGCTGTCTAGTGATGAGCAGTGCTGTAGGCAAGGAAGATGTGTTTAATCTTCCTACAAGTTTTAAGTGAAAAACTAATAAGATAAAACTAATAACACACAAGGATAGGTCTATTCCTTCGGGTATTTAGGCATCGTGAATTGCCTATATTAATTAGAATAAACTCCTTGCATAACCCTATCACCTGTATTGAAAGAGAGGTGTGATAGGCAGCCACATGCCCTACAACCAGAAGTGAGGTCCAATGAAATAATAAGGTATGGTAATTTCCTTTTTAACCATTAAGCAGCGCTAAATAGCGAAGGCAAATAAATTCAACATTAACCAAAAAAAAACTACTTAACAAGGTCTTTTGAAGACCTCCACAAACACAATTTTTTAACAAAAAGACAGGGTTTTTGCCATTAACTCAGCACCAAAGTCTGGTGTTAATTTTCATTGGACTGCCAAGTTGATAGCAACCTATAACCCTATATAGTTTTTCATATACTTATCACAACTAATAAAACATTATAACAATATGCACTTGAAAACAATTAAAACTATAATGTAATATGCATAGATTTTGCTAAAGCAGTTGACAAATGTGATCAGTGATCATAGTATCATAGCACATAAAATGAAACGTGTGGAAATAATGGGCAAAGTGGGGAAATGGATCTATAACTTCCCCAGAGAATGACAGCAATTTGTTAAAATCCAAGGTTTATCATCATTAGAAACAGAAGTATGCAGCTTAGTACCACAAGGAACAGCGTCAGCTCTACTCCTATTCATCATCATGCTGACAGACAGACAATAAAGAAATCAACAATAGTACAGTAACATCCTTTGTTGACAACACAAAACTCAGCATAAAAATATGAAATGCAAATGTGGAAGCCTTACAGACAGAGAGAGAGTATGCAGACGGTCAGAAGGCAACAATATAAAATTTAACAAAATAAATTTTGGTGCAAGATATGGGTCATTCCATGTCAGTTCAACGGCGAAAAAAACGTGACCATCACCGATTTTTTAAAATATTGGCACAGATCTCTGTGAGAAAAACAGAATGACGCTTGTTTCAACACTCTAGGTCATATGGTTTCAGAGATATGGCCATTCAAATTTTGTAAAAAAAAGTCAATTTCCAAGGTCATACCATATTTCAACATGAAATATCTCGGCTCCTATTGCACTTACAGAGACCATTTAAACACTATTTTAAAGCTTTTAAGCAGATCTACAACTTTGTTTCTATTCATATTTTACCTCAGTGGTAAAAAAAAAAAAAGTTGATCTTATTTTTTTTACCTTTGACCTTGTGTAGGTCATTTGATGTCACAACCAATTTTTTTCTCCTTTCACCCAATTTTGGGTACACATGTTTACCTTAACCTAAAACAAGATTTTTAGTGTTGATTAAGTTAGTATAGATGCTACAGCCATTTCAGTGGACCATACCTACCTCCATTTTGACAAAGTATCTTTTTCCACCAAACTTTGGAACTGTTTGAGCTAGAGTGTTGAGAAAAATACCATTAGATTTTTCTTACTGAGATATATAATGTCTGCTAATTTTAAAAAAATTGGTAATTACAGTATCTAACCTAACCTAACCTAACCTAACCTAACCCAGTTATTTGGTCGAATAAGTATCTGGCCCTATTATAAAATTTAACTTTTTTGTATATTTCAGAGAATTATATAATATAGTTAATTTAAATTACATAATTAATTAATTTATATGGACATTCAAAAGTGTGAAGAACTTCGAACCTGCTATCCTGTTTAAAGGTAAAGCTATGTATGTATACAAGTACCTTATACTAGGCTATAGGTACTACCCTATAGAATAAGCTTATTTAAACCTTGGAGCAAGGATTTTTTTGGCATCTGTATTTATTCCAATCTGTAAATCAAACCACATTTTTTCTTGTTGTCAACCTCTGAAACAAGATCAGTAGGTCCCAAATTTTATTTGTGCCATCTAAGCAAAAATAGCTTTTAACAGGGTTGGATACAATGAATAATTATAATTGTATTTTTAATTAAATGATCCTAATTCCCATTAATTGTAACTGATTCAAAATAAAAAAAAATAAAGGTAATTGTAATTGATTTTTGAGCTATAACTGATGTAATTGATCAATTAATGTCAATTGTTAAAAATTATACCCCTAGATCTGGCAGTCATACATCATCCAATGAAAATAAACCTTTGATAGTTTATTTAGTTATACTTAGATATATAGAATAGATAGTTATATTTGTGTAATTGTAACTGATTCAGACAAAATTAATTGTAATTGCAATTAATCTTGAAATTGTGAAGTACAATACTAACTAATTAATTTGAAGAAAAATAAAAAAAATTGTAATTGTTTCCATTTTGTGTAATTGAACCCAACCCTGGCTTTTAAGCTACATGTTTTTTTGTTTGTTTTTTTAGATAAACATGGATTTCAGCAGTTTGAATATGGGCAGGTTCTGTTGTGACCTGTTTAAAAAAACAAAGGAAAAGTGAAAAAAGGTATTCGTGCATTGACTAAAAATTTGATTGATCAAAATCCTGAATTGAAACTAACAAATAATCATAAAGCATGTGCAACCTGTCAAAATATACTAGCAAATCATCCATCCCCAATGCTTGAATGTGAATTACTTGAAAAATCACCATCCACCTCATCAAGTGCCCCATCTGAGATAGAAACCATTGGAGATGTAGTTGAAATGCAGTATGAGCTTAGTAAATTCAATGCTTCATTGGCCACACTTGATGAGACCCCAATAAAACCATGTAAACTTTCTGATGGCGCTGGTTACGCAAAGAGAAAGTTGAGGAAAGTAGGAGTTGTGAAAAGAAAGCTTGAACTTGCAACTAAACAACCAATTTCATGCAGTGACTCAGATGATACAGAACTGGAGATTCTTCAACAACTAAGAGAAATTTAATTAAGTGACAAGTCGAAGTGAAAATCTGACAATTCTTACTATCCTACCAAAAAGATGGACACAAGTGAAGATCAGAGAAGAATTTAAGTGCTCAGATTACATGGCTAGGCAAGCAAAGAGTTTGGTGAGGGAGAAGGGAGTGCTTTCAACTCCTAATCCACGTTTGGGGAAACACTGAAGTAATTGACTTCTATCATTCGCCATTGTCTTAATTGTCTTGAAAATAGCAGATATTATAGATCTCAGTGAGACAAATCTAATGGTATTTTTCTCAACACTAGCTCAAACAGTTCCAAAGAAACAGCGCTCCAAAGTTTGGTGGAAAAAGGTACTTGGTCAAAATGGAGGTAGGTATGGTCCACTGAAATGGCTGTAGCATCTATACTAACTTAATCAACACTAAAAATCTTGTTTTAGGTTAAGGTAGACATGTGTACCCAAAATTGGGTGAAAGGAGAAAAAAATCAGTTGTGACATCAAATGACCTACACAAGGTCAAAGGTCAAAAATAAGATCAACTTTTTTTTTTTACCACCGAGGTAAAATATGAATAGAAAAAGTTGTAGATTTGCTGAAAAACTTTAAAATAGTGTTTAAATGGTCTCTGTAAGTGCAATAGGAGCTGAGATATTTCATGTTGAAATATGGTATGACCTTGGAAATTGACCTTTCTTTACAAAATTTGAATGGCCATATCTCTGAAACCATATGACCTAGAGTGTTGAACAGTGTGTTCCGTTTTTCTCACTGAGATCTATAAGTGTGCCAATTTTAAAAAAAATCGGTGATGGTCACATTTTTTTGACCCAAAATTCCATTGAACTGACATGGAATGACCACATGGAAAAATTGAGGAGCTGAAGTTTACACAGAATATGTATATTTCACTATTGGGTCTTTTATTCCACATATAACTATATGTTTCTAATCTTTCATTACTTAACACATTCATTGCTGACGCCATCAATTGGCGGCCTTAATTTTTTCCTGTAAAGCCAATGCCGCCAATTTTCTTACCATAGTTCACTCCATGTGTCAGTGCTGCTACAGATTTTGAGGAATAAGGTTGTGTCATTGTTGGCTTCTTACCAAAGGACAATAGCACTTTATATGTTTATGGTTTCCAAATTCTACATTTTTTTGTCTGTCTTTTTATATATATGTGAACTGTGCTTAGCCATTCAATGGAAGATCAAACCCCTTCTTCATCTCATTGTCAAAAGCAATTATGTAGGCCTATTTATGACGAAGAAATGGAAAGGGTAGTAGAGGATTTGGAGAGTAATTACAGCTCTTCTGATTCTGAGTCAAAGTTCTACTACCAGCAGTGATAGTTGTAATGATGACGTCATTACCCCAGTTTCAGAAAATGGTCAAACCTCTTGTTTTCTCGGATGGACTAATGTAAATACTCATAAAAGGCAGATTCCATTCCAAAGTAATCAGGGCTTGTTACTGCACAATATCGGGAATGATCCTACTGATTATTTCAATGCATTATTTGGTAGCATCATCATCAATTCAATTATTGATCACACTAATGCTTATGCTAAGGAAGTTTTTCTTACAAGAGACTCTACTAATAATTCAAGGATATCTGAGTGGCAGGAACTTACTGAAAGTGAATTCAAAACATTTATGGGCTTATATTTACATATGGGTAATGTAAGTCATGTAAGATTGAATAAATGTAAAATTTAGTGACGGAACTTTTACTTGAAGGTCGTTCTACCCTGTTGATAGCGTGGATATTTTTTATTAGCATTTAAGTGTAATTATAGCTGCCATATACAGCCACACAATTTAAAAACGCAATTTTTAACATCAGCAAAAGAGTAAATAATAATTCTGATTTTTTTTTGTTTTTTTATATATCAGATCAATCAGCCATAAGTTTTTTCAAGTTTTCCCAATACATTACAGTGCCCAATCTCATAATCGTTTTATTTGACTAAAGCACAATGAAAGAAAATAAAATTAAAGATATTCTTTTATTGATTCTTAATCCCTTATGAATAATACATAAAAATTACAGAGAAAATAAAATGTTATTTTACCTCATAATATATTAAACAGAAGTTAATCTTTACCATTTTTTAGCAGAAAACATTAAGTTAAAATATAAAACTCGGCGAAGAATTTGGATATTTATTTATTTAATTTTTTTTAAGGTGAGCCCGGGGAATCGCGTGCCGGAAAAAAGTCATTGGCGTGCCATGTTTGGCACGCGTGCCAAGGGTTCCCCACCCCTGCTCTATACCATGTTTTGCAAATAATATGGCAAGAAATAGGTTTCTGCTCATTCTACGTCATCTTCATTTTGCATCAAATGAAAACAGAAATGTACTGCCAAGAGACAGACTCTACAAAGTTAGACCTCTCATTGACTTTTTCAATGAAAAAATGAATAACTTCTATGCGCCTGGAAAAGAACTGTCTTTGGATGAAGCAATGATACTTTGGAGAGGTTGTCTTCTTTTCAAACAGTACATCAAAGGAAAAAGTCAAATATGGCATCAAAATTTATATGCTCACAGAACTGAATGGGATCATTTTGAAAATGCTGGTGTACAGTGGTGCAAATGATGATGAAACAGGGGGAATAGGACATACATCAAAGGTGGTGATGCATCTGATGAAAGATAGGTTGAATTTAGGTCATTCATTGTACATGGATAACTTTTATAATAGCTTTGCTCTAGCTGAAGACTTATTGAAAAAAAAAAACATTTTGCGCTGGAACACTTCAATTGAACAGAAAGAACAATCCCATAGAAATAACTTCTGCAAAGATCAAGAAGGGGGAAATGAAGGTTCAGCATCGTAATGGAGTCACCATTGGTAAATGGAAAGACAAGTCCGATGTTCTGTTTATTAGTACAGAACACTCCAGTGAGATAATAGAAACAAGAAATAGAAGGAGAGAATTGAAGCATAAGCCACTGCCCATTGTAAAGTACAATGAATTCATGAGAGGCATCGATCATCAAGATCAAATGATGTCTTATTACTTGCATGTTCGAAAAACAATATGATGGTATAAGAAACTCGGACTACATATAATCCAGCTTTTACTTCTCAATGCTCACTTTTTTTTACAACAAATACTCTGTCAATTCCATGTCACTATATGACTTTCGCCATGCAGTAATAAAAAAACTGCTAACATCCAAAAGAAAAAGAAAAGAAATAGTGGCAAATCCACAAATGGAGAATGTGCCTACCAAAATCTCAAAGCAAAAGATCAAAGAAGAACACTCAGAAAGAAATGCAGGCAATGCATGAAAAACGAGGCGGCGGCGTGATACCGTATATGACTGCTCCTCCTACCCAGATTCACCAGGCTTGTGCTTAGGAAAATGTTTTGCAGACTATCACAAGACCTCATAGGTCTACTAATTATTCAATTAGGCCTACCCAATTTTTTTTGTAAAGTTTGCATTTTATTTCATAAGCCATGTTATACCAACAAAACTTGGTAGACCTTGTAATGTTTTGCTGTCCATCACATGAACTGATAGGCCTACTATTCATTTGTGCCTATTATATTTTTATTTTTAGCAAGGGTTTTTTGTTATAGTTTTATAAAGAAGGTATTATTTTGAAATAATATTTGAATACAACGTAAATCACCATTATTTTTCCTTTTTTTTATACCAAATTAGTTTAGTAAAGCTAAGAAAAAAGAAAATAATTCAAAGCGCCAATTCGCGCTCAGTGTCATATAGCAAAAGCACTTTATCGGAAATACTGAAGGTGCCATATGGCTTCTATGCATTTTTTCCTTCAATTTTGTATATAAAATTAGAAAGTAGTGCTTTTTATCATCTTTGACGAAAGAAGGAAAACAAATATCAATAAATAAACTATCGGATTCTAAGAATGTATTTAAAATAAAATCGGCAGTGAAAGTGTTAACTAATAAATATTGTATATTAGAACCATTCTTTCACCATTTCATACTTAAAGCAATAACTTTTCCTAATTTCTACGAAATTAGGGAATGATGATACTGCTACCAATAGACTATAAGCTAGTAAGGCCATAGAAGCTCTTTCTCAGCTATAGATTTTAAGAAAATCTAAGTCTTGACTAAGTCTCCTTAGGGACCTAGTCTACACAGAACAAAATGGCTGAACCCTCAAATAATGATGTCACATTTGCAGCTGAAACAGAAAATCAAATGATTTCATGTGACAAATTTTGTGATGTAGGTGCAAAGGAACTTTTGCAGAGATCCACCCAATAGAAAGATAATACCACAAACTGTTAAAAAAATTTCAATCAAAAGGAAATGTAAGCAATCAACATAAGGGTAATAGTGGTGGACAATAGTTCACAAAAACTGTGCAAAACACAAATATGGTTCATGAAATCATTGTATGCAGTCCACAAGTTAATTTGACATTTGTCAGCAGAGTAGGTATTTCACGAACATCTGTGCAAAGTATACTTCATACGGAATTAAACATTTCTCCCTACAAAATTCATTCACAAGCTTCACTGACTAATGTTCAAAAATAAAAATGAATGGAATTCACAGCATGGCTGTTAGCAAAACTATAAGAAGATCCTAAGTTTTTTAAACACATCCACTTCACTGATGTGTGCGTTATGTAAATCTGTCTAGGGAGGTTAATAAGCAAATCTTTCATTAAGGGGGAAGGCATGCTAATGCTCTAATAGAGTTTCCAAGTAGTGCCGCTAAACCTAACATCATGTTGCTGTTGGGTGGTAAGTAGGTCCCTACTTCTTTCAGAATGAAGCTGGAAAAAGCAGTAAGTAATGCAAAATTCATATCATTAGATGTGACAAGATTTCTACTTTACACAACTAATTAGTTCATCCCATAAAATAAATAACTGCAATACCCCAAATTTACAGTGGCTTCAGCAGGATGGAGCACCTCTACACACTGCTTGTGAAACTCGCAACTTTTTAATGAAACATTTTTCCAGGTGACTGATTTCCCTTCATGATCCAGTGGAATGACTCCCATACCACCTATCATAATATCCCCTGACTCTTTTGTAGGGTTACATAAAAGACAGGATCTATTCTACGAAACCTAAGACTACTGGTGTACCAATTAACCAGGATTATCATTGACAGAATCTGCCATTTTGGGGGCATTAGCATCAGCCAATACTCTTACTGATTCTATGAAATTTTAAAATTTTTATTACAAAACAAAACCTATATTTATAGAAAGTGAACATACAAAAAAACACTATTTATGATCATCTAATATACTATTTCAGAAATGAAGCCTATATATATATATATATATATATATATATATATATAAATTTTTTGCGCACACCTACAGGTCGCTATAATTCATGTAGAACAATGTGGTTTTCACCATTCGATGCATCTTTTTATTGTGCAGTGCCCATGCTAAAAAAAAATTCCCTAACATAATTCCTTCTCCCCTTTTAGGGGTACAGTTCTTCCCATGCCTGTACATGCATTCTTTTAATTTTTCATTTTTAATCATAATTTTGGCACAAAATAAGTCAATATTTACTAAACATTTAATATCATTCAATTCACAAAAGATTTATTTATTGATTCAATTTAAAAAAAGTATATATTTTTAAAATTCATAAAGAACTTTTTGCAAAAACTAAAAACAAACATGTATTTTTAAAATTCAATGATTTTTATACAAAATATTTTGATAGTTGTTATAATTTTAACATTTTTCGATTCACAAAAGATTTCTTTATCGATTCAATACAAAAAGTTACATAGGTAATTAAAATGGGCAATTTAAATAAACACAAGTTTAAAGTTAAACAAGCCACACTCGAAATTATTTACCATGACTTTTCTGCGTTTTATTACTGTGGCTTTAGTACAAATAATTTTATGTATACACAAACAATTTGATAGGATATTGATTTATCATTCTATTTTTTAGTTGTCATAGAAATACGTTAATTAAGTTATCTGATTAGATGCGCTTTTATAGTTGAAGATCATTTTTAGAAAATTTATTTATTTTCTCTGCTTTAAAATATTACAAAATTTCTATTAGGTATCCTAATATCATTATGCCTGTCGCTGTAAGAAAATAGCAATTATTTTCCATTTTATGAAAATTTTGGACCCCCTAGGCCTACAAAACCAATTTTCCCCTTTTCTTTATCAAAAATTGTTGATGTTTGGAAGTCTTTCGGTTATAAATTTGTACCAGTCTATTGTTTACCTATAATAATAATAAAAAAACGTGTGTGTGTGTGTGTGTGTGTGTGTGTGTTCCAGCCATAACTCCAAAATGGAAGCAGTTACAAACATGAAACTTCACACACATATTGATTAGGTCCCGAGGTTGTGCACATGGGTGTTAATAAATTAAATAATTAATTTTAAAACATTAAATGATGTCATCAAGATCATTACGAAACCTATGGTAAAATTATTGAATACCCAGTTAGGTTCATTGAATGCCAGGTTAGGTCATCTGTACGCCCTTGATGATTGGTAGGTTAAGTCGTGATATTTTCATTGGCTTTAACGAAAATATCATGACTTAACCTAACCAATCATCAAAGGTGTACAATTAACCTAACTGGGCATTCAATTAATCTAATCGGGCATTCAGTTGACCTAACCGGCCATTTAATTAACCTAATCAGGCATTCAGTTGACCTAACCAGGTATGTATATATATATATATAGCATTCAACATCCACCCAGGCAATGCCGGGTCACTCCGCTATTATTGAATACCTGGTTAGGTTCATTGAATGCCAGGTTAGGTCATCTGTACGCCCTTAATGATTGGTTAGGTTAAGTTGTGATATTTTCGTTGGCTTTAACGAAAATATCATGACTTAACCTAACCAATCATCAAGGGTGTACAATTAACCTAATTGGCATTCAATTAATCTAATTGGGCATTCAGTTGACCTAACCAGCCATTTAATTAACCTAATTGGGCATCATTACTATTATAATTTAGCAAAAATGTGTCTGCCTGTCTGTCTGCAGAAAAAACTTTTACGTTTCTGAACCAATTTTGACCAAACTTCGTATGGTGGATGGGGGTGATGAGTAATGAATGAAAATGTATGTGTGACCAGCCACCCTCCCCGCCCCCACCACCAATTACTGGGCCCAAGGGCCCCCAGCACTGCAATAAAACTATAGAAAAGAATGCAGCAATGAAAATCTTGAGCTTCACATTGTGTCAATATTTGTGAAGCTTAAGATTTTCATGACTAGTTTTATTGACCAAATAATTGAACCCGCAGTAATTAGGGGCCTGCGACCCCCCAATTACTGTCGGTTCAATTATTTGGTCAATAAAACTATAGAAAAGAACGCAGTCATGAAAATCTTGAGCTTCACATCCGAGTTCATCATATCAAGATTTGTGAAGTTTTAGATTTTCATGGCTGCGTTCTTTTCTGTAGTTTTATTGACCGAATAATTGGTTCGCCAGTAATTGGAGGGCCACAGGCACCCCAATTACTGAGGCCCAAGGTGAGAGGAATGGGAATGATATCCAGATAAAGGGCTATTGATGTTCAAAATAAAATATGCTGTAGGCCCACAATTCAGTTTGGGTCGAAGGTCCAAGCACCGCAGATCTAGCAAAATTGGCGCGTAGCGCCGATCTTTTGCTAGTTTATAATAATTTCAGTGTAATTGTATAAAAATATTTAACATTCATGAAAAATTCAAAGCTTAAAAAGTTACCCATAAATTTATTTTCTCTAACTAGCTAATCACTAAATATATTTTATTTTCAACCATCTCATTATGTTCAATTAAAGTATTTTAATAATTTTATAAACCCAAATTATATATCCATTTTTCCTATTCAAATAGGCCACCAGGGCCTGGAAATTTTAATGAAAAATTTTGTTGTTGGTTTATATTGAAGAAAGAAAATATATACCATCAACGTAAGAAAAACCAATTACAGTTGATCCTTGATATCTGCCATTAATTAGTTCCTTGAAAACATGATGGATAATGAATAACAATTTCCCAAAATTTTGTCTTTACTGTACTGTAGTGAATATGGTTCAGTAATGAATGTCTTAAATACATTTAAAACATTTTATATCATTTAATTTTATTTTTTAATAATATTTACTACTACAAAACTATTGCAGTGACCTTCAGACATCTGCTGATGCTACGAAAAAATTCTGAATTTAACAAACAATTTTGTATGTAACCAAATTTTTCATTTGTAAATGAAGCCTTTGGACAAAATTTTTTTGTTCATAACTTCAAAAATTTGTACAGTGAGCATTCATAAATCATGGTAGAAGTGTATTATATACTTACTCAAAAACTTCAAGTGGAACATGAACATCTTGAACAGCAGATCTCAATTTATCAATGTCTTGCATATTTGTAATCATATTCTGACTGAAAATAAGGAAAACAAGAAATTGTACTGTATGTAGTACATCACAAAATGACTGAATTCAATGATACTTTTGAGTAATTCCACTCAGAAATAAACTTGCTTTTCAATAATTATGATGATGCTTTAAGCAGAGCTAAAAAAAAATTACGAGTTGTAATGGGTTTCTGATTAACAATAGTGTACCTAACAAAAATATTCTACAAGGAAAGAGGGGACATTCACTTCAGTTTTTCAGTTTTAAATCTTATTGTGTAGGGTTGTGGCAACCTCACCACCTGCCAGAATGTGCAGCTAGCTCCACATCTGTGATACAGGAGGGGAAGGGATTGGGTTGGGGACCCACCCTTCCTTCTTTCTCCCCATGAAGAACAGCAGCAGCCTCAGATGTGGGTGCCACACCTGCTCAGGCCACCCACATAACTGCAGGCAAGTACATGTGGGTGTGTGAAATGTAAGGTCAATAAATGATGAGCAAGAGAGAAATGGTGCATATTTTCAAGGGTAGAAAGTTTGATGCTCTCGAGTTATGTGAAATAAAGATCAAAGGAGCTAGAGTATATGAGTATGAGTAGGGGGGGGGGGGGGGGTTAAGTGTGTGAGGTAGGTGAGAAGAATGAATGATAACACTGGTATGCAACATATCTGATGTTTCAACATACATAACTGTTTTTATCAATTCAGGTGTGCTGAATCCAAAAACCACATCCATTTTTTCTCATCACAGTTTTCTGGCAAATACCTATCACCCATTTTGTATAGGTGGTACATAGACATACATCCAATTATGCAATATATGTGTACAATATATACATAGAATGATTTATTAATTATATTTATATGCAGTACTATATATATATATATAACCTTTGGTTAGCTTCTGCCTGAATTATTCATTCTGATGAAGGTCAAGCTTTTCACTCCACCTTAGACCTACAATTTAATGTGGAATCCGAACCACGCCCCATCAGCAGCCCAGCGTCTTAACCACTAGGCCCACCTAGGGTATCCATTTATCTACCAACCACTTTCTTTATTGTGTGGAAGGGTGAACAGCTGGGTTTTGCTGCGCTGGCTGTGGTTGGGTCTCGAACCTGGGGCCAATGGATTCGTAGTCAGCAACACTAACCACTACACCACTGAGGTGCATTACCACTACACCACTAGAGAGGGTGTCCAGAAAAGACAGTAGTACACATTTCATGAGGCTATACTACACTACCCATGCAAAATACTGGAATGAACTAATACTAAAATGGAGAGTAACACTTACAGTTTTATTAGTAAATTTCTACATGGGCTCCTTTTGTGGCATGACATGTATAGCCAATAATAATCAATTTCAGTCCAAACATTACTCAGCATCTCTTGAGTTACAGTTTCTATGGCTGCAATAATCCAGTTTCAGGTTGTTCACACTATCCACCATTCCAGTTATATCCATATACAGCATTTTTTATGTACCATAACCCCAAAAGAAAAACTTGAGGTGTGTCAAATCTGGTGATCTAGGAGGCCATGGGATCAGACCTCCCCTCCCAATCCAGCAATCTGGAAACTTCTCATTCAGTGCAGTGTGAACAACATTACTGAAATGAGGTGGTGCACCATCTTGTTGAAAGACAAATTCCTGCAAAGCATGTGAAGGTAATTCATCTGTGTGATGCTTGTATCATCAAAAAAGTAGTCCTATGACTTTGTTATGCAGCAGGCCACAACAAACATTAACTTTTGGAGAATCACAGACATGTTCAATGACTGTGTGTGGATTTTCAGATCCCCAAATTCTGCAATTATGCCTATTAACACCACCATTTGTGTGGAATATGGCTTCATCTGAAAAACAAATTTTCCCTAGAAAACCTTCATTTTCTTCTATCTGATCCAGAACATGAGTAGCAAACTCAAAATGTTTCTTTTTATCATTTTGTGCAGAGTTTTACAGACTTCTTTGGACTGTGTAAAAACAAATGCCTAATGCGTTCAACATTGTCTTCTGAAGTGTGCGGCCAACCTGCTGTTTTGTGAGGTAAAACACTTCCTTTGTGCTACTTCTTGATAGCATTACCACAAGGTGGATTTCTACCATATGTTCGCTGGAATGCTCTCCGTACTCTGATAACTGATTTGAATTCAGCAAACCATAGCACACATTGTGCTTTCACTTGTGGGTTTTCCATTCCTTTGACACAACTCAATGCATTGAGATGTGCCTAGTGCCTAGTACAATAACCACCAGTTACACTGTTGCACATCAGAAGGTATGCAGAAACACATCACAGATATACTAACAAAAACTGTAAGTGTTACTCTCTGTGAATTGGGTAGTTTTCCACACTTGCTATATACAAGGTTGTACAGTAGCCATCAAATGTTGTGGCAGGTCACACAAACCCACCACGACATTGGATGTTTCCATTTATACCCTTCCCAGCAAGCCCATATGGGTGGAATTATAAATATGGCTAATCTGGCATCTTGTCCAGTCCCGTAGCAACACCTTGGAGCTCAGACTGTCATTCCATGTTCATCCAGGCATGAAGGGGGAGAGTTATTTAGTGGCCAATATTCCAGTGCTTATGTCTAAATTCAAGCATATTTTTCAGATTGTTGTAATCACTCAGTGTGACATAGTATCCTGATATATAATGTGCTTAGGTGCCATCAGCTGTATATACACCCTGCATAAGGCTGGTTTTGGTGCAAAAGCTATTGTTGAAATGACAGGAGTTGCTCAAAGAACTGTTGAATGGTGGCTTCAGCACTGCAGGGTGGCAGTTGGTGATAAGACACCCACACATTTACCAAAGTCTGGATGGCCATGTAAATGTAGTAAAAAGACTTTGAATGTTAAAAGACAGCTGAATGCCTCACCCACAAAAACAGCAGGTGATAGATTAAAAAAAATTTGGAAAGGCAAGAAATCAAAGCAATTGGACAATAGTTCGAGGGTTAAGAGCAGTCACACTTTTTTGGGATAGGCTGAATGAAAGCAAACTTCTAGCAGGAAGGAAAAGTACCAGATGAGAGTTTACCCGGCAGGGTGTCAGCACAGCAGCACAGTTCTGAAGAACAACAGGAGGAACACCATCAGGACCATACACCTTCCTAGAGGTGAGCCCAGATAGGGCAGAAAAAACATCTTTAGAAGAGATCCTAATTTCAGACATATAAAGTCAGAGTGGGGAGGAGATGGAGGAACAGCACCAGAATCATCCAGGGTTAAATTGTAAGCGAAAGTTTGAGTACTTGAAGAGTTCAGCTTTGGCAGGAGAAGAGATGACAACTGCACCATTGGAATGGAAAAGAGGATGGAAAGAAGAGGAAGTAAAGTTGTTAAAGAGGTTCTTAACTAGATGCCAGAAAGAGAGGAGAATTAGAATTGTATAGATTTTCAGAGTGAGAGTCAGGAGTTGGATGGCAATGGTACCTTCTGAAAGACTCCTCTCTGTTGCAGATAGCATTAGAACAAATAAAGTTGAACAAAGTTTTTTTTGCATTAGTAGTATAAATAGAATATGGAATGTACACCTCCATGCCTGAGAATCACCTCTGTGATGTGCTCAGCACATCCAGAAGGGCCCTGGCCATGGAAGCAGTAATCATTCTATGAAAAATCACAGTAGTACTGCCTAAGGGCCTCTCAATCAGCGGTGCCAAAGTTCCGAAGTCACCTTCTCTTGGGAGGATCGAAAGGCCAAATTGGAGCAATAGGACACAAAACAGATATAAGATTATGGTCAGAGGAACCCAATGGAGAGAAAAGTTTCAGAGTAAGGAGGAGGATGAGAGGTAAGAAATAAATCCAGAATGTTGGGCCTATCTCCAAGGTGATCAGGGATATGAGTAGGGTGCTGTACAATCTGCTCTAGGTCATTTAGGATAAAAAAGTTGTAAGCTAGTTCACCAGGGATGTCAGTGAAATGGGAGGAAAGCCAAAGGTGGTGGTGAACATTGAAATATCCTAAAATGGAGATTTCAACAAAAGGAGTGCAGGAAAAAATGTATTCCACTTTGGAAGTGAGGTTGGAAAGTCAAAGAATTTTGGATAGTCAGTGGAATTAGGAGAAAGGTAAACAGCAAAGATGTATTCAGTTTGAGATTGGCATGTAAGCCATAGCCAGAGGGTAAGAATTTGGAAGATTCAAGTTTGGGAATATGAGAACAAGTTAGGTCAGTGTGTGCATATATACAACATCCACACCTTTGGAGTGAAATTGAGTATAGAGAAAGTAAGAGCAGGCCTGGATTAACCATTAAGCAAAATAAGCATGTGCTTAGGGCACCAAGGGAAGGGGGCACCACAGAAAAAACTTTTTAAAGTATAAATAAAGTTATAAGTAGGCAACAATAAGCATTATTTTGCATCTTTTGATCCATGTATGTTGAAATGCTATGTATCTTCAAGGTTAGAAAGCAATGGAATAAAAGGTGTTTTGTTTCGTACAAATAATGATATTTCTTCATTAGAATTTCTTTTTTCAAAAATTGACCACCAACATCAATTTCTGTAGAAAGAATCGTTTTCAATAAATTTTTGTATTTGCATTTTTCCCTTATAACAGTTTTTTAAAAAATGAATAAAAAAGTATTGAAAATTTGCATTTTTCCTGTTGCCCTAGTTATAAGTAAATAATTTGCTTATATTGCTTACTGCTATTTAGTGTTAAATAAATAAAATTAAAAAACAGGTTATATTTAATATAGCTGTGGGGTCTGGGCCTGGGGGATAGCCTGGAAGAAAACTGAATTTTTAATCTATTACAGGAATTCCCCAGTTATTGCGGTTAATGCTGCCAGCGAAAATGCCGCAATAACCGAAACTGCAATAATCGGGATGCATAATACATGTTAATTACGTTAATGCTGCCAAAACTTTTCAAAAACCGTAATAAATCGAATAAACCTCAATAATCAGGATGCATAATACATGTTAAAACGTTAATGTTGCCAAAATGGGTAAATGAAACAGTATATAGTTTTATAAGTTTATTAACATACGTAACAATTTTATAAGTTTATTAACATACGTAACATACGTAACTTTTCTTCTAAAGTAATCACTTTGCGTTTCTTCTTAGCACTTCCAGTAGCATCTTCAGCTTTTCTAATCACACTCATTGTACAAAGGGTTGATAAATGCAAGTAAACTATGCAAGTGAACTGTTCTGTATGAAGACTGCAGCGACACTGAACACCAACCAGCTGCCGGGTGATACTGGGTATACGTGTACTGCACGATAACCACGTGCAAACGTCGGAACATAACATTTTTGCCAGACGTATGATTTTCAAATACTGCAATAACTCAAAGTTTGAAAGTGATAATCGGGATTATAGTCGCAAATTATAAATCGTAATAACTCGAATATCGCAATAATCGAAACCGCAATAAGCGGGGAATTCCTGTACTTCACATTCAGCACTTATTGAGTCTTAATGTCTTGTCAGTTAGACAATGGAAGGGTCGAGGGAGAACCATTGTTGGGCTGTGCTTAGGGCATCAGTTGGCCTTAATCCGGCCCTGAGTAAGAGGGTACAGAAAAGGGGTTGTCAGTCAGTCATCCAAGACACCTGTGTTTCAGTGAGGAAAAGAAGATAAGGTTTAGGAGGAGGAGAGGTGGTGTTCAACAGATTGAAAATTTGAGAAAAGGCCACAAATGTTGCCAAAGTTTAAGAAAAGTGAATCAGACAGAGGTCCAGAACATCTTGAATGGGTGGTAGCAGATCCAGCCCCACTGCCTGGGTCTGCATTCTGAGTATCAGCAGGGGGGGGGAGCCAGAAGTGGGGACATTTATGATCCTCTCCCAAGGGGACTCCAAGGCTCTTGAAGTTGATGCCTTTTTTTTTTTTAAATTTTGAAAAAATTATGTACTGAAGAATTGGGAGAGAAGGAATTTACATCAAAACTGACAAACTGGCCATCAGGTAATTCTAAATTACCTGGGAATAAACTACTCAGCAGTTTATTCTCTCTACACCCGAAAGTGTATAAAGTATCAGTGAAATCCATGCATATAAATTATAAAGTGAAATTCATTAAAATTAAGAAAGTACAATACAGTTTACATAATTTATCACCAGTTAATGTATATATTTAATTCATAATACAGTTGGCATTTGAGAAATTTTGAAACAAGACAGGAAAAAGGTCAGAAAACCCTCATGACCATCGAAAGGAGAGAGAAAGAAAGGAAAAAAAATGTGTATATATTTCTTTCTACAATAAAACAGGCCTGCGAATGAGAACTTTGTAAGAGTTGTTTTCTTACTAATAATCAGTTTTATATAATTCAACTACACTGATTTTGAGTAAGGTGTCCATTTTTTTTCTATCACATAAGGATTTTCTGCAAACTGGAAGGGAAAAAACAACAACAAAAATAAATATTTCAATTTACATTAGGTAGCTACCTATTTTGCTTTGTTATACTAATTACAAATGCAAACAACTTTAAAAAGAAAGAAGACTGTTAATGTGAATTACATATTCATCTTTATTTGTCCTGAGTTTTCTTGTGAGATCTATCTAGAGCAGTGTTTCCCAACCGGGGGCCATGGCACATTTGAAGGGGGCCACAGGAAAATGTTATTTTGTAAAATAGAGTTAAATCTGCATATTACCTACTGAAAATAATGCTTATGGGGGCCACAGGAAAAAATAAGATTCCTAAGGGGGGCCATAAGCCAAAACCGGTTGGGAACCACTGATCTAGAGTATCCTGTTTCAACATCCAGCAGTAATCAGCCATCATACTGATGTCCCACCTTCCCTGATATCTCTTCTCCATTTCTTTGAGGTCTTCATGAAACCAGGCATTTATAAGCATTTATAGACAGTAGTTTTTAATAAAAATTTAATGAAAATTACTTACATATGTAATATGAAATATGACATTTTGTGAAAAATCTGTATGTGAAGGCAAAAAATTATTTTTTTTTTTGGAATCAGTGCAAAAATTACTATATGTGATAAAATATTTTAGACAACAAAACCATCGCAGGTCTGTGTAAGTAATGAATAGCATGACCATGGGTCCAAATTCTCACTTAATCTGCAATTTGTGTAATCTGGAAACAACTGAAAATGCAGCACTAAGATGCAATTTCTGTCAAAAACTGCATGACTATCTACATGAATTGGGATACAAAATATTTCTCGTCTCAAATGTGAAACAGATTGTGGGAATCAAATTTCTGTGTGACGCATGTACACAGACTGTAAACTCCTTTGCAGTATTTAAAAAAAATGGAGAAAGTGAATTCAAGTGTTACAGGAAAGGAATAATGGGGAAACAAGAGTCTGGAAATATCCCAATAAAAATATGGGTGGATGAGAGAGAAGAGGAAATAATGAATAAAAATATAATAACAAATAATATACTGTAATACAGAATGAAGTCATAAAACAAAGAAGAGAGATAAGTAAAAGTTGTGAGGTAGTAAAACTGCCCAATGAGAAAAATGGTAAAAAGATAAAAACTAAAAAAAGTAGGAAATAAACAGCCAAAGAAAAATAATGATAACCTAAAAATTATGAACATAGAAAATATTGTATTTTTCAGTGTATAAGATGCACTTTTTTTTTTTTTTCCAAAAAAAGAGGTCTCAAAATCACCCTACATCCTATACACTGAAGGTCATAATATTACCTTTATATGGGCTAGAAGAACTGATGGATTTTTAAAAAAATTCACCATCTCTTAGTCCCTCCTGACTGTGTATTGGTTTGGCCAATTTTACACTAAGTTTCTACTCTTCCCAACCCACTGATAACAAGAAAAACAGTATGTATTGCATAATGATTTACTTTTATGTTTCATAACATATAGTATAGTCTCCCATATACTTAATACTATTTTCTTATAATGAGTATGGGTGAAAGAAAACATATCACCATACTTTTGATGGAGGGCTTTAACAAAAGTCAGCCTCGCTGGTAGAAAATTAGACATTTTCTGACAACTAGGCAGTTGGTCATAATTTTTTTCCTGAAAAAGGGCCTTGAAAATAGGGGTGTGTCTTATACACAGAAAAATATGGTAATCAGATAACAAGAAGTAGAAGTGTAGAAAATACCATCTATAAATACTACGCAAAAGAGTACTGTAGATATTGGGATGGGCAATGCATCTATGCACATCCCACATTATGTAACACACACAACACAAGAGGATATTGCAAATTTGAAAAAAATGCAAGTTCCACCATCTTACTGTCTGCAACACCTATGCAAGATATGGGAGGTACAAATACAGACAAAAATGCCATTACCACCACCTTCAAAGGAACCTGACAGGTGAGCAGATGAAACCAGCAACAAAGAGGGCTACCAATTTTTTAGATGTAGCCCACACAATTCAACTATCGAATACCATCCAATAAATACAAAGCCAACTGACAAATACAGGGATCTGAGAGCTGTACAGAAGGCATACAGAAAGACATTACATGCAATATTGGGACAATGGTTATCAAAACCAGGGTTGGCAAAAACCCAACTACCCAGCAGAAAACCAGTTGGGTGTTTGCTGGGTTTTTGCCAACCCTGATCAAAACAGATAAAAAGAGAAAAATTCTCAGATGATCACAAGGCAACGAAACTGGCACCACCATTGGAAACAAGTACGTAAAAATGAAAGGGGAAAAAATACAAATAATCCTAGCCAACATTCAGGGCCTTAAATCAAACCATTTCCTGGACAAAATTTTATACCTGAAAGGACTCATGCAAAAAACTGGAGCAGATTTTGCATGCCTCATGGAAACCCATCTAAAGGACAGCCAGGCAAACTATGAAAACTGAGAGTTCTGTATTGACAAAAAAGAAATACAAATTGACAACTATAACATCCTCCGAGCTAACAGAACAATGAGACAAAGGGGGATGTGCTATTTACACATGTGAAAGGCATATGGCAGAAATGACTATAGGAAATGTTAAAAATGGTTTTAAAAGTTTAGGAATGATGACTGCTGTTTGACAGATGCAGCACGCTCTGGACACCCTGCTGAGTTTGATAATGACCTGCTGTTAGCCACACTTGAAGAAGACTGTTCAACATCTGTCGAAGAATTGGCCCAAACTCAATTCATCCCCATCCACTATCCATCAACATTTGCAACAACTTGGGAAAGTGCCTAAGTTAGGAAAATGGGTGCACATAAATTGTCAGCTGACAATCTGAGGGTGCGGGTAAACATTAGCACAGCTCTTCATTCCTGTAAACTCCAAGATCTGTTTTTGCACCATTTAGTGACTGGTGATGAAAAGTGGATACTGTACCAGAATGTTAAGCACTGTTGACAGTGGGTTTGTGCAGGAGAACCAGCAATACCACAACCAAAACCAAATCTTCACCCTTGGAAGGTGTTGCTTAGTGTTTGGTGGGATAAAGGTGGTGTAATACACTTTGAAACCTTACCACACAACCGAACAATCACCGCTCAAGTCTACTGTCAACAACTGGATTGATTGAACACTGCACTAAAAGAAAAAAAATGAGACCTTCTTTCGTTAATTGGAAAGGAATCATGTTCCACCACCACAACGCACGTCCTCATACCGCTCGGATCACTTCTACAAAAATTGAGGAGCTTGGGTGGGAAAAACTTCCACATCCTCCAGACCTTGTGCCTTCAGATCATCATCTCTTCAGGAGTCTGCAAAACTATCTTGACGAGAAACAGTATACTTCTTTAGATGACCTGCACACCAGTCTTTGTATGTTTTTTGCCTCAAAACCACCTGAATTTTATAAACATGGCATTGAAAAGCTTGTAGGATATTGGCAGTGTGTCACTGATTCTGATGGAAAATATATACTAGATTAAAAAGTTTGAGTTTTTTTTTGTCCTTCAAATTCTGATCTAAAAAACAACATTACTTATGGGATGACCTGATAGAAATATCCCCAACTATAATATTGGACAACATTATTGAAATAATAACCAATATAACGGGAAAGGAAAGAATACAAACAACAGAAAGAAGCAAATTTGAAATTTTTAATTTTCACACCAAAGCTATAAACTGGGAAGTTGTTGCATCCAGCATGGAAGAAATAGATTGGAAAACCATATTCGAGGCCAAGACAATGGAAGAGATGCTAATGACTTAAGAGGAGAAGATGCTGGAAATTGTGAAGAGACATGTTCCAAAAATACAACAGAGGAAAGAAAAGCAGGTTTGAGAGACAAAAGAGGTCACTGCTCCAAAAGAGAAAAAGAGTGACTGCAAAATTAAGTAACTGCAAATACAACATAAAAATATGAAATGATAAAGTGCAGAGTATCGAGTGCATCATACAGGAACTAATTGAGAAGCATACAGAAAAAGATGATGATGACACTATAGATGCTATAAAGGTTAACTCAAAGTACTTCTATAATTTTGCAAAAAGGAAGTCAAAAAAACATACAACTATTGTACCTTTGAAAAATGAAGGCTGCTTTATCTGATTATTTAACAGGAGTATCTGAAATATTAAGAGCTCAGTGTGAATCATCTTTCAGTATCCCAGAAACTGACAAATGGATATGTGATATGCATTCTTTGAAGAAGAACTACAAGGGGAAAGTATGATAGACTTCAACTTTACAACAGATGATATTACACAAGCTACAGGGAAACTAAAAGCACACTCAGCAGCAGGACTAGACAAATGGAATGCCACACTCATCAAAAACTGCAAGAATGCAATTGCTGAGCCCCTATATATTGGATATGTAGATGATCACAAGACATGGGAGAAATACCAGGCATCCTGAACAGTGTGAACATAGTCCCAATATATAAAGGAGATCAATCCAAGGCCAAAAACTATAGACCAGTGTCACTTACATCTCATCTCACTAAAATATTTGAAAGAATAGTTAGACATAAAATCTATGACTTTTTGGAAACTCAGAAAAAATTAAATGATAAACAACAGGTATCAGTCAGGCAGATCATGCCTATCACAACTAATGGATGAGGCATTTTTTCCCAACCAAATGTCTCCAATTGGGCAGTGGTGATTCAAGCAGTGTCAGGGTGTGCATTATCCTGGTGGAATAGAACACCTCTGCGATTAATTAATACAGGATGTTTTTCTTGTAATGCCATCTTCAATCCTTGGAGTTGTTGGCAGTAGACTTCAGCTATGATTGTTTGGTTATCTGGCAGAAGCTCAAAATGAATAATTCCTTGCATATCCCACCAAATGCATAGCAAAATTTTCTTTGGATGGGGTCCATTCCTTGGCTGAGGTTTTGGCTTTGTTTCATGGCTAAGCCACTGATGTCGACGCTTAATATTGTTATAGAGGACCCATTTTTCATCCCCAGTGACGATCTGATTAAAAACCAGTGCCTGCAGTTGCTGAGAATGCAGTGATGTGCAAATATTGATTTGATGTTGAAGATTCGCTTGTGACAAATCATGAAGAACCCATTTTCCAACCTTCACTACTTTTCCTAATAGCTTCAAATGACGCTGAATGGTTATATGGCTAATGCCGAGTTGCAGGCCAAGTTCTCTTACAGTTACCATTGGGTTTTCCTCCACTGTTGCTTTCAGCAACTCTTCATCTAACTCATTTGGTCATCCTGTTTGTTGATAATCTTTCAGACTGAAGTCTCCATTTTTGAACTTCTCAAACCATCTCCTACACATCCATTCACTCACATCATCATTTCCATAAACTCTCTGAATGTGTCTTGCAGATTCACTAGTGTTAGATCCTTTATGGAACTCATACAGCATCACATGTTGAATATGCTCTTTCGTGGGCTCCATGTTTTTTCAATTACTGTAATATCGTAGGGGTGGCATTGTAACTGTATGAAACACACCAGAGGAAATATTCATAAGCCTAATCCTACACTTGCGTAAGTCATTCTGTATCATGATAAAATATGTGCAAACCTGTTGCTGCGTGTATTTTGCAACATTTCTAAAACTATTTCACATTATTTTGAGGTTATTCTATTATCTATCGTCCATTTTCTAATCAAGCAGAATTTATGTTACAACCTGATACATAAACTGAAATATATGAGTCATTACAGTACAAGGAATATCCATCAGAATCAGAGGTCCTCAGCTCAGTACCACAAGGAACAGTATTAGCTCCACTACTCTTCATAATCATGCTAACTGACATAGATGAGGACATTACCAGAGACAACACAGTAACATCCTTTGCCAATGACACAAAGATCAGTAGGAAAATAAGAAACCCAGATGATATAGTACCTCTATAAACCAATATGAACAGAATCTACAAGTGCACAGAAGACAACAATATGAAATTTAACACTGAAAAATTTCAACTGTTAAGGTATGGAATAGGGTGGAGTGAAAAAATCAAAAGTGCCAGCATCAAAATTGAGGGGGTCTAGATAGTTGTCTTTTGTCCAGGATTAAACTTTAAAACTGATTTTGGGTGGTTGCATACAAAACTGACTGCTACCAGCCAATTTATACAAATCATATGTGCACACCACCAAAATTTGAACCCAGTGACCTATCTCAGGTTCTGAACATGATAGAAAAACAATTTAAAAACTGTTTATGATTTACTTTATACCTCTGAAGCTGATTAAACATTTGCAGAGAGGCTCAATAATGCATCAAAAAGTCCATATTTATATTATATTTAGCCAAAAATTGCAATTTTCAATTTTTTTTTTTTTTTTCTTTTGCAAATTTTTTAGACAATTTGCGGTAAATATGTACAATTTTCTACTGAAAATATTACAAATCAACTTAAAAATTAATTTAAAGTATCACTCATTAAACAAAGTAATAAAAAATAATCATCTAAACAGCTTCAGAATATTGTATTTTTGTAATGAACACTTTCATCAGTTTTCTTGATTACGGTATATCTTTTGTCAAATAATGCCATCACAACATTCAAATCCTACCACAGTTGAGGAAGCCTCTGTTACAAGTTTAATGTGCCTCTCTGCAGCCTGATTATGACAAGGCTGGTTGAGTTTCATTGCTTCCTTTCTTATGTTTATGAGTAGTTCATTGGTTAGAGATGCTATAATAGGGGGCTCATGAATGTAATATCAGGTGAATGTAAGTTTATCATTTTGAGATACCCTCCAGCTTCATTATTGATTTTAGGCACCATGAATCTCCTGACACTACCATCTCTCCCAACACAAGTCAGGCTGTAACTCTGGGCCTTCAATATCCTCATCTGAATCAATTATCAGGTCACCACCTTTGAAATCATTGTCTATTACTGTTTCAACTAATTCATTCCCTGTCCAAAAGTACCTTATTAACTGCGATGTTGCAGATTTGTGGGTCTGAATCAGCAAGCATGGCAATTAATATGTTCTCAGGGTGAGCATAGTATGCATTTCAGTAGAGGGTTCTTAGGGCTATCTCCCTGGCTTCCTTGTGAGGAAATTTCAGGATCCTTTGGAGCATATCATAAAAGTTCTTAGCACCATCTGTGCATTGATACTCCTCCTTGATCTGGAACCAACTTGGAAAATAGACTAAGATACAAAACTCTGCAAGTGTGACCAGATGTATAAAATCTGAGAATTCTACATGCCAGAGGCAACCACCTTGAATGACATATCAGTCCAACTTCAAGGAGCTCAAAATCAGGATCAACACAGCCAAGCATAACAGCCATACAGATTCTGTAAGCATAATACTGATCAGTGCTGAGGTCCTCCAGTACTTCATTAGGAATAACTGGAAATTTTGAATTCCTAATTGGCTTGAATGAAATCACATCCCACTGAGATACAGTTCCACCAAGTTCAACCCCTATCTTTCCTGAAAATGAATCTGGGCTCTTTGTTGTTCCATCCAGAGTAACAAAGATGTGACAAAGGGGGAGCTCATTACAGTGTAGTAAGCAAATGCTCCACTGCAAAGGTCTACCAAGCAGTTCTTCCAAGCATCTGATAGCTCCACCATTTGAACCAGTCATTGTATTAGTTCCATCAGATCCTATCATGGCAAGTTTGGTTTGTAATTCAGTGTCTTTGAGGGCCTTGTACATCTCTGTTGCAATAGTTGACCCCCTTGCAACAGAATAAGATAATTTTAATTTGTGTGAAGGTACTTATAAGCTGGACCCTTTAATGAAATTCTTGGTAAAAAAATCCCTTCTGGTGTCGGGTGAATGGGATCTAACCTTGGTATGAATTTCTTAATGGTCTCTGGCCTTCTAGAATGTTCCTCACCTTTCCTGGATTGTTTCCTTACTCAATTTTGTTCATTCATTTTTCTGTATCCACCCGAAGAGGATGCCAGTGGGCATCAGAACTGTTGTGGAAATAAACTCTATCTATTAGTGTGGGTATTTTGTCACAACATTCCATAGGATTAACATTTAACCCTTTCATACCCAAATTAAGTCGAAAGTAAAAAAAAAAATTGGGATATAAAAATCGTTTAATTCGACCCAAAATAACTGAAAAATATATTTTACAAAGTTTTATTGTTCATAATTAATAAAATACGAAATGTGTTAAATTTCACACATTGGGAACTGGAAGGTCTAAAATTGCTTCCAAAGTTAACGATGAAAATTTCACACACTGGGCATTAAAGGGTTAAGTTGAAGTTTGGTCATTCCCACAGATTATCTCACTCACTTATGTATATATAGATACTAGATAGTATAGCTATTATCAAACTGAAAAATTTAATGGTCAGAAAAAACTGAAGGCATCCTTACCAAGTGATTAAACTTGGGTCAACAAAAGGAGCACAGTCATTATTGAAAAGTATTTTGATATGGGATAAAAATTTTCCTCCCTAATTCTTTTTCTTTAATTTTTAAAAACCATTGTCTCTAGTACTTTCAACTGCGTTGTCTTCTATATCGAATTAAAGGATAAATGGATATTTTAAAGCCATACAAATGTTAAATTGCAAAAAAAGGAAAATAATTCATGTTATTTATATTTTTGCAATGCACGAATAGAAGCATCATTTTGGCTCTTGAAGATTTTAAGAATATTGAAAGAATTTCAGCAGAGAGTAGCCTAATTGCATGGTGGAACACAATGAAGATAAAGCATGAGGAGCTGTACAAATTATCTTTAACTTCTGTCATTGGAGCAGCATGCTCAACTAGTGTGGAATGGCATTTTTCTCTTTTTAGATTGATTTTAAGTCTTCAAAGAAGCAATTTGTTGCCTGAAAACATTGACAATATTTTAATTGTTCACTCTAATTTTCACATGAGAGTTTACAAGGCATTTGTATTTTGTATAAACAGAGGTGCATTTAATTGTTTTATTCCCCTTTCTAATACTATTATTTATATATTTTATACATGTCATGGTGCTTTAAAATTTAAAAGTGTATGAATTAATAAAACATTTTGAAATGAAAGTTTTTTGTTAAATAAATCTTTGTGAAAGAAATGAAGCGAATAAGTAAAAAAAAAAAAAGGAGTGTTTCATGCTGATTCAGTTGGCTATAGATGCTTACATGTTTAATCATACAAAAGTAAAGATAGTTACTAAAGCAAATTCTCTTTGAAAAACAGAAATGAAATGCAAATATAAAATTAAATCTGAATTTGTCAATAGGGTACCCCCAAAAAATAATATAAATAGTACAAAGAAATCCTTAAAGAAATCTGAAAAAAAAAAAACGAATAGAAATTTAAATTGAATCAAACCAAAAAATATAAAATGAATAAAAAAATAAACAAAAAAAAAAATTAAAAAAAAAATAAAAACTGAAATCAAAACTGAAATCAATATTTTTGCAAACTTAACTGAAATAAAAAACTGGACTTAAAAATTTATCAGTTTCCCATCCCTGATATAGATAGATATTATATATATACAGGGTGTCCCAGGAGGAAATGTCAAGAATGCACCATTTAACTCTCTGGGTATTTCGAAGTAGAAAGTATTATATCAACGTGTGCCTGATTCCCAACCATTACCGAGATACAGGCCTCTACATTTGGGTAACTAAAACATAATAAAAAGCCGATCTTAGATAATATTCAATGACATTTAATGATACATTGGCAACTGTGCAGATCCTCACATTATTTATTTACATTATTTATTTACATTATTTATTTAGGTACGTCTTAGCACCTGCTCACTGAGTCACGTTTCTTTTCAGGTTGAGTTGTGTACTCTGCAAACGTGGAGGTGCAGTGCTCAAGCAACATTTCAAGCCATGCCGGCAGTTTTCTCGAAAGAAGAATATGCAGACATGTTATTTGTGTATGGGTTTTGCAATGGAAATGCTGTCGCAGCCATTGCAGAATATCAGCAAGGGGGTTTCTTGAAGAGTAACGTTTATCAGCGGGGTAAGCCCGAAACTAGGGAGCAGTTGGTTGCACGTATACAGGATGCGTTCATAAACCTCAGAAATGAACTTCCACATTTTACTTAGCAAGACTCGATGGATCGGAGGCTCGCCGCGTGCATTGAAGAAGGAGGGGGTCACTTTGAAACCATTCTGCAATAAGTGCAATAGTGTATTGTATGTTTGTACTTTTTGTAAACCACAAGTGTCATTAAATAGTATCTAAGTTCGCCTTTTTATTATGTTTTAATTACCCAAATGTAGAGGCCTGTATCTCGGTAATGGTTGGGAATCAGACCCATATCGATATAATACTTTCTACTTAGAAATGCCCAAAGAGTCAAATGGTGCATTCTTGACATTTCCTCCTGGGATACCCTGTGTGTGTGTCACTGTGTGTGTGTGTGTGTGTGTATGTGTGTGTATGTATATATATATATATTAGGGTGTCCCAGCCTCACATGTGAAAATAAAAATTTGCAAGTCAAATCGACCACCCCTTTAATTAATTACACTTGAAGAAAGGAAAAAATGGGTGAAATTTCATTGGCCTATTAGGAGGGGAAGGGTCCCCTCATTGACCTTGTTTATTTGACCCTATATGAACAAACGTAAATGCTCAGCATTAATCATTCTAGAATGGAAGAATGAAATGTAAATTCTTTCTAATGACTAAATTAAAGGAAATGGAAATTCTTCCTAATGGCACATTTCATTTCGGGGGACAGAGGATCTTTTTGTCTGCTGAGGGGAACTGCTGGCGGTGGTATTCGACGACTTGGTACACGAGCTGCCGTTCCTCCTCGTTTTTTGTCAGGCCCTCGTTGAAATCTTCCGCCAGTTTCACCGCCCGTTCTGCCGCGTCGTTCACAGACTACAACGATGGTGCACATCCTTCGAGATCTTTGGGGGTTTTTGGAACCGGCAGCTTCAGGCAATGAAAAAGGTTTTGAGTCCTTTTCATGACCAAGGTGCTCAAATCCGACCGTCTCACGGTCAAGACATTCTTTCCCTCCAGCCGATGCAGATCTTTTGGGTTTTCGGTCTTCTTGTGCAGGTTTTGGAGCATGGCCGTCTTCTCTGCATCGGTGGTTTTGGAGGAGAACATAGCGAGTCCGGCTAAATCTTCGCTTAGGTACCAGAGGTGGCCCCGGAATTTCGTCAATGCGGCGGTACCTACATCATGATCCACCGCTAGTGATGTAAAAAAACCGTTTTTTTTTGTTTTTTGTTGTTTTTTTTGTTGTTTTTTTTTGTTTTTTTTTTTTTTTTTAATAATTAATATAGATATTGCCAATTTAATTATAAGGTATACTTTTGCAATGATATATATTATAAAAATAAATAAATAAATAATAAAGTAGGCCATATGGTACCAGTATAGAATGTCCTTTTCAGCCTATTTACAGAAAAAACTGGCCTCTTTCTTGCACTGAAAGTCTTGTATCTTGAGATCCGTTAAACTTGCGAGAACACTGGCTGGGAGCTGACTGCCCATTGTCCAACCTTTCCAGGACTCTCCCATCCATGCCTCGGATTTTGAATCTCCCACTTAACTATCCTTTAGACCCGTGATGACATATTCCCCCCCCCCCCACGAGACCATCCATATATATACACATACACATACACCCATATACATATATACCAATATATACATAAATACTTATATACACATTTATATCTATTGTATACCCCATACACATGCATACATCCAGAATTCCAGATACATACGCATGCATACTCACATATATACCTACACAAACTCATACACCTCTATTTCGCCCTTTCATTACCTCCGAGATCATTTAGCACATACAGTAATATCCATACAGCCAAAAGAAACCAATTAAGCACAGACAGAGCAGCAAAGCTAGTATTTATATCCCAAAATGCAAAATTCCAAGAAAGTGAAGTAAAACATGGTGCTACATTGGCTTCGTCAACAACCAAATCTGCAATAAATACCAGTACCTGTGATATTGAAACTATTTGCTTTAATCAATCTAGTGATAATGATTCTTCAATGGAAATAGAATCAGATAATGAAAGTTAAACAGCATTAGGTTAACACAAAGGTTAAAGAAAGAGATGAATATTTATATTTTTTTTATTTTTCTATTTGGAATATATATAATATATATATATATATATATATATATATATATATATATATATACACACTGGTATTCTTGCCAATCACAATTATATCTATTGTTTTATACCAGTATTATGGATATTATACCAGTACCTGTGATATTGAAACTAGCATATATGCTCTACCCAATCTAGTGATGATTCTTCCATGGAAATGAAGGTTAACCAACATTAGGTTAACAAAAAGGTTCAAAAAAAGGTGAATATTTTTTTTTTCGATCTGGAATATATATACTGGTACTCTTGCCAATCACAATTATGTATATTGTTTGAAATGAGGAAGAATGTTTTATGTTCTAGTTAAAAAATATAGGTATATACATATAAAAAATGAGGGTTTGTTTTTCCTTTCTATTATATACTTTTTGTGTGATTCAGTTTTTCTAAAAGATGACTATATACATATACTAGGTATAACCGTATAAGCATGGTAGTATAGTAAATTATAGGTAATACTAATATACTTATTAGATTAAAGGAAGAAAAATATGGAATAAGTTTAAAACAATAAAAAACAAAAAAAACAATAAAAACAGACTATCTTCGTTTTAAACAAAAAAAAACGATAAAAAACAAAAAATGACAATAAAAAACGACTCACATCACTATCCACCGCCTTGTACCGCTCTAGGTCCTCCAACAGCTCCAGGTCATTGACAGGCGCATCCACCGTCAATGGAGCCTCGAACCACCTCTGGAGGTAGATGGTGATGGCAAAGACGTTTATCCTGCGTAGTGACCGGACCTCGTGAGTGGTCTGGTGGAATTGGCTTCGTAAGATGAACATCTTAAGACAGGAAATGCCTTTGGCCATCCACCTGGCCTGGTGGTATGCTCCAGGACGATTGTACCGGAGATCTCGTTTGCCATAACCATCGAGGAAGACCAGAGCGAGGATCAGGAACTCCGGGTAATCGTCTCTTGGGTGGCCAACTTCAAGCTGGTCTTCAATGAAGTGGACAATCTGCTCTTTTTTCAACGCCACCCATTCCGAAAGGATGTCGCTTGGGCCATCGCCGTTGAACGGAGAAGCCTACTTCTGGTCGATGAACTCCCATTGGGATTTGAAGCGAGCGAACAGCGCAATTTCGGGGCCAGAAGACCTGAAGAACAGGTCAAAGACTGAGGTGATTACCAATTCCATCATGTGGTGTCTGCAAGCCAGGAAAAGAACGCGGCGGTCCATTTGGTCCTGGATAATCGTACAAGCGCCGCTGTTGTGTCGAAACAGAGACCGGCAATCCATGGTTGAACTTGCGGCCAATCATCCAGCACCTTCAGAACAGCTCCAGCCATCCGCTGTCCCGTGCTGTCAGGGATTTTTGGGATCGCCAACAACTCAAGATTCTTCCCGCTGACCAGCACTGGTATGCGATCCGATTTCCCTCCATCCGAATCAGGGAGGAGTTTGCCATCAAAGTGGATGACAAGCGGCATATCAGGATTGAACTCGGTCTTGATTCTGGCTGCCAAGTTCTTCCTGGACTTCTGCCGTGAACGGTGAAGACTTGATATGGACAAGGTGACCAAGGATAACTCAACTCCCGCGGCAGCGAGTGCTGGAGCCACAATGTGCTTCGCTTGGCGTACTGAGGTTCCAGTTCGATCCAGGGCTGCAGCAAAATTGGGATATTGGATGATCCTCCTTGCCGACACTTGGCCGTCCTTGGGAGCGGATCGAGGAGCCGAAGGACCAGGAGAGGAATATTGGACATCATCATTGGATGCTTCGGCCATGGACTCCGAAGAAGAAGAAGACCCACTTTTCACCGTTCCTTTTGCTTGCAGTGAGTCCATCTCTTCGCGGCTTTTCTTCTTCCTCTTCTCTTCAGCTGCTCGGCATTTCTCCCGCTCCGCTGCCCTGCGAGCAAACTCCAGGTCCTCTCCTCCGATGTACATCTTCCGCACGGTTCGCTGGTCATTCAGAAAGTCCCGATCTTCGGGGACTTTGATGAGTTTCATGGTGTTGGCATGAGCTGTTTCGAACAGTGTATTCAGGTTGGCTTGGAATCCCTTTTCCCGCTCCAGTTGCTTCTCTCCCCCACGGTTTCGGTTTCTGGCAACCTTCTCGTAGTCCGTGGAGAGGGCCTTGATCCTCTCGACGCACTTGGGCTTGTGGGAGGTCGGAATAGATGCCCAAGCCCACACCGCCATAACCTCATCAGCTACCACATTGGCAGCTTCCGCCGTGGACGTTTTTTTCTTCTGAGCGAAGAACAACAGACGTCGAAGAACATCTCCCACTGTCGGGAGTTGACACAGCATTTCCAGGGGTTCATTTTGCAACACCCCCACCAACCACACAGTCTCCTGCTTTCTTGTATCCATAACCTGAAAAGAAATATGCTACAATTAGTATAAGGTAGAGTAGCCATTCAGCAATAGTAACACATGGTTTGAGGGGACCCTTAAAATTAAAGAACACGAATGAAATTCATCTTGCTGGCATGTTATCATGAGTGGAAGAAATTAGGGGGCTGTGCATGACAAACTTCAGGAACAAAAAAAAATTGGGACACACTAATATATATATATATATATATATATATATATATATATATATATATATATATATATATACAGGGTGTCCCATAAGTTCAGCATCATAGGAAACAATAAAAAAAAGGCAAAACAAAAGCTTTTATTTACAGAACGTGCTCAATATATATTGTTCTGTAGCCCATTCACAAAATTCCATCCGCCAGTCAGGATCATCTTCACTTAATTTCTGTAGGATCTGAAGTTTATATGGATGCCATTTGTGAGCCTGAAGAATGTGATGGATGCTACTTTTTGACACTCCTGTCTCGACGGACAATCGCCAAAGAGACTTATTGGGACTTCTGTTAAAATAAGCCAAGATAGCAGTCGCTGTATCATCGTCAGTGGACCTCCTTGAAGGTGCACTGCGTGATTTATCTTCTATGGATCCTGTTTCCTTAAACTTTGCAACAAGTCTGCTAACACAACTCTGTGTTATTGGCTCGCGGTCTGGATGCAGTCTGTTAAATTCAGCAGCAGCCTCTCTTTGACTCCGATTTCCTATGAGTAGAATTATCTGGATTCGTTCTTCCTTGCTCACGGATATTATGGCCTGTAGAAAGAGAAAAATATGAATTTCTCCTATGATGCCAGACTTAAGGGACACCCTGTATACATATACATATATATATATATAATATATATCAAAGCTATTGACTTCTCCTTAGGGAAACGGAGCTTACAGATGAACAGAAGGACCAACACAACAGCAAACATTTTCATTTATTTTTTGTACTTCAGACATTTCGACAAATCTTTTGTCATCATCAGTGAATTAAGTCTTAAGACCTTAAAACAAAAGTAAAAAGTGAAAATTACATCAATACAATATTAAAACCATTAAAATTAAAACCTTAAGACAAAATGAAAATTGCATCAATACAAAATTAAAATCATTTAAATTTCATCACAATTAAAATTAAATTAAATTACCTCAATAGGTAAATACACAATGTTTACATCCACCTCCATACTTGGCAAAGCCTAAGAGAAAACTGGATGGTCAGAGGATTAGAACGTATATGTCTATGAGAATCGGTTGGTTAGTTAAAAGAGCTGTAATTTGTAGGATGAACTATTATTGTTAATGGAGGGTTTGTTTCTATAGATGTACAAAGATTCTAAAATTCGGAGTTCTGTGAGGTTATTGGATCTAGTTAAAATTTCAAACTGAGTTTTGTGAAGGGGATGGTTGTTTTCATTACTATGGTTTCTAATTGCGGATTGTGGAGGGCTACTGAGGGGACGGTTGGTACGGACTGACAAACCCAAATGTTGAGAAAGGCACACCGCCAGTTGGGTCTCAAACCCAGGGCCAATGGATTCATTGTCAGTGACGCTAACCATTACATCACTGAGGTGTATATATATACTGTATATGAAAATTATTTCACGAAAGTAACACATGAAAAATATTTATGATGAATAAAACCACGAAGGAAAGGAAACACAAAATAGTGCTCAAGCACTTTTGTCTAATGACATCCTCAGGAACACTGAAGTACATAAAGGGTTACAGCCTATATATAGGTTACAGAAAAAAAAATAAATAAAAAATAAAAAATAAAAAACTATATATATATATATATATATATATATTATATATACACACAGTAAACGGAGAGATAAAAAAAAATTTAAAAATTATTAAACATTAAAGGATTGTGGGAGGAGCATACAAATTTGTAAGGAAAACTACCAATTTTTAGCACAAGATTAGCACAAGATCAAATTAATTGTTTCCAACCAATGTTATAGAGAAAAAAAAAAAAATACAAATTTATACTGGAAATCTGCCTGGGTTTTAGCACTTTGCCCTTCTTGTTTAGGTTCGATGTATATAAAAATAAATTTAAAAAATACAAGTTATTTGAGTAGCATACAAGTTTACCAAAGATTTAGCGTTCTACCCTTCTTATCTAAATCTGTTCTGAAGGAATTCAAAACAACAGGATCGAGTTGAAAAAGACCTTTGCTAAATCTTTGGTAAACTTGTATGCTACTCAAATAACTTGTATTTTTTTTAAATTTATTTTTATATACATCGAACCTAAACAAGACGGGCAAAGTGCTAAAACATGGGCAGATTTCCAGTATAAATTTGTTTTTGTTTTTTTTTTTCCTCTATAACATTGCTTGGAAACAATTAATTTGATCTTGTGCTAATCTTGTGCTAAAAATTGGTAGTTTTTCCTTACAAATTTGTATGCTCCTCCCACAATCCTTTAATGTTTAATAATTTTTTAATTTTTTTTTTTCTCTCTCCGTTTATTGTATATACAGTATATATATTAGAGTGTCCCAATTTTTTTTGTTCCTGAAGTTTGTCATGCACACCCCCCTAATTTCTTCCACTCGTGAAAACATGCCAGCAAGATGAATTTCATTCGTGTTCTTTAATTTTAAGGGTCCCCTCAAACCATGTGTTACTATTGCTGAATGGCTACTCTCTACCTTATACTAATTGTAGCATATTTCTTTTCAGGTTATGGATACAAGAAAGCAGGAGACTGTGTGGTTGGTGGGGGTGTTGCCAAATGAACCCCTGCAAATGCTGTGTCAACTCCCGACAGTGGGAGATGTTCTTCGACGTCTGTTGTTCTTCACTCGGAAGAAAAAAACGTCCATGGTGGAAGCTGCCAATGTGGTAGCTGATGAGGTTATGGCGGTGTGGGCTCGGGCATCTATTCCAACCTCCCACAAGCCCAAGTGCGTCGAGAGGATCAAGGCCATCTCCACGGACTATGAGAAGGTTGCCAGAAACTGAAACCATGGGGGAGAGAAGCAACTGGAGCGGGAAAAGGGATTCCAAGCCAACCTGAATACACTGTTCGAAACAGCTCATGCCAACGCCATGAAACTCATCAAAGTCCCCGAAGATCGAGACTTTCTGAATGACCAGCGAACCATGCGGAAGATGTACATCGGAGGAGAGGACCTGGAGTTTGCTCGCAGGGCAGCGGAGCGGGAGAAACGCCGAGCAGCTGAAGAGAAGAAGAAAAGCCGCGAAGAGATGGACTCACTGCAAGCAAAAGGAATGGTGAAAAGTGGGTCTTCTTCTTCTTCGGAGTCCATGGCCGAAGCATCCAATGATGATGTCCAATATTCCTCTCTTGGTCCTTCAGCTCCTCGATCCACTCCCAAGGACGCCAAGTGTCGGCAAGGAGGATCATCCAATATCCCAATTTTGCTGCAGCCCTGGATCGAACTGGAACCTCAGTACGCCAAGCGATGCACATTGTGGCTCCAGCACTCGCTGCCGTGGGAGTTGAGTTATCCTCGGTCACCTTGTCCAAATCAAGTCTTCACCTTTCACGGCAGAAGTCCAGGAAGAACTTGGTAGCCGGAATCAAGACCGAGTTCAATCCTGATATGCCGCTTGTCATCCACTTTGATGGCAAACTCCTCCCTGATTCGGATGGAGGGAAATCGGATTGCATACCAGTGATGGTCAGCGGGAAGAATCTTGAGAAGTTGTTGGCAATCCCAAAAATCCCTGACAGCACGGGACAGCGGATGGTTGGAGCTGTTCTGAAGGTGCTGGATGATTGGCCACAAGTTCAACCATGGATTGCCGGTCTCTGCTTCGACACAACAGCGGCGCTTGTACGATTATCCAGGACCAAATGGACCACCGCGTTCTTTTCCTGGCTTGCAGACACCACATGATGGAATTGGTAATCACCTCAGTCTTTGACCTGTTCTTCAGGTCTTCTGGCCCCGAAATTGCGCTGTTCGCTCGCTTCAAATCCCAATGGGAGTTCATCGACCAGAAGCAGGCTTCTCCGTTCAATGGCGATGGCCCAAGTGACATCCTTTCGGAATGGGTGGCGTTGAAAAAAGAGCAGATTGTCCACTTCATTGAAGACCAGCTTGAAGTTGGCCACCCAAGAGACGATTACCGGGAGTTCCTGATCCTCGCTCTGGTCTTCCTTGATGGTCATGGCAAATGAGATCTCCGGTACAATCGTCCTGGAGCATACCACCAGGCCAGGTGGATGGCCAAAGGCATTTACTGTCTTAAGATGTTCATCTTCCGAAGCCAATTCCACCTGACCGCTCACGAGGTCCGGTCACTACGCAGGATAAACGTCTTTGCCATCACCATCTACCTCCAGAGGTGGTTCGAGGCTCCATTGACGGCGGACGCGCCCGTCAATGACCTGGAGCTGTTGGAGGACCTAGAGCGGTACAAGGCGGTGGATCATGATGTAGGTACTGCCGCATTGACGAAATTCCGGGGCCACCTCTGGTACCTAAGCGAAGATTTAGCCGGACTCGCTATGTTCTCCTCCAAAACCACCGATGTAGAGAAGATGGCCATGCTCCAAAACCTGCACAAGAAGACCGAAAACCCAAAAGATCTGCGTTGGCTGGAGGGAAAGAGTGTCTTGACCGTGAGACAGTCGGATTTGAGCACCTTGGTCACGAAAAGGACTCAAAACCTTTTTCATTGCCTGAAGCTGCCGGTTCCAAAACCCCAAAGATCTCAAAGGATGTGCACCATTGTTGAAGTCTGTGAATGACGCGGCAGAATGGGCAGTGAAACTGGCGGAAGATTTCAATGAGGGCCTGACAAAAAACGAGGAGGAATGGCAGCTCGTGTACCAAGTCGTCGAATACCACCGCCAGCAGTTCCCCTCAGCAGACAAAAAGATCCTCTGTCCCCCGAAATGAAATGTGCCATTAGGAAGAATTTCCATTTCCTTTAATTTAGTCATTAGAAAGAATTTACATTTCATTCTTCCATTCTAGAATGATTAATGCTGAGCATTTACGTTTGTTCATATAGGGTCGAATAAACAAGGTTAATGAGGGGACCCTTCCCCTCCTAATAGGCCAATGAAATTTCGCCAATTTTTTCCTTTCTGCAAGTGTAATTAATTAAAGGGGTGTGCAATTTGACTCTTGCAAATTTTTATTTTCACATGTGACGCTGGGACACCCTAATATATATATATATATATATATATATATATATAATTTTTTTTTTTTTTTTTTTTTCTGTAACCCTTTATGTACTGCAGTGTTCCTGAGGATGTCATTAGACGAAAGCGCTTGAGCACCATTCTGTGTTTCCTTTCCTTCGTGGTTTTATTCATCATATATATATATATATATATATATATATATATATATATATATATATATATATATATACCGGGTGTCCGAGAATTATCTGTACAATTTTTGGCTATTATTAAAAGTCAACCATGAAGTGTAGAAATTCCAGTGTTGTCCCATTTTACAGAGAATCTCTTAAGTTTTTTCTGATACCACATTTTGACAAGTTTTTTAGAAATGTACGCCGGTGACAGACATTGATGATTTAAAAGCAAGAATCACAGCTGCTATTGAGCGAATTGATGTGGATATGCTGCAGCATATGGCAACATTTGGAGTATCAATTGGATGTTTTGCGAATCACTAATGGTGCACATATCGAATGTTTGTAACAACGTTACTTTAATAAAAGAAACTTTTGAAGATACAGATTCTAAATAATCTTGTTTAAGAATTTTACGTGTGTTATCAAGAATTTTATTAAAAGATGAAATTGTACAGATAATGTTCGGACACACTGGAATTTCTAAAAAACTTGTCACAACTTGGTATCAGAAAAAACTTAACGAGATTCTCTGTAAAATGGGACAACACTGGAATTTCTACACTTCATGGTTAACTTTTAATAACAGCCAAAAATTGTACAGACTCGGACACCCTGTGTATATATATATATATATATATATATAATATATATATATATATATATATATTTTGGGGTGTGAATTTCAACCAATTATTTGTTTGCTGTAGGGTAATTCTATGAGAAACAGACAAATGAAGTGCACGGTAACCTCTTCAAAATTCATGAAACTTGGTGTGAGGGTTGGTTTAGGTCCAAATTACAAATTTCTGAATTTTTTTGAAAATTGGTGAAGTTGGTCAAATTTTATGGCTTGACCAAATTTTGGTCAAATGAAAAAACCAATAATTTTCAAACGTAAATATCTCGGCTCCTAATTGTGGTAGTGTAGTAAGTCTTAAATGATAAATATGTAAAATTAACTGTAGTTTCTAAATATGTATCATTTTTTTAGGGTAACAAAAATAAAATTATAAATTTTTGGAATTTTATTTTATTTTATTTTTTTTGCAATTTGGCAGCGAAGATTTCATTTTTCGAAAAAAAGACCAGGAATAAAAAATGTTTATTTGATGTATGTATACCATAATAAGTAATAAAAAGTCAGCTTATCGACGTTTCTTATGAAAAAAAAAAAATGACTAAAAAAAAGAAATCCTCCAAATTTTAATAATTTTTTGCTTTCTTTCCAGATTTTCAGTATATACCTAATTTTATAGTATACATAAATTTACCTAACCCTTAAAACGCCTCAAAACACAATTTTGTTGCTATCCTATGAAAAAACACTTGAGAAGAATTTTCTGTAACATCAAAAAAGTAAACTCTGCCATGGCAGCTGCAAGCTATGGAATTTTGGAAGAAAATCAATTACTATGCAGCAATTGCTATGTCACAATTAAAAAGAAGCCAATTGTATTAGAACATGTTCAACGTTCATCCAGAGAGCCGGAACCTGCACCAATACCTGAGCCAGACATACTTAACGAATGTATGGAGCGAAGCAGTAGCGACTCCACAAATCCACCAGCATTGGAAGAATTTGTCGTTCAAGACAGGCAATTCAATAAAGATTTGCTCAGCAACAATATTTTACCTTTATTTGATGAAAGCCCTATTAAAACATGTAATAAAACAATAGAGACTCCGTTCAGGACATTTGTTTCTTAATGCCAAATTCGTAGTTTTCTGTTTTTAAATATTAGCATCAGCACTTGAATACATACGGTATATACAAAATATTTGATATTTGATTATTTCACGCAACCTAAATTTATGAATTTGTTTTACAGCTGGATTGAAGCCGGGACAAAAACAGATAAAGGCTTCTACGAAATTCAGATCGACAACGGAAAAGGTTAAACGAAGTTTTGAAGCTGCTTATGGGGCTCCTATTGACTATTCTGAAGCTGGTCCATCCAAAAAAAGTTGTTTGGAAGATGATTTAGAGAGGCAAGACTACTTTTCGGACATAGTTATTGAAATTTGACATTTTAAATTAAATTTAATACAGTCATCAAAGTATATACTAAATTAAATTTTATCTGTTTACAGTTTTATAATCAGACAATACATATACATATATTTTATGAAAAGTTTAATTAAAAATATACTAATTAAACTTAATGTCAAATACACTTTATTTCAGGTATCAAAAGGTTATGGAAGAATTAAAGGAGAAATTTCAAGCAAGTAACGATCGCAATCTTAGGTTACAAATAGTGATGGGATGATTAATCGGATCGGAAGAATCGAGCATTTTTCAGGAATCGGAATCGAGAGAATTGTACCATGATTTCCGATTCTTAAAACGATTCTTTAACTTTTAATTGAACCAGTTTTGCAATGTAAACTTTAAAATTTAAATGAGAGAAGATAACAAATTTTATTTTTATTGTATTGTAGCTATACATTAAAACATGTATATCCATGATGTGTAATCAAGAAGATTAAAATGAATTGTTACAACTTACAGTTGATTTTTATTTTTAAACCAATCTATTATAATTTATATTACCATACTCATAATGTAAATAGTTAATCTTACCAGAGTAAAATATGACAATTTCCAGAAAAACAAGTATAGAATTATATTTAAAAATATTGAGAATCAGAATCGGAATCGAGACTTTTTAGTGGTATCGGAATCGGAATCGTTAAAAATTTTGGTATCGTCCCATCACTAGTTACAAATACTATCATTGTATCCCTATCCCATTGAAAAAACTGCTGACTTCTTTGGAGCAACAAAGTATGTATATGGTGCATAAGAGCCGCAATCTTCAAAAACAGTTTGGGATTCTTCCTAACATTCTAAACATGATGAAAGGGAAGGTCATCACAGCTGAAATGAAAAAAAAATCATTCAGGAGTTTTATGAAAATGACGAATATAGTAGGATGTGCCCGGGAATCAAAGATTATAAGTTTGCAATAAATGAAGAGGGTGAAAAAATAAAAAAACAAAAAAGACTGGTATTGTGTAACTTGAAAGAGTTATATGCTGAATATGCAAAAAAAGATGAAAATCCCAAAATAGGCTTTAGTACCTTTGCTCATCTTTGACCATCGTGGTGCGTGCTTGCGGGACAAAGCGGAACTCACAGTGTCTGCGTATGTACGCATCACCAAAATCTGAAACTACAAATATCAGCGTTAGGCATTAAAGATTTAACTACAAAAAATTAATGTCTTTATCCATCTGCGGCATGGACAATGAAGATTGTATGATGCACCGATGCAAAAGATGCCCACGAGAGGTCGGAATCCAAAATTATTTGGAAAGTTTGGACTTTCATGGCGATGGAAGAGATAAAATATAAACAATGGGTGTCCGTCGATCACTGTATGTTAAAAGATATCACCGAAACTCCAGAGGAATACGTGGAATCACTCACCAAAAGATTGCACAACTGACAAGACACCACTCCACGAATAAATGTCAGTCGAGTTACTTCAAAAATCTAAAAGAAACTCTGCCCGAAAATGAAAGTGTTTTGGTGGGTGATTTCGCGGAAAACTTCTCATTCATCGTACAAGATTGTGCCCAGGGCTTTCATTGGGAGAACTCGCAATGTACAGTGCACCCATTCGCTTATTATTCCAAAAACAATGCATGAAAACTAATTTGCAAAAGTTACTGCTTCGTTTCAAACCATCACAGGCATAATACAATTCTGGTTCATAGTTTTCTCAAAAAATTAGTCCTGTGCATCCAACAACAAAATTCAAACCTAACTAAAATTCATTATTTCACAGATGGATGCATGGCTCAGTATAAGAATAAAACAAATTTTCTAAATTTATGCCATCATTTCGAAGACTTCAAAATTCATGCTGAGTGGAATTTTTTCACGACATCCCACGGGAAGAATGCCTGCGACAGTATTGGCAGAACGGTAAAAAGAGCAGTCGCCAGAGAAAGCTTACGATGGCCTCTCGACCATCAAATCTTAACAGCTGAGGACTTCTACAATTTCTGCTCTCAAGAATTCCTAACCGCTATTGACTTTTTTTACGTCTCTGAGGCAGAAATTGTACTGTAGATGTAGAGCTTTCTTTGCAAAAACGTCTGAGTGAACCTATTACTTCTATCAAAGGTACTCAACAATTACATCGTTTCATCCCAATTTCCAAGAATTCGTTGAAGGTTTATCCACTCTCTTAGAGTGCACAGTCAGTCGAAATAAGAGAGCTCATTAGAGTTTCTGCTTCGGATCAAGAACATAATACTCTCTCTCAACGCGAAACTGAAACAGGCTCTTTTGTGGGTTGTATGTATGAAAATAAACTATGGCTCGGATTAGTCCAGTCCTTTGACTATGAATATGATGATTTTCTGATAAAATTTCTCCATCCTTCGGGCGTATGTCCCTCATACATTTTTCCTGCGCAAGATGATGTTTGTCACGTTCCAACAGAAAATATATTTGGGAGTATTGAAGCAAGTTTACAAGGAGGAACAAGAATACAATACATTTTTCCGCTTCAAGAATTAAATAACTTTTCAAAGATAAAATAAATTCTATCGAATGTATACTATTTAAGATTGTCTATATAATATTTCTAAAATTTTTATCTAAGATTTGTGTATCTACTTAATAATTATAAAAATCTTTTCAAATTCTTTTTTATTATTATATTATTAGTGTCTAAAATTTGGATTCACTGGATGAGAATACTGTCTCTTAATTCATTCTCAAAGACTTGTGTACGTGTAGTATTAGGAAGAGTATTTTATACTCTGATAAGCACTTTATAAATTAAACATTATTATTGTCAATATATTCTGTCCCTAAATATAAGAGGGGTTATGTATGTACATTGTACATATATTTTAAAAGATTTTTTCTCCTTTGGTTCATCTACATGTATTTTTTATATGATTTGAAAATTGTCTTTTTTTGGACCAACAAGTCTGTAATAAATCTTTGTCGTCTGAAAAAAGATTTTATTACTTAATTTCAAACTCAGTTTTGAGCCTTATAATAAACTATAAGCTGACTTTTTATTACTTATTATGGTGTACATACATCAAATAAACATTTTTTATTCTTGGTCTTTTTTTTTAAAAATGATATCTTCGCTGCCAAATCGCAAAAAAAAAAAAAAAAAAAAAAAAAAAAAAAAAAAAAATTGACATTTTTTTCCAAAAAATCATAATTTTATTTTTGTTACCCTAAAAAAATGATACATATTTAGAAACTACAGTTAATTTTACATATTTTATCATTTAAGACTTATTACACTACCACAATTAGCAGCTGAGATATTTACGTTTGAAAATTGTTGGTTTTTTCATGACCAAAATTTGACCAACTTGGCCAATTTTCAAAAAAATTCAGATTTTTGTAATTTGGACCAAAATCAACCCTCACACCAAGTTTCATGAATTTTGGAGATGGTGGTGTACACATTTGGCACTTTCATTTGTCTATTTGTCCTGGAATTACCCTGTAACAAGTAATCTAAACGAATTTTAAATAACATGTTTCTGGTGCAATTTATAACTTAATAATTGTGTGCAATAAGCATATCTGGATTCTGGACCAGTCCCACAATCATGAGTTGCATCACTAATAACTTGGACCTAATTGAATATGATAAGAGTAAACAATTATACTAAATTAACAGGGATCTTCTTACAACATCAATGACCAATGTTTTAATTAGAACATAAGCCTAATGTAGATACACTAGACTTCATTCTTTATAAATTGGCTACAAGGCTGATAGGCTAGTGAAATTAATTTTGTTGAGCTACACACATGATTGGCATCTGGTAATCCTGAAAAATAATTCTAAAAATTAACTCCAAAGACAACATGGACAAGGACTGAGAAGACTTCAGAAACTCTAAAAATTTGCCCTATTGCTATCTTTTTTAAATAATGCAAACACTGAAGTTAAGCTGAAGAAATAAAACAAAATCCTTTTTGTAACTTTAGGAAGTTTTGTAAAAGATTAGTTTAAACTAGCTTATCTTCCAATCAACTTACCATTATTTACTCACATATAATGCGCACCCTGATTTTCAGACACAACATTTATAAAAAATGTTTGTTTGCGCGTATAATGTGCAGCCCACTCAATCATGGTGCTGGTGTCATTTAAGACAATCTCAAAACAAGCTGGGACTTGTTTGTTGCTCTTCCCATGCACTGTTTGGTAGCCAATTCAAGAAATGCAGTATCAGCAATGCCCTCAATAGTACTGAAAATGATCTACTGTGGGAGGGGGAAGAGGATGCAAGCAACCCCAGTGACCCCACTGGGGTTGCAAGCAACTCATCAAACACTCAGGCATGAATGCAGAAATTGTGTAGACAGTAATTACAGTAAACCTTTCATTCAAAGAATGTCTGTTGTGCTGTGATTACCTGATTAACCTAATATTGTCAATAGTGTAATGTTGAGTGAGTTCTGAAATAGGGCCTAGTCATTTTATTTCACATACTAAGGAAGTATGGCTATAAGGAGGTTAATAAAAATGCCCGTGTATTCTTCCACTGTTTGTTATACCTATTTATTGATATTTTTCATGTTTTGCCTGCATGTACAGTACACCATCACATGTAGTGCGCACCCCAATTTTGAAGATGGGAAAATGGTAAAATAACATACATTATATGTGAGTATATATAGTACCTCTATTATTATTATATTACTAATATATTCAGGTATAGCTTATTAAAATAAATAGTGATAGGTAGGATAAAAGCTAAATAACTTGAATTAGTTTATCTAAAGCTGAATATTACTAGAGTGTTGCTACTTACAGCTTCTGGTTCAGTACTTGTTGACCTTGTGGCTGAAAGTCACTAACTAAAATTCCAATTTGCCTGACATTTTCAATGAAGGTTTCCAGCTGATTCTCCAGCTGTTCAAGTGAAGAGGACATGTCTCTTGCTAAAGATGTTTTCTCTTGATTTTAAGTCTTGAAGTTATAGTCTGTTTTGAAATAAGAAAGTTGAATAACCTAGAAATAAAACATGCTGAGGATTATTGCATGCCTTTTTACTTTAAGTAGGCTGTATAAAATTTATGACTTATTCAAAATACCACATCTACCCAAATATAGATCAGCACTGAATAAAAGGTGCTGAATGGGTTGTTGAAAAAAGAATAGCAAAGTGAAAATAATAATAATAAAGTACTGTATGTATACCTAAATCTTTGAGTTCAAATAAGAGAAAAGATGAAAATATAGGCCAAAACCAAGGTGGGTTTTTTTTTTATTTAAGGCTTCATAAATTTGTATCATACAAATTAGGGTAAACTGTTTTGTGTTGCATTAATGGTGATGCTTTCAGTATAAAAGATGTCTAGCAACATTTTAAATCATTTCATTTTAATACAAATTTTCTTATGATAAACTGTTACTAATATTGGATACTTTCCACTAGTTTCAATATTGCAAACTTTTTCCAAGTCAGTTGTTAATGAATACCCAATGAAAGAACTACAATGACCTTACATAAATATGTTTTATGAAGGTAAAAATAATAAAATATTATTTTCTTTCTATAACCTATATAATTATCATGAGTGCAGTAATAAACTGCACTAAAATTCCATGAAAGTCAGTTGCGAGGCATGGTGATAAAATAAATAGATCATAAATTCTGCCAGTGAGAGTTAAGACAACCACTCGTATTGTACACTTATGATCTATTCTAATAAATGCAAAAAGAAGTCAAATACGAGTATTATTGGATGAAGCTATCTGGTAATATTGTGTGTGTGACTACATTTCAGACAGTTTTTAAAACAAATTATACCAATCATATATATATATATATATATATATATATATATATATATCCCCGCAAGGGGGTTCTAAGCTCGTGCTCTTGAGTGCTCTTTGTGCTCGTTTGTACGTGCTTGTTCCTGGAGGTTTCACGTGCGCCCTCCCGGCCCTAACACCCAAGGATGATGGGGCTCGACCCTGCAGTCCTTGTCATCCTTGGTCTTTTTCTACTTCGACTGTCCCCTCCACCCTTTCTTTTTCCTCTGTCTTTCCTCTCACTTTTTCTTTGTTTTTCCGCTGAGATATGCCCTTTAAATAGAGGCGAATCGGTTCTTCCTGAACTAAAAAAAAATATATATATATATATATTTTTTTTTTTTTTTTTTTTTTTTTAGTTCGGGAAGAACCGATTCGCCTCTATTTAAAGGGCATATCTCAGCGGAAAAACAAAGAAAAAGTGAGAGGAAAGACAGAGGAAAAAGAAAGGGTGGAGGGGACAGTCGAAGTGGAAAAAGACCAAGGATGACAAGGACTGCAGGGTCGAGCCCCATCATCCTTGGGTGCTAGGGCCGGGAGGGCGCTCGTGAAACCTCCAGGAACAAGCACGTACAAACGAGCACAAAGAGCACGAGCTTAGTTAGAACCCCCTTGCGGGGATATATATATATATATATATATATATATATATATATATATATATATATATATATACATACACACACGCACAGGTCCCTCGCTGTATGAACGGCTTGCTGTACGAAAAATTCACTGTATGAATGACCCCCAAATAAGGAGCAAATGGTTTGCTCTACGAAATTTAACTCACTGTGCAAATTTCCCACCAAATGTCTGGTGCCAATTTCAGCCAATAGGAGCGCAGCGCTGACAATTTCATCCACTAGGAGGTGCTCCATTACGTTCTGTTCAGTGTCTGTTGGTCATTTTCTACAAGTGGTTGTGCACTCGGTTGTGCTTTGTTAATTGATTGCTAACTATGGGCCCTAAAGCTAAGTGTGGCCGTAATATTATTTCTATTAAAATTAAAAAGGATATAAAAAAATCTGAAGATTGGGTACGTTTAAAAGATTTGGTGACTGAATTTGGTCACACTGCCTCATTCCTAGCCACAATTGCAGACCATGGAAAAGAACTAACAACAGAGGAGCTACAGGAATTGGGGAGGTCAAGTGAGGAGGACAATGGAGAAGAGGAAATTGATGATGATGCTCATGCTGTAACATCACATGAGCTGAAAGATCTTTTTAAAGCCTGGGATGCTATTAAAAATGTTGTTAAAAAACATCGACATTGAATCAACAGAAATTTTAACCTGCAGGTTTGAAGACATCATCCTCAGTTATTTCCAGAACATGCAGAGAAAGAGAAAAAGACAAACAACCCTTGACACCTTTTTGTTAGTAAACAACTCAGACTCCAAACCCCACAGCTGGAAGGTCCCCCTAACATCATAATGGAAGGAGATTCACCTTCCAAGCAGTAACCCCTCTACACCAACTCCACCACCACTGCCACTGGCTATTCTTCTATGTTGTGTACATATTTACACACTGCTTACTGCTTAAAAACTCCTAAATTTCTAATACATTTTGGTAAAAACGACCTATTTTGGGTGGCTTGGAACGGATTAGACCAGTGATTCCCAACGTGGGGCGCATGCCCAACAGGGGGGGGGCAATTTGAAAATGCTACAATAAAATGAAATTTATACATAATTTTTATAAGTAAATATATTTTAAAATTTCAACAACATATAATTATTTTTTATTTGCAACATTTTTACACATCTTCATATTTGGTGGAATGTGGTTTTAGTGCTGTAAGTGACTTACTACAGAAGAAAAGAAACCGACTGGATATCACAAAACGAAGAGACTTAAGACTGAAGCTAACTAAGTTAGTGCCTGAAATCAAAACCATTTGTAGTGAACATCAAGCTCAAGGATCTCACTAACTTGAGATTATCAAACTTTGAATTTGCTGTATTTTTACCTAATATTGTGAATTTAAAGTGGTATTATTGATTAAATTACTTTTTTGTGAATTTAAAATTGCAACTTTTCAACTTATTTAATGTAACTCATATTGAATGTACTCATATTATTGAAATTTAAAATTATAACTTTTCAACTGAGAAATTTTATTTCAAGGTAATAATTTAGTTAGCTTCAACCTCAAGTTTATTTACTCATATTGAATGTACGGTAACTCATATTAAATATACTCATATTATTGTAAATTTTAAATAATACCTTTTCAACACCAAATTTGTTTTTATATTAATGGGGGCATCAAATTTTTTGAGGTGTCGAGGTGGGGGCATGGTGCAAAAAAGGTTGGGAACCACTGGATTAGACTATTTCCATTAATTGTAGGGTTTGCTCTACGAACAACCCTCTGAAACGAATTAGATTCGTAGAGCAAGGGACCACTGTATATACAGTATATCAGGGCTGGCAGGTCGGACCCGGACCCAGACTTAACCCGAAAGTGAGATAAGACCTGGACCCGATAATGAATTAGAAAAAAGCAGGGCTGTGGAGTCGGTGATAAAATTTGCCGACTCCAAAAATTTTAATATTCTGACTCCAGAAATCTGACTTGTATAATTACGACTCCGACTCTGATGGAATGTTAAGGCCAAATTGATTACGATTAGCTTTATTAGGCCAATGGAGATTCATAAACAAGGCATTTCGTCACCACCACATGACTCATCAGGTTACTTAGTGGCTGTAACTATGCCTTAATGGCTTTTTTCTCTCTTTATTCAAAAATTACAATAAATCCCAAAATACAAACTGATTGAAACTTAAACAAAATAAGATTATTATTGGTTTAGCAAATTAATAAGATGTTTTTGTATTATTATAAACATCTGTAACAAAATATACTAACCTAAACTGAATTTGTTCTTTAAAAAAGGATCGCTTCAATTAAATCTTCTTTCAGTAATGCTTATCAAAATTATCAAATTGAAATCTAAAAGTCTGAAAAAGATTTAGGGTTGCTAGTACAAAATTTTTAAATTTCCTTATTATTAATTATGTTAATTAATTAATTATAATCCTTATTAATTATAAGCAACTATATTTATATGTTATATATTATTTATATATTATTTATATATTATATTATATATTAAAACTAAGTTAAATCTATTTTATTCATAAAATTGAGCTAGGCCTAGGCCTAGGCTGCTATGGTTATAATTGAAGGATTTGCACCGACTCCGACTCCATCCAACTATGCACTTCCGACTCCACTCAAAATTGACTGACTCCACAGCCCTGGAAAAAAGACCCGGACCTGAAAGTGAATTTTAAAATTGACCCAGACCCAACCCAAAAGTGAAGGACCCACACAGCCGGTTTTTAGTTTACAAAATTTGTGTGCACCTTTAGATTTGGCAACAATGTATTGAATTATCACTCCACCCTCCCATTGACTCACTGGAAGTGGAAAGTTAATGGTGACGGAAGAATAGCCTAATCCTAATATATTTTATTGTTTGTTTGTGAATTGAAAAGAATTGCGACAAAAGGAAAGACTTCTCCAGAAGGAAGGATGAATTCAAACTGTCACTGTGTGCGAAGTTTGATGCAGGTGTGATACAGTTTGAAAAATGTTCTCGCCTTGCAAAAGAGAGATATTCAGCTGGGAAACTGATCCATCAAGATCCCATGAAATGGTGGATGGAAATGGGAGAATTAAAACAGGCAGCCTTGATAGCATTGTCTACTCTATGCACACAAGTTAGTGTTGAAAGATTGTTCTCCACTCTAAAGCTTCATTCTGAACCCGCAAAGAAATTCTCTTTCGCAATCATTATTAGACGCAGTATTGTGTTTGTGATCAAACGGTGTTGGGGAATAAAGTCTTCTCAAATAAAATAGTGTAGAATCATCCTAATAAAAGTATTTCAGTTAAGAAGTGCATATATATATATATATATTATATATATATATATATATATATATATATATATATACAGGGTGGGCGGAAAGTAGCTCCCTAATTTAAATTACATATAAATTATGTATAAATTGTGATTGTATTGTTATATTGTTATGGTGTGTTCTCTAAAGTGGTACAATTGTAACGTTCATTTTTTTTTTTTCATTTCAGATTGAAGGGTAACATGGCTGAGCGTTTAACACTGCAGGAGCGTGCCCAGTTGGCGGCACGGTACGAAGTTTGGCAATCTGTCGTTCGAGTTCAAAGATGGTGGCGGGCCATTCACGGACCACGTGCCCAAGTGGACCCAAAAACAATCAAGAACTGCCACTCGAAGCTCATGACCATGGGGTCTGTGGCAGATGTTCGAAGATGTGGTCGCCCTTCGACATCCAGGGCCCAGGAGACGGTGCAGGCAGTTCAGGAAATGTTCGCACGGAGTCCACGAAAGTCAACTCGCCAGGCAGTTCGGGAAAGTGGACTCTCCCGCTACTCAGTGCGAACTGTGCTGAAGAAGGAGCTGAACTGGCGTGCGTGGAAGCCGCATCACTGCCAATCTCTCTCGGACGAGGACTGCGACATTCGCATGGAGTTCGGGGAAATCATGCTGGCTTGGCATGAAGACTGGCCCCATCTCTTCCGCAACATCCTCTGGAGCGACGAGGCTTTGTCAACCGCCACAATTGCCACTACTGGGCAGGAGAGGATCCCATGGTTACCGCTGAAAAACAGCAGAATCGGTTCAGTGTAACGGTGTGGTGTGGTATGACCTCAGATCAGGTTGTGGGCCCGTTCCTTCTGCGCAACACCATGAATGCTGAGTGGTACCTTGCTATGTTGCGAAACGAGGTCTGGCTGGTTGTCAGCACATGGGAGAACATCGACGATCTGATATTTATGCAAGATGGCACCCCTCCGCACTTCGCTCTTGTTGTCCGTGAGTGGCTGGATGCCCACTTCCCTGGGCGTTGGATGGGTCATCGTGGTCCACATCAATGGCCAGCCAGGAGCCCCGACTTGACACCGTGCGACTTCTTTCTTTGGAGGTGGGTAAAGGAAGAAATCTACCGCACCAAACCGAGGACATTGGAAGAACTGGAGGACCGAATTTGGGAAGTCATGTCCTCCATCCCGCCGGAGTTCCTGCTAAAGTCAGTGGACGCCATTCCTGGGCGGCTCCAGAAGCTGGTGGAAAGAGTTGGAGCCCACATTGAATTTTAGAGAAAACCTACCATGTATGCCTACCTTTTCATATTATTTCTTCTGAAATAAATGGATAATATACATATTTTTTTACCAATCCAAAATAGGGAGCTACTTTCCGCCCACCCTGTACTATATATATATATATATATATATATATATATATAATATATATATATATATATGGGAATGAACTCAGAATATATACAGTATATATGAACTCAGAATATATATATAAAAAAATCAGTTAAAAATTCAGAAATCTCTCTCCTGTCTTGCCACAACTTTCAATCTACATTCTAGGAGAAATAAGTATAGGCTATGCCGCTATATCAATACTTGTTTTAAAGGAGTTCACAGAATATGTTGCCCTCAAAATATAAAGACAATATTACTACCAAATTACTTTAATTATTTCATATTATCAGTTTTATTTTTGTTTTTTAAGATAAACAAAGTATTTAATTTTAATGCAAGAAGGCAAGATGATGATGATTTCCATTTGAGTTCACTCAAAAAAATATAGAATTTGTTTTCACTTTTCACAAAATTAATTAAAATTTAGAATAAGGGTGCTGAAGAGAGCAATCATACATTGTACTTTGCAAATTAGCAATGCATGTATAACTATACCTAGTTACTATTAAATATTAATACAATTAATATACGGTATCTAATTTTAAATAATTCCAAAATTAGATTAATTAATATATATCATTAGGCTACTACCATATAGCCATATAATGTTTCACTATGTTTCAGAAAACATGTTAATGTAGCTACAGTAGCAGTTTTATTACCTATCCTATACCAGATTATAATTATTACATTTTCAATAATGGAACTGACCCAGACACGACAGGACCTGAAAGTGGACTTTCGAGTCCAACCCGGACCTGGACCAGGACCCGAAAGTAAACTAGAAAAATGACCCAGACCCGTACCCAAACCCAAAAGTAAATTAGAAAAATGACCAAGACCCAACCTGAAAGTGATAGACCCGCACAGCCCTGATATATATATATATTATATTAGTGGTGGACCGGATGTCAGTTTTTCAACATCTGCGGATGCAGACTTTTAATTTCAATATCAGCGGATGCGGATATTTAGTTAATCTATCAATATAATATAGAATTATGAATATATGATAATTTTTAAAATTTTGTGATATTACTATATATTATGGCAGGCAATGCATAAGAATTAAAATTAATATTAATGTTTTCATTATGATAAAAATAACTTTCTCAAGAGTTTCAGCCACAGAAAATTCAATGAAACAAGTTTCATTCAATTTTGTGTTACCAGGTATTTATATTTTGAGGTTTATATATTTGTTTGTTCATTAATAACACTAGGGAACAACATTTTTGTTTCTTGAAAACTATTTGGTGTTTCTTATAGAACTTTTGATGCTGATTCCAAATATGGTTTCAGAATTTTTCTATCACCCATAGTTTTCGAGAAAATAATATTTTTCCATTTACTCAGAGTTTTCCCAAAATATTAGTTAAAATTAAGTGTACTAATTTAATTTCTTTCTTTTTTTTCCAGGTTAACTATATTTAATAGTATTTTTTGCATTAAAAAAATATAGCTATTTAAACAAACAGATTTTTAATAAAAAGAATTTTTTTTTCAAGTTTTGCTCAAATTTTAAAATTTTTCATAGTAGAAAAAATTGGTTTTTCATTCCAAAAAGTTTTCCGTGATTTCAATAATTTTCCACCAGCATGAATCGAAACTGTATTAATACCAGAGATACATTTTGCTACGTATGTGGAGAACTGACCATAATGGCACAGAGGAAGATGATGACCCCACTCGTGAAGAAGGCTTACGAACTTTATTTTGGATGTAAGGTAGGCGACCAAGACAAATCCTGGGCACCTCATATCTCATGCATTTCCTGTGCCATCACTCTTAGGGGTTGGATTAAAGGTACCCGCAAATCTATGCCATTTGCCATACCAATGATTTGGAGAGAGCCCAAGGATCACCTAACGCATGGGTCGGGGAACTTTTTTGGGTATTACCCAAAAATCTATTTGAGTAAAATGAAATTACCCCCAGACTTCAAAGTAAACAAAAACAAGCCAATTGCTCTTAAAATTGTTGCATATGGTGTCTCTCATACCACACGCATTACCCCCAAACATTTTAAATGTACCCCATTTGGGGTAATTTACCCCTGTTCGCTGACCACTGACCTAACGGATTGCTATTTTTGTATGACTAACATTTCAGGATTCTCTGCCAAAAATAAACAAAATTCAATACCCAAATCTTGCATCTGCCATGAGACCAGTACTACATGACGATGATAACCCAATTCCAACTCCCCCAAAGTCATGTACACTGGATGAAGTCTGAAGTTGAACCAATGGAAATTGATGACACTAAAGATACAGACTTTCAGCAACCTGAATCAAATAAACCACGTATGATAACGCAGGTTATGCTGAATGATCTCGTGAGAGATTTGGACCTTCCAAAAAAGAAAGCGGAATTATTGGGCTCCAGGTTACATGAATGGAATTTGCTGGCAAAAGATACAAGCATATCGGCGTTCCGCACTCGCCAAAAAGATCTGATGCAGTATTTCTCCTCGTCAGGTGGTTTATGCTACTGTAATAATGTAAATGGACTGCTGTTAGCTCTCGGTCATGAGCACAAATCTGAAGATTGGCGTTTATTTATTGACTCTTCGAAGCTAAGCCTCAAGGTTGTACTACTTCACAATGGAAATAAATACCCTTCCATTCCTGTAGGGCACGCTGTCCACATGAAGGAATCTTATGAAAATATGAAACTCATCCTTCAGCAGATTAATTATGACCAGTTTCGTTGGTATATATGTGGGGATTTAAAAGTCATCGCGCTTCTTCTGGGAATGCAGCTCGGTTATACGAAGTTCTGCTGCTTCCTTTGTGAATGGGACAGCAGAGCCAGAGATTCGCATTATTTTGTAAAGGATTGGCCACTTCTTCAAAAATGTATCCCAGGACTGAAGAATGTCTCTCATGAACCCTTAGTTGACCCCAAGAAAATATACTTACCGCCACTTCACATCAAACTTGGCATCATGAAAAATTTTGTCAAAGCAATGAACAAGGAAGATGAGGCATTCAAATATTTGAAGAAAAAGTTTTCACGACTTAGCGATGCAAAGATAAAAGAAGGGATCTTTGTTGGTCCCCAAATCAGAGAGCTCATGAAAGATCAAAAGTTTGATGATGCCTTGAGAGGAAAAGAAAAAGTGGCATGGGAAGCCATGAAGAATGTTGTCACAAATTTTCTAGGGAACATCAAAGCCTCTATGAAAAAATAGTGCAGGACATGATTGAAGCATATAGGTTATTGGGATGTAATATATAACTAAAAATCCATTTCTTGCACTCCCATTTAGATTTCTTCCCTGAAAACCTCAGTGACGTAAGCGATGAGCATGGAGAAAGGTTCCACCAAGATATAGCTACTATGGAGAAACGCTACCAAGGGAGGTGGGATCCGGCAATGTTAGCTGATTACTGCTGGACATTGATGCGAGAAGCTCCTAATGAAAACTACAAGAGAAAATCAGTGACAAAGAAGTTTTAAGAAGAATATTTTAAATGCCAATCTGCCACTAATATAATTTTTATGAAGTATTTTTACTAACTTCTATACACTTTTTGAATAAATATTAAAATACAAATTTCTCAGTAACCTTGGGTGATAGAGAAATTCTACGGCTATATTCGGAATCAGCGGAAAAAATCCTATAAGACCGACCTGTTCACGTCCAAGAAACAAAAAAAAAAGTTAAAATTTGTTCCCCAGTGTAATTAATACTTTACATGAAATGTGCATGACTGGGCCTTATAAGCTACTTTATAAGCTAATTTAATTGTAAATTACATAATTTATTAAAGGTAATATCTGCAGTCAAAAGTGCGGATGCAGATGTTAAAATGATGCGGATATCCGGTCCACCACACACACACATATATATATATATATATATATATGCTGCAAACCCACAAGGAAAAAGAAAAAAAATGATTCCAAGGCCTTTCGTGTATTCAAAGCTACACCTCATCAGGGAATGAAGATAAAAGGCGAGATGCCCATAAATATATACAACGTACAGGAAAAACAAAACAATTAGCACATACTTAACAAGGGTTAATGAGAGGCAAAAGAAATTTTAACATATCGTCAATTTTATATGTGTTTTATTGTGAAATTCATCCCATATATATATATATATATATATTAGTGATGTAGCGGATGTTATTTTTTTCACATCCGCGGATGCGGATGCGGATGAGGATGTTTGATTTCAACATCCGCGGATGCGGATGTCTACATTTTCGTTATTTTTTAGGATATATTCGAGATTTGTTGTGTTTAACGTATATAATAAGTTATTATATAGAGAGAGCTGTAGCTATAATGTAGTATAATTGATTAATTGTACAATAATTGCTGTACTTTTCTCTGAACATATAAAATAATATCAAGCATCTAACTAATATAGAAATCAATTAGTGAATTCATCTGCAAATAAATTCATTATATTTTGTTGAGTTTCAGCCACAATTAGAAACCATAATTGTGTTACCAGGATGCGGGACGTGAACCCAACTCAAATGCACCCCACCGACCTCTTTCCCCAACCTCCACCCTTATAGAAAGAGATCTTTAATTAGCTTGATAACTATTTATATTAAGTTTAAAGTTTTATTAGGCATACTTATAAATGAGTAATTAAAATAAAGTAAACTAAGATGTTCATCGTTTAATGTTCAAACTTAATTATAGGAAGATTATGCTTAAGGAACATTAATTTTTCTGCCTTTTCTGCTGCCAGTCTGTTTCTCTTTTCATCATATATTAATCCAGCACTGCTAAATAATCTCTCGCTTGGTACGTTTGTTGGAGGACAGGCTAAATGTTTCCTTGCAAGTTTACTCAAGTATGGATAGATATTCTGCGTATTTTTCCACCAACTAATAGGATTGTCACATGCAGCCAGGCATTTTTCTTGGTGATAGCTCTCGATCATTTTTACTACATCTTTTGACATCGCGTAGGTCTCATCATTGCTGCTTGACTCAAGAAACTGAGACACAGATTCTATGATAGATTTGCTTGTTGAAGGTGTTGGTTCTGTCACTGAAACTTTTATTCTTTTGGTGGGTGGCGAAGCGACAGATTCAAGAGATTGAAGCTCTTCAACTACTTTGCCAAGTGATGATTTAACTCATTCTAATGTACTATGTGAAAATAACTTAGCTTTGTAACGTGGATCTAAGTAGGTTGCAAGAGAGTAACTTCATACAAGAACAGCCTCTCGTCTTGTTGCTTGCATCACTTTTGCGCACAATGAACTAGTTCTATTAATATAGTAGAATTTGATAATTTCCGCTTATTAATGACATTTTATCTCAACGGTCCACATCCACACGACATCCGCAGTCCAAAGTGCAGATCCGGGTGTGGATGCAGATGCGAGAAAATGTGCGGATGTTCCGCGGATGCGGATGTGACCTTCATCACTAATATATATATATATATATATATTTTATTATATTTTTATATATGTGTGTATGGTGGACCGTATATATATATTATATATATATATATATATATATATATATATATAATATATATATATATATATATATATAATATATATATATATATATATATACGGTCCACCACACACACACACACTGGTCCGCAAAAGTATTTATGAATTGAGAAATATTATCCAGATATTAATGGTAGCTTTATTTTTTGTGATTTATTAAAATTTATTTATGCGAATATATTTTTTATGGTAATTTGTTATGCAGAACACACAAATTAGTATAAGACGGTAATTATTAGATTAAATACAATATTTTGCCACTTTAAAAGTCATTGTAATTAATTCCCATAGCATTTCTTCAATATTTTGATAATTTGGCATCGCTAAATTAAAAGTCCTCTAATTTTGAAATTAGTGACACAGACTATGAACAGTTTAGGATGCTGTCAGCCTCGATAGGGGAAGGTTCATTTTAACGCTGTTCAATGAAATTTTTACTTATATATTTCCAATTTGAGAGGATGGTTAAGACACGTTAATTATCTAGCCAAGACTTAGGAGAATTGACTGTTCTTGTTAAAATGGGTAATTATTCCAATACAAGTATTGCAAAAATGCTGAAGTGAAGGTACAGTCAGATACCATGAGAAACTTATTTTAAACCAAGGAAGTACCTGTAAGTTAGTCCAAACTGGAAGAAAGAAGGTTTTGTCAGGGCATGGTGTAAGGCATCTAAAATTTCTAGCTTTGGAGAAGAGATTTATGACAGCAAATGACTTGAGTAAAGAATTAGTGAAAACAAAAGAAACAAAATTAGTGCTAATACAGTAAGGATGAGGTTAACATAAAATATTTGCTAGAGTAAGAAAAAATCTTTATTGTTAAAGAAGAATGTGAAAGCATGATTAGAATTTGCTATTCACCACAAAGATTGGGATGCTGAGAACTGTTTGAAACTTGTATGGAGTGATGAAGGCAGATTCAAAATTTTTGGTAGTGATAAAAGGAGGAAAGTTGTTAATAGACAAATTGGTGAAGAATAAGAATGAATGCCTTATTCTGACGGTGAAAAAAGGAGATGGGGGGAATCAATGTGTAGCGTTGCTTCTCATCAAAGGGAGTTGGAAAATTATAGCAAATCACTGGGAATGAAAATGGACACATGGATCAATATGTATTCAAACATCTATTCACTAATATTGCAATCCCAGATGCTAAGGAACTTCAGAGAGATTATGCAAACTTCATATTTCAACAGGATAATGATCCTAAGCATAGTGCTAATTTACTGCTAAATTACTAAAACAGCTCTACAGTATGCTTGAAGAAGAAGTGTTCAAAATGCTAGGATGGCCATCTCAGAGTCCAGATTTAAATTCTATTGAGCATCTTTGGGATGAGCTCGCAAGAAAAGTAAGAATAAAAGATAAGGCAAAAAATAAAGATTCATAGAGAGTTCTTCAAGAAGAGTGGTATAAAATCAGTCCTGAATCGTGCATGAAGTTGGTTGACTCAATGCCTCAGCATCTTGAACTAGTCCGAAAGAACAAGGGTGGCCATAAATGATACTAATTTTCATAAGTTGTTATAAATAAATTTTTACAAATAAGTATGGTATTTTTCTTTTATTAGCCTGTTTTATTGTCAAATATATCAAATATTGTTATATTACAATTAAATATCTTATGTACATTCTTATTCCAAATATATTACAACTTACGATTCGTAAATACTTTTGCAGTCTAGTGTATATATAAGGTAAAATGTACAGTAACCATACAAAAATGTACAAGTGTGTGTGTGTATCATATACGGTACATAATATGTTTAATATAATTTTAATTATTTCCTGGATTTAATATTTTTACTATGCCAAATGTAAAATGGAAGTCATATCCAAAAGAAAACAGTACATCAGCTGAGATAAGGTATTGCAATTTATTCTACAAATAGGCTGAAACTAGATATAGGATTCAGTTCCTATTGATCAAATAAAAAGGAGTGTTCCAGATTTTTCAAATACTGATTTAACTTAAATTTATAATTCCAGGACCTCTAACTGCACTGACAGTAAAATAAGAGGACTATCTCAGTCAGTGGATCCTTCAAATATAGGTATAGGTTATGGCGGTGGTACTCATTAGTGATGTAGCGAACCTGAAACTTAAGAGATTCACGCGAATGCGGAGGCGAATCTTGAATTATTTTAAAAATGTAGCTATTTTCTGAAATTTTACCAAGGGATGCTATATAAACCAGAATACAACAATTACTATTTTTATAATGAGAAAGTAAAACAAATGCAATTATTATTTGACAACTGTTTTTATACACAATATCATAAATTTCTTACATATTAATAATGTATAATTACAATAAAATATTAAAGTACATAATTACAGTTTTACATATTTAAACCCAATAGTTGGCAAGTTAAATTTAAGAGTGAGCAATTTTTCTGCCTTATCTCCTCGCAAGCAGTTTCTTTTCTCGTCATAGATCAGGCCAGCACCACTGAATAGTTGCTCACTTGGAACGCTACTTGAAGGACATCCACGGAATCTCTTAGCAAGTACACTTAAAAGCTTGTACTTTTCTTGGTTCTCTCTCCACCATGCTAAAGAGTTTTCATCTTGGGCAATTCTTTTCTTTTTATGGTATTCTTGAACAAATTTGATTGAATTTCTGCCGATTGCTTCTGCTTCTTCATCACTGTTTGAGGTGGCCAGTAGCAACGTCATGGACTCAATGATTGAGGCAGCTTTTGAATTTTATGGTGAAGAGACAGATGTACTGGCGCGCATTCTCTTTTCCATTGGTTCTTCAGATTGTGCCTTAGCCAGGTCATCGCAAAGTTGTGCTATTTTTCCTTGGACATGCTTGGTGACAGCAGTACTGGAGAACATCTTTGCTTTGTACTTGGGGTCTAAGTAAGTGGCCAAAGCATAGGAGTCATTGGTCTCAATTTCAGTGAATCTTCTTTCTATTTCATTGTACATAATTTCTCTCATTGTTCTGACTTCATCATCATCTCTGTTTTCTGGTTTTAACATGTTCTTCAATGAGGCTATCAGAGGAATGACATCTGATATGGAAGATGCTGAGCTACTGAGTTTCTTTGTGATTTCGTCAAAAGGCTTGAGAATATTCGTGCAGCTAGATAGTAGAGCGAAATCAACATTCGATAGTAGTAGTATTTTGGAATTCACAGTGCTATATAAGCTTAGTGGGTCCTTCAACTGAACAGCTCTTTCCATCATGTGGTGACATCGTGAATCATTCCCAATTTTGGTAAATCCAAACGCATCTGAATCTTCTTCAGTTCATCCTTTGCTGCAATGGAGTGGTTGAAATGTGTCGCAATTGAATGGGTTTTCACCAGCAAATTCTGAACATTTTCTTGAGCCGACAAGCCTGATTTTACAATGAGCTGTAGCTTGTGGGCAGTACAATCAATGTTGATGACGCCTGACAGATCCATTACTTTCTTCATTTGCAGCGCCATCACACATCACCACATTAACAGACGAATGAGGAATTTTCCATTTTTCAAGCATTTGGTCGAACTTTTCCGATATATATGCACTGGTATGCTGTTTGTCCAGTTTCAGCACCAAGCATCAAATTCATCTTCTTGTATTCATTATCCACCCCATGGCAGGTCAGCGAAATGAAGCTTACTCCAGCAGATGTGTCGGACCATGTATCAGTTGTAAAGGATACCAATGATTCCTTGATTTCATCCACAATATCTTGAATCTTCCCAGTTACACCTTGGTACATGCTGTTGCATATTACATCAGCATAAAATTGTCGTTGCTTGATCTTGTATTGCGGAGCAACTTCCACCATAAGCCGCATGAAACCGACATCTTTTATGTGACTAAATCGCAAATCATCCATTACTAGCATTTCTGCGATGCCGTAGTCATATGTCTTAGATTTTTTATTGTAATCACTCCAAGGCTTCAATTTCTGGTAGCAGCTTTCAATTGTTTGAAATCCAAGATTTTTCTGTCTAATGTCAGACTTTGTCTTTTGTAATGGCGTCGGTTCTTCTTTTTTCTTTGAATCATCTTTAGCTTCATTTTCAGCATCACTCAGTTCTTTAAATTCTTTTGGATGAATTGAATACAGATTTCTCATGTTTGATGTGGTTCGTCCCTTTCGAGAGTAGTTGCGTTGGCATAACAAGCACTTCGCAGTATCATTAGCGTTCTTTGAGAAGAATTTCCAAACAGTTGATTTTCTCATGATGAAGTTGAGAGCAATGGCGTGAAAACAACTGTAGTCGACGAAGTTAATATTTGAAATTTTGAATAATGATACGACTAAAGATGTATTGCACTTATTGTGACAGAATGGATCATAAAGTAAAAGCCTGCATGTCAAGAATCAGGTCGCTACAGAATTGCCAAATTTTTGTGAAAATTGTTTTTTTATTTTATTAAAATGCTTATAGCAAAAAAAATTATTCAATTTTTCATAACAATTTTTTCACATATGTTCTCACTAGTACTTAAACTTATTCAGGAAAAAAATAATACCAATATCTGTTAAAATAAGAGATATGAGCATTATTATGAAAAATAAAGCACTTGAACAAAAAAATACTTCTGATATTTACACATTAAAAACATTTCTAAATTGAATTTTGTAATAAACTTGTATAGTCCAGGCAATTTGTAGTTAGACCTGGGCAAAATTGCTTCAGAAGCTTTCTAAACTGTTTCCAGCTCAGGAACCATTGCCGAATAACATATCCAAAATCCGACAAAATTGGACCCCAGGAACACCCCCAAAAGTGAAAGACAAAATGGCGGACTGGATGTTTCCTACGAAAAAAAAAATATATATAATTTACGCTTTTATTTATAGAGATACATTTGATGCTTTTTCTTTCAGTTGTAATGTTTTAAATAATTCAACAATATACAACACAACCAGTTATTACGCAAATATAATGTTATATAGCTTTTTACAGATTTTTATAATCAATAATACAACAATTATTTTTTTCCCCAGTTTCAAGTTATGTTCATTACAGAAGAAGTGATACCTGGTCACAAACATATAGAAATTAATCCTACATCACTATCATCGGATAGATTACCGGTACTTGGGTTGTTATCGCAACCACTGATTTGGCACGAGTTCACCACAAGCGGCTGAACAGGGCATTCCATTACGCTTGCATCCACATCTTGAAGTAGCACATTTCGTCTTGCAGGAGCAGCGGATCATGTTGAGTAGATAATTTGGAGCTGGTGGCTTGTCGCAGGCTGTAGGGTGTAGGGTAGTAGGAATTATTCTTTACATACCAACCCCACTGTTCTGCATCGATCTTCTCTTCTGTAGAATTCCAGATTAGTATTTGAAAGTATGTGCGAAAGCTGTGGTACTTTGTGGACGCATCGGTAGGTGGCAAATGTTCGGGTGTAACAAAAGATTTAGCTGTAGCTACCTTTTCAACTAACATTCGATGACGTAGTGCGTTAGTGGATTCAAGTGTTTTGCAGCCATACAACAGAAGCATTGCCTTTCTTCCAGCGGCTTCAATGTCAGAGTGTTGGCAACAATCAGAACAGAATGTATTTGCAACTGAACGGAGTTCAGCCACCTTCATCAGTGTGTCGAATACTTTGGCTTTACCGATCGAAAAAATTCTGGATGTGCTATCACAGCCCATGAAAGCATGCACAAACAGGAGATACTTGCAGATGTCATTGCCTAACAATGATTGAATGCTGAGAATATCATACACAGGATTAGGAGATGGTCCCCGTCTTATATCGCTGCGATAGTACAACTTGAAACCACTGTCCTTGGCATGGTACAGAAGGAGAATCAGCAAGTCAGTGTCTTCCCCTATTACTGTTGTAGTTGCATTTTCTGATGAGGAAACTGCTGCACGAACGATGTCCACATCAGCATCCCCATCTGCGTTGTGAACAGTACACCCGTGCTTCTTCAACATCTCACCTACGAGGGAAATAAATGCTTGCTTGTTGTTTTCATTAGCCAAGAAGTGTTCCTTCTGGCTAACAAACTTCATGCTTGGACTGAGATTCACATTTCTGCTTGTCTTGGTGCTGCATCTTCTGTGGGTCATGTCCTTGATCGTAGGAGAGCTGCTGTAGCCATCAAAAACAATGATTGCTTTTCCATATGTTTTCAGAGTGAAATCGGCATATGAGTTGGCGATGCTGTCATATGTTTCATCTTGACACCAGGAAACACGATGTAGTAGAGATCCACCATCCAATACGTACTGGTCTGTGCACTGAATTTCTTGAACTTCTTCCATGCGTAAAGTGTCAGTGTATTTGATTATTGCATGAGCTAGCTGAGACTTATCAGGTTTCCTCAAGATACTTCGTGATTCGAACAATGCAGGAGGATATGCACACAGTTCGTAACACATGACATCTTCAAGATTCATGTCTCCGCCAGTGGCAACAGTCATCATTCTCTGAAACAGTAGTGCAGGATCTACTTCTATATCTGAAGCATCAGTGATCACAATGGCAGAAGCAGATCCTAGTGTTTTCACTTTGTCAGATCTTTTGGCAGAATATGTAAAGGCTTGTTTCCCAATCATTTTTACGACAATGTTCGTACCGATTGAATGCAATTGATGAACGTTAACTCCAGGATCAGCAGTTAGCCTTGTTACAATGTTGCAGAGACCCGAGGTAGAATGGAATGGGGATAAGGATTCCAGACGTTCAAGTACTTTCTTCATGTCATTACTGTCCCTGATTTGTCTAATTCCCCTCATTTCCTTGTGCTGTTCACTACTTTACAACAAAACTCTGGTGTATTCCTGCATTGCTAAGTTATAAGTGGAACACAGAGGCATAGAAAAGAGCCACGTTGTCCTTTGGATGTCTGTAAATCCACTTCCACGTGTCAGTCCGCCTCTGCTTTTCAGGGAACGCATTAGTACTTGTTCTATCACCAGGTCTGTGCCGAGTCCGGCCCATAATCTGTCGCTTCTTCTTACCACAAACTTACCTTCCTGGAACATTTTGTTAACAGCTGGATTTTCAGAAGGCAAACTTAACATTTTCTGCAGGTACAGGTATATCGATTTCAGGTAATTGTGATGTCCAGCTGCTGCAATTATGGGGATGGTCTCCAGCATAGCTTGCAAGTGCAAATCCCACGAGCCGGTTCTGTCTACTGTTATCAAGGAACGTGCAATGTTGATCATTCGCTGATATTCCAACCAGAGTTGACTTGTTTGCGAAGTAGATTGTAGGTGTTTTCTTCGCATCCAAAGTGGTAGCAATCTGAGACAATGCATTCGAAGATTCCACATCCTCAACTGATTGTTTGGCGGTCATAACATCTTCGAGCAGGTCACAAGCTTCCTTATGGAGGTCATGAGGAGTTCCATCTTCATTACGAGGGAAAACGTCTGCGACTAGTAAGGTACTAAGAGCTGCATCTACTATCATATGACCACGTATCGCTCTTGAAACAGCTTTTCCAGACATTATGTGTTGCACGGCATTTGGTCCGTATATTTCTTGAAGTACTTCAGACAATCCTGAACCATTCATAAGAGTACCGACTGCTCCCAAAAGATTCATCAGTGTGTGAAATGATCCCAGCATTAAAACAATGTCCTGCAGGTCTCTCTGTTCATTGATGATTTGGGAAGCTTTCCAGAACAAAGGCTGATCAAAGGTAATAATGCATGGGACTTTTTGATCGCGTGCTATCTTGCTCAAATATAGTAATGTCGAAAATATGCAGGTCATGTCAGTTGGTGACATATCTATGATGGGAAGGAACGTGATCGACGCCACACCTGGATGTGAGACACTTGATCCACCGTGAATTGCCTGCATTGTTCCGGACCAACTTGGACCTGATCTTTCTGCTGAAGATATCTGCCAGAGAAGACTAAGTCGACTTATGGTGCCAGTGGGTACTGGAAGTTCGTGGAATGAGATGTCCCTCAACATGCTTCTCGCGTGTCTATATTCCCTAATGTCAATGGTTGCAATCTTCTTTATGTCATTGTCACCAACATTACGCCTGTGAATAGAAGGGTGGATCTTGATCTTCGGAGTTATTGCGGCAATCATACCCATTCCATGAAAGGTATTCTTCCCATCCAAAGTGCAGACATCATGATCGACGTTATCTGCTGCTAGAAGGACTGCAGTGTTTTCACCAACAGTAAAAGTGCCAGCCAGACCCACTTGCCAGCACCGCGTTTCTTTCGAATCTTGTTACTTCTGCATACGACGAACAGTAACCCAGCTGATGGAGAACGTCAATAAGGTACCTTGACCTAAAGTTGTGGTGTAGCTGAACTGACAAACCGATCTGTAGTGGACATAGTAATCCTCTAGGACGGGTTGCTTGCATAATGCTCTGCCCAATTGCACCTATTTTTCTTGAAGCATCCTGTCCCGCAAATGCTTTTGATAATAGCAATTTCAGACTGTTGGGAATGTAATCAAGAGCACTTTCTGAGGTGATGTCATTTGGAGATGGATACACATCTTTTCTAGGCGAGTCGACAGACTTGATATCACTTCTGATTATTTTTGCAGCAGCTTCTACTAGGTAAATCTTCTGTAGCTCTATATCTATATCACATTCTTTCGACTTTTTGTGATAATCTATAAGAATTTCATTAGTTGTCTTTCGTAGTGTTACTACATCTGCCTTCCCACTTTCACCTGATATTATGATCTTGTCTCCGTAATGTTCTAAAAGCTTTCTCTTCATGTGCCTGCGTTCGTAGACAGAGCTCTGACTTCCTTGAAGATATTCCTCCATTTTGGAAATTAGGTCTCCAATCAACAGTTGTTCATCATCATTCTCTTCCAGGTAAGCACAGGTCTGAAGGAATGCTTGGTGTTGCTCTTCATTAGTTGGTCTCCCTTTCTTCGAATCATGATCGTCGGAGGAGTATGCGCGAGGAATGTTTTTTCCACTTCGAAAATTTACGCTGCAGGTGTGATGGTAGACACAATCTGCAGCAGGAAGATCACGAAGATAATACTCCAGACGGCCTTTTACATTAAACGACCATTCATCGCAGCGGCTTTCACAGCACCTTTTTATGGTTTCAGAGAACTCTGTAGTTCTTATTTTGACATGCTCTGATTTTGGTTTGTGTTTGGAAAAAAAGTCCACAAAGGTATCACAAAACAAACAGTGAGTAGCACTGGAAAATGCGTATTCATGAAAATGAGCACTTTTCCTTGGTATTGCCTCGGCTGCAGTCTGTCGCTTCTTTATTTCAATGGTCTTTTTATCCATAAACCTTTTCCTACATATAACGTGAACACTTATTCCAGCTGTTGCAACATCGCTTCCACGGCTGCGGCTGGATGCATTTATACCATCTGCTCCTTTTTGCGAGATGTGAACCACTTCCTGTCCGCTGTCCAATTTCTCCTTACAAATCACGCACAATTCTTCAGGGGTCTGCATTCTTGAAGGCGGATGCACACCGAGTCAGTCTGAAACAGAAAACACAAATTAATAAACTGTGTTGCAGTATTTAAAAGGAGTACATAATAACAGTTTTAAAGAAAATGAGAAGCACAAATACGCAGATTTGATAGTGGGTAGTAGGAATTAAAGAGTTGTATATAATATAAGTTTATAAAGATGTAGCAATGTACATTCTCACATACACTCCATACAGTATATTTTATTTACATTACGTGACGTCTTAGTTTAATACTAGCCACCTAATACAATTTTTAGTGTCATATAGGTTAATTTAGAAACGAAAATGTGTTTTAAAACATTTTACTGATCAAGAAAAATGTCATAACTCTCTCTACAAAGCGAAATTAAAATTTATTGTATTTCGTAGGAAACTGCCAGTCTACCATTTTGAATTTCATTTTTGGGGGTGTTCCCGGGGTCCAATTTTGTCAGATTTTGGATATGTTATTCTGCAATGGTTCCTGAGCTGGAAACAGTTTAGAAAGATTCTGAAGCAATTTTGCCCAGGTTGAAGCTATTTTTGCTCTAGATTGCCTGGACTAGTAACAAACACAGATTTCATTCTCGAAAGAGTATGGACTATGGAATATGGAATAATTATAACGGTGATTTCGACTTTGCAATGTCATATACAGTAAACTCTCAAAAATCAGAATGTCTAAAATCCGGACCACTTGAGAATTGAAAGTTCATAGTTAGACATAATAAAGTGACATGAGAGAAGTGAAGGTGCAAACTACATTGCAAGAGTGCTAGTCCTAAGTCAGTTTACTGTCTCAACCATTTTTAAAAATGCTCCTGCATTGAAGGCTGCAGCTGAAAATGTGTCCCCCATTCTCCACAATTCTCAGCTCCGCAAATTCACATTAAAAAATGCAAATGCAAATCTAAAATTTTTGCAGAGGCTCCGCAGTTGCGAATGCGAAGCTTTGCTACATCACTAGTACTCATTGCGCAGCAGTTCTAAATGCATTGAATGAGAGAGAGAGAGAGAGAGAGAGAGAGAGAGAGAGAGAGAGAGAGAGATATATATATATATATATATATTTTTTTTTCTACACACACAAATAATGTGCAAGATTTGGTCTAACCTTTTCTTGAAATGATCCACAGAGGAACTGTTCACAACTTCTGAAGGTAACCTGTTCCACGTGTTACAGATCTTATACGTAAAGTAATTCCCACACACACTAGTCTTAAACCGTTTCAAATCCAACTTCCAACTATTGTTGCAAGTTGGGTTATCATTTAAACTAAACATGCTACTTGAAAACCTTGATGAGCTGACCGCACAGCCTCTGAGTTTCCAGCAAAAACAAGTTCAGGGCGCGTAACCATCGATTGTAGCCCATATGCCTAACAGAAGGGATTAACTTTGTGGCCCTTGCCTGCACTTGCTCCAGCCTCACAATATCTTTCCTGAGAGTGGGTGACCAGAACTGCACAGCATACTCCATGTGCGGCCGAACCAGGGAATTGTACAGAGAGAGCACAATCTCCTTGCTCCTAAACTGAAATTGCCTCCTGATATAACCCAACAGCTTCTGGGCTTTCTTTTCGACCTCTATGCACTGTTTTGTAAACTTAAGGTCGCTGCTAATTAGCACACCCAAGTCCTTTTCCAAATCAGTCGCCTCAATATTACTCCCCAATATCGAGTAGTCCAACTTGGGATTGCCATAGCCAATGTGCATCGCTTTGCATTTACCCAAGTTAAATGGCATTTGCCATTTTTCGGACCACTCTTCCATCCTACCTAGGTCCACACGTAGTTGAACGATCGCTTCAGGCATCCCAACATTAGCCCCAAGCTTGGTGTCATCAGCGAATTTGGCGATCCAACTGACAATGCCACTGTCGATATCATTTATGTAAATGATAAACAACAGTGGCCCCAAAATGGAACCCTGAGGAACCCCACTAGTGACTGAGGACCAACCAAACTAACCCCTTTAATTACAACCCTCTGCCACCTATTCTTCAGCCAGTTTCCAATCCACCTACCTACTTCCCCACCTATACCCAGCGCACGCACTTTCGCCATTAGCCAGCAGTGAGGTACCTTATCAAAGGCTTTCTGAAAGTCGAGATAAAGTATATCAATCACCCTACTCTTATCATACTCACCCAACATGATGTTGAAAAACTCGAGCAAGTTGGTGAGACACAACCTATGCCATCTAAACCCATGTTGGGAGTCCCCAAGCAGCTTGTAGGAATACAAATGGTCAATGATCCTATCCACTATTATCCCCTCTAATAATTTACCTACAACTGAGTGAGACTAATGGGAAGATAATTCCATAGACTTTCGTGATCCCCTCACAGCAGCTCTTCCATTTCCATTGGCAGCTCCATACACCATATGCATGTCAGCCATCTCAGCAGTCGTGAAGCGCTCCATGTTACGCGTACTACGTCCAATTTAAGAATGCCCGCGGCAAGCGCAAGTCTAGCCCACTTCACCTTTTAGCCAATTGCAGCGGCGCCCTCTCGAGCCGAATGGTGACATCAGCGGACATACACTTATAGAGGAAAAGGGTTTGTCTTGGTGTTGCCTATCCCCCATTACAATTTGTACAGAAAGTTTTCAAACACCCTGTATATATATTATATATATACATTATACATTCCACCTGGGTATGGTGACTCATTTTTTTGAAAAGTATAGGTGATCGTGGTTTTTCCCATTATTTGGCACTATACTATATATATATATAATATATATATATATATATATATAATATATATATATATATATATATATATATATTTCTTAAACTCCGGAAATTTCCAGAAGACTTGAATTGGTCAATATGTATTAAATGATATGGGCTGGACCCTGTAAATCAAAATAACTTTTTGTAAGGTAGTTTTAGTCGCATTATTTAAATTTGCCACTCATTTTTTGTGCAAACTACGTAGAAAATAATAATAATATATATTTAGTGTATTTATAGTCAGGGGTGGCATGACATCATGTTACTCTGGGACTTAATTAGTTTGATGGTTTCTGTTCTGGCTATTTTTTTTCTAATTGGATTCAGTTTAGTGGTGTTTGTGATAGAATTATGATGTGCCATTCATGTGGTTTCAACTTTGAGAACTTGATTTGTCATGTGCCCTAGATGATTAATTGAATGCCCAGTTAGGTCAACTGAATGCCCAGTTAGGTCAACTGAATGCCCAGTTAGGTCAACTGTACACCCTTGATGATTGGTTAGGTTGTCGTGATATTTTTGTTAGTTTAAATGAAAATGATAGGAGCAAACTTTTCTGGTTAATTTTGAGGTGTTCTGCATGTTTCCTGTGGTAATGCGTCATTTACGAGATCTCATAACATGAACATTAGGGTGGCCCACTTTTCAATTTTTTTTTAAAAGTATATGTGATCGTGGTTTTTCCCATTATTTGGCACTATACTAGCACATTGGTACCATTTTTACAAAAATTGATCAATATTTAGGGGTCTCGCATCGACCTTGACATTATGTTTTTTTTTTTTAAATGCGTACTTTTTAACTTTTTACTGAATCAAGATAAATCATTAAGTAGGGATGTTTTCTGAATCCTCTTAATGTGGGAAGTTGTTTGGTGTGCCTGCCAGTCATACAACTAATGGTTTAAAAGTTGTGCCTTTATACAGGCAATACCAATGTGCTAGTATAGTGCCAAATAATGGGAAAAACCACGATCACCTATACTTTTCAAAAAAATGAGTCACCATACCCGGGTGGAATGTATAATGTATATAGGTAATTAGAAAATGCACTATGCCTGTGCCAGGAACCTAACCTATTTCTTTTTTTGCAGATCATAACATTTTGAAATTCTGTCTGAGTTCCTCATCCTTTGTCATGGACAAATCGATGGCAACCATAACTGGAAGAACTCTTGAAGCTACAAATAGAGTCATCAAAAGGAAAGGCGAAAATAACATCGCTACCTTCTCTAAGATCGGCCTTCAAAATTTTTTTAGTTGGCCAACTGTTGTCCTCCATCAGTGGTAGCAAATTGCCAACAACACGGCAGGTTTTGCAATACTTCTTCAGTGTTATCCAGTACACTGCTAACAGGAAAGACGCATTCAAAGAAACCGTAAACAACGTCTTAAAATTTTGGAACATGGCCCGCGTTAAAACAATCACAAAGCTCAACTGCGAATGGAAGCTAGAGGCATTGTGGAAAGAGTGGCACTTACTCCAAAAGAGCAGAAAATGAGAAACTGACGCCGGAGGAAAACGGCAGAAGTTTTCGGACAGTGTGGACAAGCTTTGGGATATCGGAGCATCTGACGCTGTCAAAGATATAAAGAAGAATCGACTGCTGTCCAACAAGGACAAGAAAGAAGACATTGACTTCTACCTCGATCAACATGGTCCTCGGGTGGCAACGATGAGCGGGAACACTAAAGTTTTCACTGTAAAAAGAAAGCTACAAGAAGGAAGAAAACATCCTCACCAGGAGCCGCAAACCTCAAAGTGCATACGAAACCGGAGATGAGGCCATGGAGAATGATGATACTGGCATGTCAGGAGAGTCGGAGACAGAACTAGCGTTCCCCCTGCCGAAAGAGCCAAGTGTGTCTGTCAATCTTCCTCGCCACATCCTTAATGCACCTGCTGTCATGGAAGTTGCTAATCATTTCCGCATGTCCAATAATCAGGTGCGTATTGGGTATAGTATTCATCAATAGCGTCAGTTTTAAAAGTGTCCCGTAACCCACATGTATTCTTGACAGTTTCCTTTCCACTTTCCATTCTCTACATAGGTAGTAAGCATTGTGGCTGCTATCACACGTTCGGCAGATCCACCAGCTGACCTCAATCAGTTCAGCATCTCGAAAGAAACGGCTCGCCGGGGAAGAGTGTCACATCGCCGTGAAGTGGCCGGCTGTGAAGGACTCCTTCACGCCACCGAGGCACACTGTTGTCCACTGGGATGGCAAAATGGTCAAGGTCAGTTGATTAAGTTTTCATAGCTATCAATTTAGTAATGAGACTCATGAAGCATAATGTCAATTAAAAAGAGAACTGAATGTGAACAAAAATAGGTTACTTTACAACCATGAATTGAAATATATGGCGTGTGTTTCAGAACTTCCTTGGAACGGCAGAGCACCGCCAAGCAATTCTCATCTCCGGGGCTCTTCATTGCACAGAAGGAAAGTTGCTGTCAGTCCCAGCTGTTGCTGATGGCACCGGACTGTCGCAGGCGCAGGCAACCATACATGCTCTCGAAGATTGGGGATGTGAGGAGAGCATCATCGGACTCTGCTTCGACACCACTTCCACCAACATGGGGAGGGTGCAGGGTGCAGTTGTGACGTGTGACGTGTTAGAAATGAATTCTGCAGAAAAATTCAGGTTCACGAGCCCATCCACACTAGGGTGGCCCACTTTTCAATTTTTTTTTAAAAGTATAGGTTATTGTAGTTTTTCCCATTATTTGGCACTATACTAGCACATTGGTATTACCTGTATACTATACAGGCACAACTTTTAAACCGTTAGTCGTATGACATTGGAAGGCACACCAAACGACTTCTCTCATCAAGAGGATTCAGAAAACATCCCTACTTAATGATTTATCTTGATTCAGTAAAAAGTACACATTTTTAAAAAAAACTCGTAATTTCAAGGTCGATGCGAGACCCCTAAATATTGATCAATTTTTGTAAAAATGGTACCAATGTGCTAGTAGTAGTATAGTGCCAAATAATGGGAAAAACTACGATAACCTATACTTTTAAAAAAAAATTGAAAAGTGGGCCACCCTAATGAACATGTTAGGTTATACTTTATTGTGCGAGTATAAAATATAGTCAAAAATACATTTTTCAAGTATATTTTGGTGTGCTTTGTTCGAATGTGACCTTCATTTCTTGTGCAAATAAACAGAAATACAGTTGTCATTGCATGGCCCAAACACGTATTTCTGTTCATTTGCACAAGAAATGAAGGTTATATTTAAACAGAGCACACCAAAATCTACTAGGAAAATATATTTTTCATTTCAACTTCAGGCCATGTCATTTTCTGCATGACCCTTGAATCTTTATAAACAAAAATTCACTGTACTTTATTTTGGAAAATTCTAGATGATTTGAAGGTTAATATTCATCTTTGAACCCGCTCACATGTGGTTAAAACAGTACAATATATTGAATTGCCATTCAAAACTGACTAAGAAAATATATACTTATCTTATCTTGTGCAGATTTGTATAAAATGTGTTTTTTTTATTAAAATATATTTCCTATTTTTTGTGATTTTTCAATATATATATTGACTATTTGGTGAATATTTCCTATTTTTGGTGATTCTGGCTACTTCTATGTAATTCAACTTGTCCTGTTTTATAATTAAATCATTTTTAGCAATTGTTGGTCTGTTCAATTTGGTGTTTTTGTGACCAGAAGTATGATGTGTCAGTTTTGCATATTTGACTTTGAAGACGTAATCAGCCATATTGCCCTCAATGAAGACAAGAGTTTAGACCTTTTTTTCAATCACGGAATAATTAAGACATCCGTGACCTGCCCTAAATGCAATAGTGCTTGTATTTTAAGAAAAGACCAGAAGGTCTTTAGGTGCTGTAAAAAAAATCCTAAAAATAAATGTAAGTGTCGTCTGAGTGTTTCAATCTTTAAGGGCACGTGAAATTTAGCGGACTACCCAGGCAAGGTGGGCACGTTATTACATTATCATTTGTATAATTTAGGTCTCAGGGGTATGGGGGTGGAGCCCCCATAAAGATCACGCATCACAAATTGATTGGTCCTATGTTTTGCGAACAGTTCAGTACGTGATACTGGTTAGATCAATTGAATACCCGGTTAGGTCAACTGTACACCCTTGATGATTGGTTAGGTTAAGTCATGATATTTTCGTTAGTTTAAATGAAAATGATGAGTGCAAACTTTTCTGGTTAATTTTGAGGTTTTGTACGAAACTGCCATCCATTTCCTGTGCAAATACGTAGTTTTCAAGATGACAATATCTCGAAAACTACGCATTTGCACAGGAAACGGATGGCAGATTCATGCAAAACACCTCAAAATTGACCAGAAAAGTTTCTAATCATCATAAAAACAGACTGGGTATAAAAATGAATAATTACCGATTTGAATAACATTCATGAAACAAATTTGCCACACTTTTAATTTGATTATTTTTATTTTTATTTGCATAAGATTAAGAAAGGGTGGGGGGTAACATCAGAAGACCACATGGTTTTGGAGGGGAGTTTAAGTCATTGGCCAGAAATGACCACAAGCAGGGGGAACAGGTTTGAAAACCACCCAAAATAAGACCATAGTTTTTGAATGACCCCTTACTACCCTTTTTGTAAATGGGTACTACATTAGCTTTTTTCCATTCATCTGGTACTTCTGCATAATTAATTGACCAAGCAAACAAAATAGTTAGTGCCTCAGATAAGCTTTCTTCCCCTTCTCCGAGTATCCTAACAAATATGGGTTAATATTCGTTTTTTGACCCAGTCACACCCAGCTATAACAGTAATATATATTGAATAACCAATCAAACCTGAATAAGAAAATATATATATTATCTTGTGCAAATTTGTATAAAATATACTTTTTTAAAAAAAATATTTTCTACTTTCTAATATCTATGTATATAAATTTCGGTGGGTTTGTTTATTTTGGCTACCTTTTTTGGACTTTTCTGGAAATTTTTCTTGGCTTTTTTTTGGCTACTTTTTCTTGCTTTTGCCTACTTCTTTCTGTTTTTTGTTAGTGTGGTGATTTTCGTTCTACTGTTATGACGTGTCAATCTTGTGAACTTGATTTTGAAGACCTAATCCGCCTTGTTGGCCTCGATGAAGATAAAAGTTTAGATGTTTTTTCCAATCACGGCATAATTCTGACATCTGTGATTTGCCCTAAATGTAATACTGCCTATATTTTAAGACAAGACTCGAAGGTGTTTAGATGCCATAAAAAAAATCCAAAAAATAAGCGCGAGTGTGGATTTACTGTTTCTATCTTTAAGGGCACATGGCGTCCTCATTACCGGAAATATTTTGCACGACACTTGTTCCTGGCAGAACATCCTGACGATTCTACAGTTCTGCATCACTTCCTTACTGCAACTGCAAAACTATATCCTCCAAAATAAGGTGACTGGTTAGGTTAAGTTAGGTTAAGTTAGGTTAAGTTTAGCACGAATGCAAACTTTTCTGGTCAATTTTGAGGTGTTTTGCACGAATCTGCCATCCGTTTCCTGTGCAAATGCATAGTTTTCGAGATGACGATATCTCGAAAACTACGCATTTGCACAGGAAATGGATGGCAGATTCGTGCAGAGCACCTCCAAATTGACCAGAAACGTTTGCTCATTATAAAAAGAGGGTCAAAAAACGAATAATTACCCAAATATGTTATCAGGTCCAGCAGCCTTATTTGACTTCAATGTCCGAGTGAATACCTAATAATATAAAACTAATAACTCAAAAGGATAGGCCTATTCTTTCAAGTATTTAAGTATAGTGAAGTATGGTAATTTCCTTCTTTGCCACTAGGCAGCGATAAATACCGAAGGTAAATAAATTTAACATTAACCAAAAAAAAAACCTACTTAACGAGGTATTTTGAAGAAAAGACGGAGTTTTTGCCGTCAACTGAGCATCAAGATCTGCTGGAAATTTCGGATCAAGTAAAGATAAGCACCCCCAGCCTTCTTTAATTAGCCTTATAAGGCTAACTAACGAAAATATCACGGCCTAACCTAACCAATCGTTAAGTCAACTGTACGCCCTTGACGATTGGTTAGGTTAGGTCGTGATATTTTCGTTAGTTAGCCTTATAAGGCTAATTAAAGAAGGCTCGGGGTGCTTATCTTTACTTGATCCGAAATTTCCATCGGATGGCCAAGTTCATTGGCAGTCAACCATAACCCTCTATAGTTTTTACCTGTTAAGTCCAAAATAGTTTTTTGTTGTTTTGTAACTTCTGCCTGGCGTGTGAAAGGTAATAAAATATTTAACTCGCGTAATTTCGTTTCCACCTTCTTTTGATTTTGAAATTCTTAAAAATTACATTGGTATCATTATGACTGAAAACTATGAAACATATTTAATTATTTCTTTGGCCCATTAATTCATATGTTCGTGACTAAAAGATTGCGAGTTTTTCTGATAGTGCGCAAACATTTAATTACATTACAATAAAACATTCATTATTAGAAAAATAGCACATTCCATACTCTTTTGAAATGGAATTAATTTCTGGGCGACCAGACGTGCAAAGGCCCCCCGAGCATGACGTCATCGAGTCGATGGTCATGCCTGTAGTAAAGACAGCCCTGGCCTGGGCCATTCACCAAATACTCACTTTCAGAATGTTCTGCCCAAATGACACGTTTTTTTTTGTGTGTATGTTAGATGGAGAATTGTGTAAAGAAACATTTTTGTAAACATTGGTTAATTATCCAATATCAGATGGACTTTTTCTATGTTATTATCGTTGCATTGTTCTTCAGTTATTGTATATATGTTATATAAAGCAGTAATATGTAATATTAGTTAAATTAATTATATTGTTAAGTATTACTTTCACGGCTCCACGAAAATCAACTTTTTAGTTATAAAAGTCATGTATTTATATAGATATAGAATAAGTAAAAACCCTGCTATCTCTAATTTTTTTTAAATTTCTCCAAACATGTTTAATTAATATTTGGTGCTTTCCTGTTAACGGGAATACCCAACCGCCCCCCACCAAACTGTTTGTTATGTATTTTTGCTCTCGTCGTTTTCATTTAAACTAACGAAAATATCACAACTTAACCTAACCAATCATCAAGGGCGTACAGTTGACCTAACCTGGCATTGAATTAACCTAACAGGTTAATATAACGGAAAATGCCTGGTTAGGTCAACTGAATGCCCAGTTAGGTTAATTGAATGCCCGGTTAGGTCAACTGTGCGCCTTTGATAATTGGTTAGGTTAAGTTGTGATATTTTCGTTAGTTTAAACGAAAATGACGAGAGGAAAAATACATCATAAACAGTTTGGTAGTCCCGATAATACGTAAGTACCGAATTTATTAATCATTTAAATGAAATTAGTTAATATGTTAGCGATAATCAGTTAGTAGGGGGCCAAAATGTCTTTATGCCATCTAAAATCGCAGAAAAAACGTCGCTGCTTTCGGTACGTTGTCCGGTTGTCGCCACATGAATTCCGCAAGATACGAGTCCAGATGATGGCGGGCGGTTGTGTATTCCCGTTAACAGGAAAGCACCTAATATTTTTAACAAGAACTACTTTCTGCCATTCCGCCGCATGATTGCCTATAAAATGTGGCAATGAGTTGGAAATGCGTAAGTTTGAAGTGTAACGTTGTTGATGATGAATGTATGCACCGGATGTTCCGTCAGTGAGCTTAAACTAGTTGTTGTTGTTTAGCTGATCAGCCCACCCTGATCGAGCAAGCCTACGGCACGCAGGTAACCGATCGCCCTCTCTATTGTGTGTGAGCCAGTCTTGTATACTGTTTATGTATGTTTGTAGGTTATTTGTAGCGGTGTCGATGTTGTTGTGGGTGGATGTTAGAGTGATGTCATCTGCATATGTATGAAAAAACTCTAGGGGGCTGTGGTTTGATTGCTTGTTACCCTCATCCGTTGGAAATTTCCAGCAGATTTCAGTGGAGAGCTAACGACAAAAGCCCTACGTTTTTTCGTTAGAGAGTTATGTATATGTAGGTCTTTAAAGGACCTCTATGTTTATTTGCCTTCGGTATTTGCGCTGCCTAATGGTAAAGAAAGGAATTGCCTTACCTTATTATTTCCTTGGGCCTCGCTTCTGTTCGTAGGACGCGACGATGTTTTTCGATGTAGGGCCGCGGTACGATGGAGTTGCACAACGAGTTGATTTGATGTAACTAATATAGGCAGTCACTATTTAAATACTTGAAGAAATAGGCCAATCCTTTTTATAGTTATTAAGTTTTATATTATGAAGATTTCACTCAGAAATTATAGGAAGATAAAGTACATCTTCCTTGCTTAAAGCATCGCTTTAAAGTCACGCCTATTTTTAAAAAAGGCGACCGCACAGTAGCTAGCAATTATAGGCCCATTAGCTTAACGTCAATTGTCGGTAAACTTTTGGAATCCGTAGTTAGGGATCGTATCATCGATCACTTAGAAAGTAGAAATTTGACTAGCAAAAGGTCGGCGCTACGGGCCGATTTTGCTAGATCTGCGGTGCTTCGGCTGAATTGTGGGCCTACGGCGTATTTTATTTTGAACATCAGTAGCCCTTTATCTGGATATCATTCCTATTCCTCTCACCTTGGGCCTCAGTAATTGGGGTGCCTGCGGCCTTCCAGTTACTGGCAAACCAATTATTCATTCAATAAAACTACAGAAAAGAACGCAGCCATGAAAATCTAAAGCTTCACAAATCTTAATACAATGAGCTCGGATTTGAAGCCTAAGATTTTCATGACTGCGTTTATTTCTATAGTTTTATTGACCAAATAACTGAACCGACAGTAATTGGGGGGGCCTGCGGCCCGCCAAATCATAGTTTTCATTGTTTCGAGTGCATCAATAATATTGTTATAGTATTCCATTAGTTGTGATAAGCATGATCTTCCTGACCGGAATCGATGTTGGTTATCATTTTTTTTCTGAGTTTCCCCATTAACCCCACCCCCTCCCCAATTACCCCCTCCCTCTCCCCCAATACCCCCTCCCTCTCCCCCAATACCCCCTCCCCACCCTTCTCCCCCATTTACCCCCACCATTCCCCCATTACCACCAAGGGGGGAAGGGGGCTGGCACCTTGCAAAGGATTTACTTTAATTTTTTTTGAAGGGGGCTGGCACCTTGCAAAGGATTTACTTTAATTTTTTTTTGGTTACATATATATATATCGCATCTATTTTTCTGAGTTTCCCCATTAACCCCACCCCCTCCCCCATTACCCCACCCTCCCCCATTTTGTGCCAAAATTATGATTAAAAATGAAGAAATGGGAAGAACTGTACCCCTAAAAGGGGGGGGAAGGATTTACGTTAGGGAATTTTTTTTTTAGCATGGGCACTGCACAATAAAAAGACGCATCGAATGGTGAAAACCGCATTGTTCTACACCAATTGTAGCGACCTGTAGGTGTGCGCAAAAAAACTGTTACATATATATATATATATATATATATATATATATATATATATATATATATATATATATAAGGCTTCATTTCTGAAATAGTATATTAGATTAATAATAGTCAGCATGGGTTTCGACGCCATAGCTCTTGTTTAACTAATTTGTTAGAATTTTATAACGAAATAGTGCGAGAATACGATAGGCATAGAGCGGCTGACGTTATTTATTTAGATTTTAAAAAGGCGTTTGATACAGTTCCGCATAGAAGATTAATTGCGAAGTTCAAAGCGCACGGTATACGCGGTCTGGTAGCTAACTGGTTAGACCGTTAGAGGAATGGCTTCGTGCTAGGAGACAGAGGGTCGTTGTTAATGGTAGTGAATCGGAGTGGTTGGATGTAGGTAGCGGTGTCCCACAGGGTTCAGTGTTAGGCCCATTGCTATTCAGTAATTTACATTAACGACATAGATGTAGGATTGACCAGTAACGTGTCAAAATTCGCGGACGATACTAAAATAGGCGGTAAGGTTGTTAACGAGGACGATAGGAATAGGCTCCAAGACGATGTAAATAGGATTATGGAGTGGACGGATAAGTGGCAGATGCAATTTAACGTAGACAAATGTAAAGTTTTGCATATAGGTTCTCGTAACAATAATTACACGTACACGATGGATGATAGAGTTAGCGAGCGTTGACGAGGAAGTAGATTTAGGCGCACGCGTATCTAAGGATTTAAAAGTTAGGAACCAGTGCCTGGAGTCTTGCGCAAAAGCTAATAGGATGTTAGGCTTCATAGTGCGTAATTTCGAATTTAAATCGAAGGATATTATATTGCCCCTTTACAAGTCCCTAGTCAGGCCTCATTTAGAATATTCCGTTCAGTTTTGGTGCCCGTATTTGCGTGAGGATATTGATAGGTTAGAAAGGGTTCAGCGTCGTGCCACGAAACTAATTCCGTCATTGCGCAACAAGTCTTATGAATATAGGCAAAGGTGGGTACCCGGGCCTCAAAAAGGACCGACGGTCCCGGTCCTTGCCTCAAACTGGACCGACGGTCCCGGTCACGGTCCTTTCTGAAGATAGGACCTAGGAACGACTCGGTCCTCGGTCCTTATATATAATATAAGTGAAAAATTTGATTAAAATGAAAAATGAAATTAAAGACACCGGAAATCTTTAATTTTATTAACGTAAATTATAATTAATACAATACATAAATGATGAAAAAAAGTTATTAAGTTAAATACTTGAGTTTCCCTTCAAGAAGACGCATTTCAAAATGGCTGTCACTGAGCCCTGACCTTTTCGGCTTGAGGACGTCCTTCCCCAAAGAGAAGAGCCTCTCCACGGCGGCACTGGATGGGATAGGCGTGTTAAACTTGATGAACACAGCAAGCACTTGTACTCCAGGTTCTGCTCACCCTTGAGGCCCAGGTATTCAAAGTATTTGTCCAGGTACGGCCAGGGATTGCCGGGTTCAGTTCTTCCGCTAGGAGCTCCAGTTGCTTGACTTGAAGTTGAAGCACTAACATCAGTAGATTTTTCGTCTCCTCCAGGTGTTGAAACAAGTTTCAGCTCAGTCTCAGTGTCTTTCTGAGTCTTCTGGAGGAAACGATCCATCTTCTTTAGAACTTCAAATAATCACTAAACACACTAAAATCACTAAAAAAGACCGTCCGGAATTACTTAAAAATGGACTGTCGCTCCTCATTTCGGTCCTCACTGAGAAAAGGACCGACTTTCCCGCTCACGGTCCTTAAAAAGGACCGAGTTCCTGGAGTTCGGTCCTTTTGGAACTCGGTCCTGCCCACCTTTGAATATAGGATTAAAGAGTTAGATTTGCATTCACTCGAAACTAGGAGATTAAGGGGGGAGCTTATTGAAGTTTTCAAAATCGTTACTAACATCGATAACGTAAATTTTGACAAACTGTTCACTTTCAATAATAGCAATACTCGTAATAACAGATTTAAGTTGCGTGACAGACGTTTCATTACTAATATCACTAAAAACTTCTTTACGTTTAAAGTAATTGATAAATGGAATAATCTTCCCGCGTCAGTAGTTAACTCTACCAGCGTTAATATGTTTAAGAACCGTTTAGATAGGCATTTTAAAAATATTAACGTTGTTTAAAATAAAAAACAATTAGTAACAGGAGCTCTGGGGGTGGTGGTCGAGGATGAGTCTGTTGACGATTAATGCCAGCTGTGACATGCCAGCGTGTGATATGTCAGCAAAAAAATTATTATTTAAAAAAAAATAGACTAACAAGAACGTAGATGTAGCTCGTAGCGTAAACTAGCCCACTTTTTATTTAACTTTACCTACTTTTTTTTTCTTATCCTCTCCTTACTTGCATGTCTGTAACTCTCTTTACTTGCATGTCTGTAGTTTGCATGGTATGACAGTGAGTTAAGACTGTGTTTGCATGGTTTTGTAAGCGTTCTTATTTTACTTCTTTTCATCTTTCACCCCTCTCCTATTCTCTTCGACTATTTTTCTGACTTGTCGGCAGTGGCCGGCAAATGATGATGGTGAGTCTTTTTTCTCTTTTTCTGAATGACTGTTAACCCACGAGTGATAGGTGTTGCTACTTACTTAACCCCTTATTTTCTTCTCTTAACCCCCTACTCTTTCCTTTCTCTCGGGCTAACCTTAGAGTGGATCTTAGGGTCTTTGTTAGCCTTAGCTTCTGTAGATCTGTAGATCTGTAACCAGTGATGGGCATCGATACATGAAAATCGCTAAAGCGATACCGATACATCTATACATGAAGAACGTCTTAGGCGATACCGATACGCCGATACTTTCTAGATGTCTTAAGCGATACCGATACCGATACATGCATCGCCGGTACATTTTTATAATTATTCATTTAATATGTAGGTATTAGATATTATTGTTTATGCTAGTAATTTGTACGCACTGTAAGTAAAATCAACGACATTTTAATGGGTTTTATAGATGTAAATAAAAACAATTGCTTTATTTAATGAAAGTATGTTTTAATTTTGTAGGAGACATGAATGACTGAAAATATTACACTAACAATTAAAAGTAATTACTATTACCATTCAAAAATACCAGCTGGCTAAACATCTGGTCAGACAGTCTATTCCTTTTTGGAGCGTGAATGTGACCAGCCAAACGAAACAACCGTTCTACAGGAGCAGAGGATGGTAGTGGTGTGTTCTACTCAGTGTTGGGCACTAAAGCGTTAATCCGATAACAGTTAATTAACGAAGTTAACTTTTTTTAACGGACTATTAACGGAAGTTAATTTCCATTTATCGTTATCGGACCAGTTAACTTCCGATAACTCGATATTTAGTCTGTTAAAGTCCGTTAACACGTTAACCGCGAATGAATTCAAACCACCATAACTTCAGTCTGCCAATTCCGTCCTCTGCCGCAGTGGAACGGCTCTTCTCTCTCGGCAAGGACATCCTGAGGCCCAAGAGGTCAAGACTGGCAGTTGGGCCTAACTTTGAGAAGTTGGTCTTTCTGAAGGGCAACCAGCACATTGTGTCATAGTCTTTAATAAATGTGCCTAAAATTTAATTTTACCTTTCAGTTCCCGCAATAATAATTCTCTGGTAAATTAAAATTTAGTTAATGGTTAGTGGTTACAAGGGTTTCAAAACATGTAATCAGTACATTTTTTATTAAAAATAAAAAAAAGTTATTAAGCAAAAAAGTTGCAAAACTTGATAAAAATACAGTTAAATACCTATTTATTGTTGGATTTTGCATAAATAAACATTTTCTATGGGTTTTAAAGCTTTTTTCCTTGATTTTTTTAAATGTTAGTAAAGAAATAGTTATCGTTAACTGATTATCGTTAACTTCCGTTAACTTTGTAGTAAAATTATCGGATTATCGTTATCGGAGTTAAAAATTGGGGTTAACGGATTATCGTTATCGAAGTTAACTTTTTGGTTAACGGTGCCCACCACTGGTTATACTTCAGGAAGACCCGTAGAATTCCTGGGTACTGCCTCAGAGATTGGAGAGAATGACTTCCGTCACCCAGATACTGTAAAACTTCCATCTCAGTGGAATCTTGGGTTGCAGAGACATTAGTGGAAGCAGACTCATAACAGAAGAAATCATCTGCACTTCCGTCAGATGCAGCATCACTTAGTTGTTGCTGGGTGGTCTGCTCGCTGAGGCTCTTAACAGCATTAACCAACATTTCTTGAACCCTCTTTTTGACAATGTTAGTATTAAATTTGCCTTTTATTGTCATCCACTTTAACTTGAACAGAGGATTTGAAGACGATGCCAGTATTGCTGCTTTACACTCATGCGACGCATCAAGGCACAGAAACTTTTCAAACCGCTTAGTGAACCCTACTGTGACTGCATTGAGAAGTGGCTGACAATGACGCAATGCCTCCGAATTCAAACGCTCTAGCTTCTTCTCTACAGCTAACACTGTTTCTATATTATGGTTAATTAATCTCAATAACACAAGTACAAACGTGTTTAAACGTTGCGCCGTACTGTGTGACGTGACCAGTAGAGTAGTACTGTCATTAAATAAATATTTAATATTATTATTTATGTATATTCATAAATATAACTCAGTAGTGTCATATTATAACATCTATTTAAATATTTAAAAATTCTTATTAATGTATCGATGTATCGAAGTATCGATTTTTTTCGATACATTTAAGAAAATTGACCTTAGCGATACCGATAAATCGATACTTTTGTCAAGTAGCTAAAGCGATACCGATACCGATACAAAAGTATCGATCGATACGTATCGGCGATACATGTATCTAGATACTGCCCATCACTGTCTGTAACATAAGCAGCTCAGAGTGCCGCCAGTATAATACAATATATCGTTAGGAATCTGCTGATTCTTCAAAGTTCGTTGACTCTTCTCTTGATGTAATTTTCATGAGTCAGCAGTGGAAAATTTAGAACACGAAATAATAAATTTGGTTTTCTTGTTGTAATGCAGGCCTGATGCCTACATATAGGTTCTATGTATGTATGGCAATTATTTTCACTCCCAATAGGCTATGTTGCCAATCCCGAGGCAATTTTGTAGATATTTAATTCAATTAATTAATAATTTATATTGTGAGCGTGTATAGTTTTTCCATAATATGATGATAAGGTAAGCTTGTTATCTATGGGTGTTGGAATGTCATGCATGTATAAGTTGAACAGTGTTGGTGAGAGAACAGAGCCTTGAGGGACCCCGTTCGGAAAAAGCTTGTTTTTGGATGACTTTCCATTAAATGTGACATGTGAGTATCTTCCCGAAAGATAGTTGCTCAGCCATCTTTTAGTGTTGTGCATGTTTGTGTTGAGTATTTTGTTTATGAGAGGGAAGCGTGGGATAGCATCAAATGCTTTACTAATGTCTATTGTTGCTAATAGTGTACGTTGAGCTGGTCGTCTGGAGTTGATGCCATCCATGATGTGCTGCGTGAGGTTAGTGAGTAATGTCGTGGTTGAGTGGTGAGGTCTGAATCCATGTTGAGTAGGTGATAGGGTTGTGTGGGTTGGTGATTTGTGAGATTAGTCTTTCTGTTACTTTGGAAGGTGTGCATAGTAAAGTAATGGGTCTATAGGAAGCTGGTTCTGTTGGATTTTTGTTTGGTTTGAGTAGTGTAATAATTTTACCTTGTTTCCATATGTCAGGAATAATACAGTGTTGGTATGAATATGTGCTGATATTTGTGAGAGCTAGTATTCCCTGTGGGCCCAAGTGTTTAAGGTGTATGTTAGATATGTTGTCTGGTCCAGTAGTCTTCGAATTCTTAATGTTTTGATGATCTTGATGGTCTGGTCTATATTGAAGGTGTAATGGTCGTGTCGAGTCTGTAGGTTTTCTTGTGTCTGGCTGTTTGTCTGTGCGTGTTTCTGGTTGTTGTCTTATTTAAGTGACTTATCTTTGCGTAGTGATTAATTAGGATGTTAGCTTGTTGCGTATATGTTAGGAGATTATTTTGGCTGCGACAGATAGCCGCGTGTGAGGTGTTAGAGTGGGTAATGCTGTTTATAGTCTTGTATAACCTGGATGTATCTGTGGAGTGGGTTAGTGTTGTTATGAATTCCCTAAATGTTTCTGTTTGTTTTTCTTTAAGTTTGTTGTTTATTTCTGTGTTGAGCTGTTGTATCTGCTGTTTTATGGCTTCTGTGTGTGGTGTTTATGTGTTATGTTTGAGGTTGTTACGTTGCCTTATGAGGTGGGCTATTTCTCTAGTGTAATTTGGGTTGTATTTCCTAATGTTGCCCACGGGTATGCATTTGTTTGCATTATTGATGATCTGATTAAATGTCTTGAGTGTTATATTGATGTTTATGATGGATGTGCTGTTTAATGTGGTGAATTGTTCCTCAGTCTGTATTTTGAACTGTTCCCAGTCAGCTTTCTTGTAATATCTGTAAGTGTGCCTAAGGCTGTTGGGGCAGAGTGTAGAACATGTTGTAATGATAATGGGCAGGTGGTCTGATGACAGTTGTTTTTCTGTTCTCCAGTGTGTATGTGTTGCTAGTGAGGGGGAACAGAACGTTATGTCTGGGGAGGAGTTTGAGTATCCTGCTTGATGTGGTATGTGTGTATGTTCTTCTGTATTGTTAAGAATGAAGAGGCTGTTTAGTTGTGTGGCTATGTTGGCGCCTCTGGTGTTGCTTTGGTTGTGCAGGTACCAACTAGTCTTTAGTGTTGAAGTTTCCTCCTAAGATGACATTAGTGAGAGAGGCCAGATTGTGTAACTGTGGATTGTAATTGGCTGGCACCTGAGGTGAACTATCTGGTGGGATGTAAATGTTGATTAGTGTGGTGTTGTGTTTTGCGCGTGTTTTAAAGTTAACTGCCTGTATTTCTATCGTGTTATCTGCTTGGATTGTGTTTGTAATGTTTTGGGTGGCATCAGTGTAACTAATGCTTTTACGTATGTAAATGATGAGTCCACCCCCGTTACCCCCAGTACGATCTTGACGGATCGCCGTGAAGTCGGGGATGGTGGGTGTTTTGTGTGTGTGTTTTAGTTTTGTTTTTTTGTATAAGTGCTATGTGAATGTTTTGTTTGTGTACGAATTCCCTAAGCTGCATGATTTTGTTTGTGAGGCCATCTACGTTGTACTGTAATATGTTAATATTATGCTTCTGTATGTGTCTCATGGTCCTATTGTGTCTATGTCTTTGTGTATGGTGACATGTGTAAGTTGTAGTGGGGCCTGGATTAGTCTTAATGTCGCCGGAGAGGAAGAGTAGTCCGGGGAGCACGCAATTGCTCCCCGTAAATGAAAACATAGCACGCTGAGAATAGGTCCCGCCCCGGGAGCCGATCGGCAATCTGACCGTGCCACACAACAGGCGGTCGACTGCCAGTCTGGCCAACCGTAGACAGGCCGCTGCACGGAAATTTAAGGAAGTTTGGCCATCAGCGCGTTGATGTTTTTGTTTGACGTCGCCTCTTTTTCGCGTTGACGTGTCCCGCGCTAAAGGATACAACCACTGTTAGAAGCTTCCTCGTCAGCTGCTAACACTTTTTTCACGTTGTTCTAGCTAACTGTTCCGAGGTTTTTTATAAACAAATCTCAGTTTTCTGCTCAAAACTGCTCCTTTCTGATTTTACAATTGATTATTCAAGGAAGGAAGATGTTGACTTCTATTTTCCGGCAACAGTTGATGATATTTATGTTACTTTATTGATTAATGAAAATAATTAGGCTCTTCAAGTTATAAAAGATTTCTTTCGTCATAATTGATAAATACGAAACACAAAACCTATATGCAAACAGGATGATGATGCTTAGACTACTCAAGTTGATGAAGTTTTCTCTTTCTCATATATTGTATCAACGTAATACTGTAAATATATTTCAAGTTTCTGCATAAATAAACTTGTGTTTCACAGAAAACAAAGACTTCCCTCAATCTTCTATCACATCCAAACAGTCCAAACGGTGTAATAGATAGGTTATACTCCTACTTTTCACTGCCACTTCAGCGCCGCCACTTCAGCGCCGCCATTTCAGCGCCAGGCCACTTCAGCGCCAGACTATTCAGCGACGGGCCCTTTCAGCGCCGGTCATTTTCTGTTGTTTTTATTGACTATACTTGTTTTGACTTTACTTGTTTTATTAACATTACTTGTTATTAACTTTGTATAATGTTGGTTTGGTTTTGGTTATGGTAATTTATTTTCCTTCCATTATAAAAAAAATTAGTGTTGGGATTAGGTTAGGTTAGGTTTGGTTAGGTTAGGTTAGGTTAAAAACAGCCCGCCGCAGGCGTTAGCCGTAGTTATCCGGCTTCAAGTTAGGTTAGGTTAGGTTAGGTTAAGAATATTTATTCATATAACTAATTATGTAATTTCAGAATATTTTGCTCCCAACACTTATATAATTTTTCCTTTTTTTATTTCAGAATTTGTGAACCCTTTATTTTCCTTCCATTATAAAAAAAATTAGTACCTGCACATGAAATAAAAAAATTGAATTAATTATTTTCATTAGATATATCGATCCTTAGCCTGCACATCTTATTGAGTTGTCTTGAAACTATTGTGGCGGGCGCTGAAAGGGCCCGTCGCTGAATAGTCTGGCGCTGAAGTGGCCTGGCGCTGAAATGGCGGCGCTGAATCGTACGCTACCCGTACAGTTGACCTAACCGGCCATTCAAATTACCTAACTGGGCATTCAATTAACCTTAGTTATTTAATTGGTGATAATTATTGTTTTTTTCTGCATTATTTGGTGATAATTCTTGATTTTTTTTCTGCTACTTTTACAGATCTGTTACTTTCACAGATGGAGCTGCGAATGTAATACTTTACCAATTATACTTGTGAATTCAGAGATGGGCAGTAATATATTTGATAAATACTTAAATACGTACAGTATTTAAATACAATTTGTACTTAAATACTGTGTCTATAAATACATTTTAAGGGTATTTAAATACATTATTATTGATGTATTTGGCAATTATAAATACATATTTTCAAATACATTAATACATTTGCAAAAAAATCAGCTGTCTTCTTCAATTGCAGTGGAGCGTCTTTTTTCTTTTGTCGGAATGATCCATTCACCCAGGAGAGGGAAGCTGTCCGACGAACTTTTTGAGAGCTTGACACTGATGAAGGCGAATATGTAATGGAATGAAACTGCTTAGAGGTTTAGCTCCGGGGTGGATGGATTTTTTTCCATTACTGGGAGTGTTTTAAGCTCTCATGTTGTTTCGTTAGTCGAGAATTTTATTATTTTTCCTGTAACTGTTCCAAACTGTACTGTTATGTTTATTATAATTTATGTGGTCCCTTCTTTCTGTTGCCTCTTTTTGGATTGCCTTTGTTGCGGATAGGAAGCCTCAAACTACTACAACAATAATAAACACTGAAAATGGAATGTACTGTATTTAGGATGTATTTAGATTGTATTTAAATACATTTTTGAAGTAATATATTCAGTATTTAATTACATTCCAGTTTACAGGAATGTATTTGGTATTTAAATACAAATTTGCGCGATATTTAGTATTTAAATACATTTTAAAGTATTTATGCCCATCTCTGCTTGTGATAGCAATGCCGAATTTAGAAATGCTGAGGCCCTAAGGCCCAGTGGCGGCGAGCCTTTCTAGCTGGCGGGTCATTTTTGTTACTTTTGATTTTTAAAAACACGAAATTGGGTCACAATAATTTATTTGCTTACTATTTTTAGTGAGAAACTTCTTGTTGGATTTTAGCTGCTAATGTTTTGATCCGAGGTTTATATTTAGTTGTCTTTAGTCTCACACATGCAGCACTCATATCTGTGCCAGGGCGATTCCTAGTGGTGGATTTGACGAAATTCATGGAGGAAAACAACTGTTCACATGAATAAGTTGAACCAAACACTGTTAGCAGAACTAATGCTAGCTTTTTCATTGATGCAAAAGAATTTGGTAAAGAGTTCTTATTCTTGCAGAATGGATTCTCTACTCTTTCTATTGATTGTTGTTCTCTGGTTACACCCAAAACTGACAATTCCAATTCCTTTTCTTGTAATTTCAGATTAAGTCCAATAAATTTAGTCTTCCATACTGCACTTTCTTGGAAGTCAACTAATTCCATTTCTAAATTACCAATGTCAAGCCAATGAGAAGCTGGGGGGGGAATTGGATGAATTGTAAGTTGCCATACATAGGCCTACACACACGTTTTTAAACGTATACTATACGTTTAAAAACGTTTCAATGTGTATCAGCTGTTTATTTCGGTGGGAGAATAAAATAATTTTAAAACTGTAAGGCAGAAAATATAAAAAATTAAAGGGATCACCTGAAGATCAGGGCCCCCAGCCTTCGTTAGTTAGCCTTATAAGGCTAACTAACGAAAATATCACGACTTAACCTAACCAATCGTTAGGTCAACTGTACGCCCTTGACGAGTGGTTAGGTTAAGTCGTGATATTTTCCTTAGTTAGCCTTATAAGGCTAACTAAAGAAGGCTGAGGGCCCTGATCTTCAGATGATCCAATTAAAGTCATATTTTATTTAAATAAGAGCTCGTAGGTCACTAAAAATTGCTTCGTGGGTCTGTACTTGACCCGCGTGTCAGTGGTTCGCCATCACTGCGGCCTAAGCTATGCTTCGATTATGAGGCCCCGTGGCGTTATCAATTAAAAATATAATTCATGCATATACAGTATTATACAGAGGCAGGCAAAGCTTGCAACAAAGAATTAAAAACTAATGATCTAACTAAAAAATTATCTTCCAATAAGCCAATTTGCATTATGATCGAGATACCCTTATGGAAAACTGATACGTGTGGGTAGTTGGGAGGTAACGAAAATGGTCCACTGAGTAGGTAGGTGGTTAATCTAACAATTATTAAACTCCTTTTATGTCAATAACTGGGTGGATGAAACCAATTGGTTGCTCACCAGAGTTATTCTTCACACTAGTATTTATATACTGCGTGATAGAGTGTGCTCGGTAGTAAACATACACTACCGATCAACCAACCAACCAACAAAAAGGAAGCTGGTGGAAAAAGCCGGAAGAAGAACAGAAGGGACTGGTGGGAAGGAAGAACGGCATAGCAAACGAAGGGGCTTGAAAATAGGAAAAAGATTTCCACCAGCAAGTACGCTCTCAAAAATTGAGCAAAGAGAAGAGGGACTGTCTAATTCAGGTTGGCTCCTCTGACATAGGTAGGTACTACCGGAGTGAACACTCAACGGAGGAACAGAGCGAGCCCACATTTGCAGGTACGTCAGTCAACAATATTAGACAAAGTGAGAGAATAAAAATTATAGGAAGACTGGAAAATGTACCCTAAGCAGAATTTAGGAAAACAGCAGTGACAAGATCACGAGTATCGGCACTCATACAAATTCAAAAAGTTTGGAGCCAAGAGCCCTCTGGAGTCCCCTTTTAAACTCACTTAAGGTAGGTGACATCACCACACTCTCAGGCAAAGAATTCCACAGCTCCACATACCTAATACCAAAGAAACGCCTCTTGCACTCACTGGAAGAAAATCTGTGCGCGATTTAAACCATGGCCCCGAGTACCCACTTGCGGAGCAAGAACAAGGAGGGCATCCAAAAGAATCTGATTGTTGACATGAAAAAGCTTCCAACACTTTATCATGTCAGCTCTCAACAGTCTCCCCTTTACTGAGAATATACCCAGTCTACTAAGCCGAGTGGCATAGTCAAGGACTTGCATACCATCTATGCACTTGGTCCACCTACGCTGTACTGCTTCGAGAATTTGCAAGTCACCAGTGTACCCCATGAACCACACACAAGATGAGAACTCCAGAAGGGGCCTCATATAAGTCATATATAGGGTCATCATGAACTCGGGAGACCTACATACAGTCGATCTCAACAGGTTAGAGGCAAGCCCACCTGCCTTGTTCACTGTGCCCCGCACATGATGGTGGAAGCGCAAAGTGGTATCCACCATGACTTCCAAATCAGCATGTGAGTCTGCAAATCGGATCGGGGTATCACCAAGGTAATACTGAGAATAAGGACCCAACTCGCTCCAATCAAATCCTCCTCACTGGAATCGAAGAACCACACATTTACTTGAGTTCATAGACAGTCCCCAGGATTAAGCAGTCTGAGACAGGGTATTACTGTCCCTTTGACAAGTCGATACATCCCTCAGCATCCCTGCTAGGGTAGAATGATTGATCTTGAGCTATACCTTTAGATCATCTACAAAAATCTTAAATTGAGAGGATATATTAGACGGTACACAATTTACATAAATAAGAAAGAGTATAGGACCCAGAACGGATCCCTGCGGGACTCCACTCGAGATATATCTGAGTAAGTAAGTGATCAGTTGTGTTTTTGAACCGCAGTTCGGGGATTGACCTATAAGCTAGGGCTGCTAGGTCAATTAAATTAGGCCTACATTGTGGTCTAAAACTTACCATCAACTCATAGCTTAACAATGTTAGAAAATCTAGAAGAGGAAGAACCATTGTTGTCCCAAGGCGATACGATGACTAAGCTGATTGATGCAGCATTGCTTGTATATATATTAAGTTAAGGTGTGTATATATATCCATCTCATAATTGTAAGGTTAGTGAAAAATTAAATTAATTTAGAGCTAGCATTTTTGAGCTCTTGTGGCATCATTGTTTGGTCACACTGTTGGCATCATTTTGAGACGCTGCGCGTCTTTCTACTCGTTTGTGGAAGGTCGTACGTAAAGGTGTGGTTTGATAGAGAGCTCTCTTGCAATTCAGTTTGGTTGTTTAGATACATGATTGTTGCATCGTGCAATAGTCCAGGTTGCGTTGTTGTTGCAAGGTTCATAAAGAAGACCACAAATAGTACCCTTTTGTTTACCTTTTAAGTTCATGTAATTTAAGGTCTAAGGTAGGCCCGCATCGAGTCAGCAACCCTGAGGTTACCCTGAGGTAGGACCTAATAGGATCTCAAATCCGTAAAGTTTAATATAGCTTAACTTGGGCTTTAGGTAGAACTTGCCCTTTAGAATTTGGCCGTTCACGGCTCAGCTGGGATTTCGAACCCGACAAATAAATAAAATAACATGGTCTTCAGAACCGGATTTCTACCCCAAGACTGAGTCAGTGACCATTTTTCGGCAAAGTTCTGATTGTGCAAATTGTATCCCAAGTTAGGCCTAGACGGGTTGAGTATTATTGAATTAAGGTCCCAGGGTAAAGTTTGGTCGCCCAATTGCGAAACTTGGCCAGTCGTCTGTCGTTTTTTGGCCTACTTTTTTTCCGGTTTGGTTAATTTTGGGTTATTATTGAATTAAGGTCCCAGGGTAAAGTTTGGTCGCCCAATTGCGAAACTTGGCCAGTCGTCTGTCGTTTTTTGGCCTACTTTTTTCCGGTTTGGTTAATTTTGGGTTATTATTGAATTAAGGTCCCAGGGTAAAGTTTGGTCGCCCAATTGCGAAACTTGGCCAGTCGTCTGTCGTTTTTTGGCCTACTTTTTTTCCGGTTTGGTTAATTTTGGGTTATTATTGAATTAAGGTCCCAGGGTAAAGTTTGGTCGCCCAATTGCGAAACTTGGCCAGTCGTCTGTCGTTTTTTGGCCTACTTTTTTTCCGGTTTGGTTAATTTTGGGTTATTATTGAATTAAGGTCCCAGGGTAAAGTTTGGTCGCCCAATTGCGAAACTTGGCCAGTCGTCTGTCGTTTTTTGGCCTACTTTTTTTCCGGTTTGGTTAATTTTGGGTTATTATTGAATTAAGGTCCCAGGGTAAAGTTTGGTCGCCCAATTGCGAAACTTGGCCAGTCGTCTGTCGTTTTTTGGCCTACTTTTTTTCCGGTTTGGTTAATTTTGGGTCATTATTGAATTAAGGTCCTGGGGTGGAAAATTTGGTATTCCATACTGGTGTTTGGTTAGTACCCCACTCAGCAATTCAGTTTATTTGAAAGTAAAATTTGCGTTTGATCAGTTTGGTTAAGTATTTCTGCCAATTCAGCTCATTTGGTATTGAGCCCAAGGGTTGTTTACATTGAAGATGAGTGCATCTGAATTGAACAAATTTATAAAAAGGAGAAGTGCCTACAAAGGTCTAATTACAAAGGTCATTGCCACTATAGATTCTGCCATAGAGCAAGAGGATTTACGCTTAGTGACTGCGAAGCTTGCCATATTAGAAACTAAAAAGGTTGCTCTAAGTGAGGTAAATGTTAAAATTGAGGCTCTTATAGAAGAGGATGAAATAGAAAATAACATAATTTACTTTGAAGAGATTATTGATGATATGACTAACGTAGGCCTCCGAGCAAAAGAGTTTAGCAGCTCAGTACAGTTAGAGACCAGGTCTAATAATGAAACACAACACTCAACAAATGATGCTTGTGAAGTTAAGGTTAACAGATCTGTAGTTCAATTACCGAGGCTTGTACTCAAAACATTTTCTGGGAGTATTCAGGAATGGCAAGGATGGGCAGACAGTTTTCAATCAGCAGTTCATTCTAGTCAAGTGTTAAGTGCCGTGGAGAAGTTTAATTATTTGCGGTCCCTCTTGGAAGGGGAGGCAGCAAAGACTATAGCAGGATTAGCATTAACAGAGGCTAATTATAATGTGGCTTGGGATATATTAAAGAAACGGTTTGGTAAGCCAGAGATCTTAATTAAAAGCCACCTCCGGGCACTTTTAACTATACCTCCTGTTAATAATCCTAATAGTGTCAAGGAGTTACGGCAGTTATATGATGAATTTGAAATTAGAACTAGGTCCCTGGACAACTTGGGTGTAGGAATGGAAAAGTATGGTATAATGTTGGTTCCTACACTGGAGTCTAAATTGCCTAGCTCAATTTTGCTTGAATTAAGTAGGGGACACTCTGCAGAACATGTGTACATCCCCCTTCAGCAGATGTTAAGTCTTTTAGGCACAGAATTAGCAAGACGAGAGGGAGTTGAGTTTGCACAGTGGGATGGTAAACAAGAGGACAAAGGCAGGCACAGCACCAAAGTTTCCACAAAAAGGAATAGCCCAGGTACAGTGTCAGCTCTACATGCCTCCTCTGAGAATAAATTAAAGGGAATCAAGGAATGTATATTTTGCGAAGGCAACCACAAGTCATATAAATGTGAGGTGGCTGAGGCCTTACCCTTTGAGGAAAGAAAGGACAGGGTAACTAAGTCCACAGCATGTTTTAAATGTTTTTTGAAAGGTCATAGAGCAAGGTTTTGTAAGTTTAAAATTTTGTGCAAAAAATGTCATGGTAGGCATCAGCCATTATTGTGTGAAAACACTCTTAGTAGGCCTACCCCAGAAGTAGAGACATCAGTGGCACATGCCACTGCTATGCAAGGGAGTAAAAGTAAAGGGGGATTATTGCAAACAACTGCAGCCTTATTAATTGGGAATGAGGGAGAAGCTACTGTAAGAGTGTTGTTTGATAGTGGTAGCTAGTGTAGTTTTATTAAGACCAGAATTTCCAGAAAATTGAAGTTTAAAGAACTTAAGAGGGAAAATTTAAGAATTTCTGGGTTTGGGGGTTCCGTTCAAAACCGAACCAAATTTAAGAAGGTAGAAGTTCTGGTTAAAGGGTTGTTACCGCAAAGTCCCACTATCAAGGTCCAAGCTGTAGAGATTGAGGAACTTTGTGCTCCAGTCACTACTTGTTTAGATATGGCATGTGTCCAAGAATTGCAAGTTAAAGGAATTAATTTGGGCAATAATAAGTTTGAGGGAACAGAAGATATTAGTCTTTTGATTGGAGCTGACTATTATTGGGACTTCATCACTGGTAATATTGTCCGTACATCTCAAGGCCCAGTAGCTATTGAAAGTAAGCTAGGCTGGATGCTACATGGTAGTTATTGCAATGAAATGGAAGTTAAGGCTCTCTTTGTTAAGATTGAGGAGAACAGCCATGGTCTGGAAAGGCATTTGAAAGCATTTTGGGAACTTGAATCTATTGGTATAAAGGACAACCAGGCAAGTACAGTGAACAATGATGTTTTAGAGCACTTTGAAAAAGGGATTGGGTTTAGAGATGGTTGCTATGAAGTTGGCCTACCATGGAAGGATTCTTGCAAACCCGGTTCAAACCTTCAGCTAGCTAATCGGAGGTTGGAGACTTCATTGTACAGGCTAAGAAAAAATGAGGAGTTGTTAATTGAATACGATGAGGCCATCCTAAGTTATGTAAGGGAAGGCTATGCTGAAAGGGTGCAAGGTGAGCTGGTGAGCCAGGAGGCACATTATCTGCCACACCATGCAGTGGTACGGCGAGACAAAACTACCACCAAACTGAGGGTAGTTTTTGATGGCTCAGCCAAGGACAAAGGTGGTGTGTCCTTGAATGACTGTTTGGATGCTGGGCCAAATTTAAATGCAGATTTATTTTCCTTGTTACTGAGATTCAGGTTTGGTAGAGTAGCATTGACTGCAGATGTGAAGCAAGCTTTTTTGCGGATAAAGTTAAAACCAGAGGACAGAGATGCAGTAAGGTATCTGTGGGTGGATACGAAAGACTTGTTGGAAAATGAACCTAAGGTACAAGCATATAGAATGAAGTCAGTGTTGTTTGGCCTCAGCTCTAGTCCATTTCTGTTGGCAGCTACTATGCAGTACCATTTTAAGAAATATTCTGAAGTCTATCCTAACACTATTGAACACATAAGGAAAAATTTTTATGTTGATGATTTGCTATGTTCCGTGGATAATACAGAAATGGCTAAACAGATATTCATGGAGGCTAGAGCTATAATGAGGGAGGCTGGCATGGAGCTCAGAAAATGGCAGACCAATCATTCGCAATTACAAGAGTTTATGAGTCATTCCTCTGTAGTACCTGATGCAGCAGAAAGTATTGAGGATTCTGGTATTAAGGAGTTGTGGGCAATAGACGCAAAGGTGCTAGGCATCGTTTGGCAGCAAGATGATGATTTGTTTACCTTCAATGGGAAATCTTTAGTAGAGCTGGCCGAGAATGAGACAAGGTGGACAAAACGTACAGCTCTTAGTTTGGCTTCGAAGGTCTTTGATCCTCTTGGATTCCTGGCTCCATTTGTGATAAAGTCAAAAATTTGGTTTCAGAGCCTCTGGGAAATTGGACTTGGTTGGGACCAAGAGTTACCTGATCATATGGTGGTAAGGTGGAAATATTGGTTCAAAGAATTGGCACATCTTGGAGACATTGAAATCCCAAGATGGTACTTTGGAGAGTTGAACAATAGTCCAGACAATTTGGAGCTGCACATCTTTTGTGATGCAAGTGAGGAAGCCTATGCAACTTGTATTTATATAAGAGGCGCATTGCAAGAAGAAGTAAGTTGCAGGTTGGTTGCTGCAAAGAGTAGAGTAGCACCTTTGAAAAGGCTTTCTGTTCCAAGGTTGGAATTGATGGGTGCCGTTATTGCTAGTCGGCTTGCAATTACAGTGCGAAAGTCTTTGGCCCTCTATGAAATTCCAAGCTATTATTGGACAGACTCCACTATAGTTTGGCACTGGTTAAGAAGTCAGGCAAGGAAATGGAAACCATTTGTTGCCAATAGGGTGGAGGAAATTCAAGCGCACACAGATCCCAAGCAATGGAAGCATTGTCCAGGCATCCAAAACCCCGCTGATTTACCAACACGAGGAATTTCAGTGAAAGATCTTTCACAATCAAGTTTGTGGTGGAATGGGCCAGAGTGGCTAAAACTTGGAAGTGAAAACTGGCCTTCTAATCAGCCTATTGTAGGAGAATGCCAGGCTGAAGAAGCATGGGTGAGTGAGGTGAGAAAATGCGCTGTGAACAGTTGTCAAGTTATGCAGCAGGACCCCATATTGAGGCTTGAGGACATTAGCAGTCTGAAAAGATTGTTAAGAGTGACAGCATGGGTATATAGATTTACCAACAACATTAAGGGAGAAACAAGAAGGGAAGGAATTCTGAACAGTAATGAGATTCAGCAAGCCAGGAAATACTGGGTGGTATATATGCAGAAGAAAAAATTTGGTGAAGAGAGAGAATTGCTCACCAGCCATCCATTACAGGTTCTACCAACACATTCTGCGCTCAAGGGTTTGGATGTGTTTTTGGATCAGGATTTATTGAGAGTAGGAGGTAGACTACAGTTTTCTGGGCTTCCAGAGGAGAGAGACATCCAATTTTGCTACCTTCTGGGGGGCACTTTGTGGACCTTTTGATCCTGGATACTCATCATAAGCTGTTACATGCTGGAGTTAGAGAAGTGATAATAGAGATTAGACAACAATTTTGGATTCTCAAAATTAGACAAGTAGTGAAAAAGGTCTTGCATAAATGTGTGGTTTGCAAGCGTTGGAGTGCAAAGCCTTATTATGAAAAGGTGGCTCCACTTCCGAGAGAACGGTGTGTCTATACTGCCCCATTTGATGTAGTGGGAGTAGACTTTGCAGGGCCAGTCTATGTGTATGAGCGAGGGGAGTCTAACAAAGGTTATATATGTCTTTTCACCTGTGCTACCACCAGAGCAATCCATTTGGAGTTGGTAAGCAACTTAAGTAGTGATGTATTTCTTTTGGCCTTTAAACGGTTTGTGAACAGAAGGGGTTTCCCAAATAAAATCATATCGGATAATGCAAAAACCTTCAAAAAGGCTGCAAAGGAACTCCAAGAAATTTGGTCCTTGCTGAAAGAGGAAGGATTCCAATCCTACTTTTCACACCAAGGGGTACAGTGGGAGTTTATTGTTGAGAGAGCACCATGGTGGGGAGGATTTTGGGAAAGGCTAGTGAGAAGTGTAAAGTGTCCATTAAAGAAACTTTTAGCTAATGCTCATTTGAGCAAAGAAGAATTCTCTACTGTTTTATGTGAAGTAGAAGCAATGGTGAACAGTAGGCCTATCACTTTTGTTTACAATAGTAGGCAGGATGCAGAGCCATTGACACCAAATCATTTTCTTTGTGGTAAACGATTAACATCAAACCCCAGTGTGCCAGAAGACTTGCAGCCCATCCAGAGCACTCAAGGAGAGTTAACCAGACGGTTCAGGTACCTTGAAGAGCTACAAGATCAGTTATGGAAGAGGTGGCAGATGGAATACTTGCCAGAACTCAATTATTACCCATCAGGCAAGGTAAAGGGCTCCAATGCAAATTGTATCAAGGTGGGAGAAGTGGTAATGATTGGGGATGAAAGACCAAGGCAATGCTGGAAGCTTGGCATAATTGAAGAGTTGTTTGTTGGCAAAGACAATTTAGTTAGGTCTGCACTGGTAAAGACTTCAGGAGGAAAGTTAAAGAGACCTATACAAAAACTCTATGCTTTAGAAATCAGCAAAAACACAGATAGTCAAGATGAAACATTTGAGTTACAGCCTCATGAAGAAGGCTTGGCTAACCTTGCAGAAGGTAATGACAACAATGCCTCTTCGGTGGGGAGTGTTAGAAAATCTAGAAGAGGAAGAACCATTGTTGTCCCAAGGCGATACGATGACTAAGCTGATTGATGCAGCATTGCTTGTATATATATTAAGTTAAGGTGTGTATATATATCCATCTCATAATTGTAAGGTTAGTGAAAAATTAAATTAATTTAGAGCTAGCATTTTTGAGCTCTTGTGGCATCATTGTTTGGTCACACTGTTGGCATCATTTTGAGACGCTGCGCGTCTTTCTACTCGTTTGTGGAAGGTCGTACGTAAAGGTGTGTTTGATAGAGAGCTCTCTTGCAATTCAGTTTGGTTGTTTAGATACATGATTGTTGCATCGTGCAATAGTCCAGGTTGCGTTGTTGTTGCAAGGTTCATAAAGAAGACCACAAATAGTACCCTTTTGTTTACCTTTTAAGTTCATGTAATTTAAGGTCTAAGGTAGGCCCGCATCGAGTCAGCAACCCTGAGGTTACCCTGAGGTAGGACCTAATAGGATCTCAAATCCGTAAAGTTTAATATAGCTTAACTTGGGCTTTAGGTAGAACTTGCCCTTTAGAATTTGGCCGTTCACGGCTCAGCTGGGATTTCGAACCCGACAAATAAATAAAATAACAAACAAAGGCTAAGGTAAATTACCCTAACCTAATTTGGTGAGGAATCCTAATGTAGACCTCAGTTTACTCTGCCCGCTCTGGACCATTTCCGGAAGCTCTAGGCTGACCCCTAAAAGGCTAGGCTTAACCTACTCTACAGTTAGACTAGAGATATTAGGGGTGGGTTAATTGGGGACCAATTCTAAAGAGCATTTTTCACACCCTCAAATGAAGATACTTTAGTACGATTTCAAATTTGGTATTAAAACTTTTACTCTACAACAACAGTAGAAAAATTATGCAGATCAGCAGTTATTAAATGGAAACCGATCCCATTTGTATTTAAAACGGTTTATTTCACGATTTATGGATGACAAAATCATTGATAATGTCCTTAAGGAAAAACTATAAATGCCTGCCATACACTTTATATTACAGGTCACAATAAGGCCTAATTCAAACCCAGGCCTAAACACGCCTACAATATGGTATCGTATATGGTCCCTTTATTTCATAATTAAATACAAATTATTAATTTATTGTATTAAATAGCTACAAAATTGCCTCGGGATTGGCGACAAAGCCTATTGGGAATGGGAAAATTGCCATACATAGAACAAAATAAGTAGGTATTGGGCCTACATAACAAGCAAAACGTTTTTTTTTTCGTATCAAAATTTTCCATCGCTGACTCATGAAAATTACTTCAAGAGAAATAATGAAAATACATGTAATAGCTTGGGATTAGTGACCCCACTAAGTTACTAGGTTTCTAAACAACAACAAAGGCACTTACCGGTGCATTGAATTAGATATTCTTTAGAGCCTACCATAGATTTCCTGCGTCCCACAAAGCAGTCTACCTAAACTCTCTAACTTTACTAATTTAGAAGCTATAGACATTACCCCTAACTATTATTAATTATTAACAACTTTCTACCCCATTTGTCACCTTAGCACCAACAATTTAGTCAGATATGAATAACCATGCTCTAGTTCAGCCAAAACCAAAACGAACATCCCACGTTCTCCGTTTATCCCTTTGTGTTGCCATTCAGCTTTCTTTTAGGGATTTTTCCCTTTAGTGACTTTAGACTATATACATACACATAGTTGGGCACGTTACATTAAATTGGGCGGCGTTACATTTTATATTTGTTTATGTGTCTTCACACGTATTTTGAAACTACAGATAAACTTACAAATGGCAGAATTTGGATCGAGAGTCCAGACTGACGTTGATAAAAAGACTGCAATTCACTCTCAATCTTAGTAGGCCAACCAACTGAGCAGTAATGGATGACCCTAGACAGAATAGGGTCTGATTTTGTCCACTACTCTATTTGTACTGCAGATACTGGAGTGGATTCCAAAAACTTCACCAAGTGAACCCATTCTGTAGGTATAGGTACACATTCATTTGGATTTTCTAAAGGCAACCTACTTAGAACATCAGCTGTACCTAGAAGTTTGCCTGACCGATGTACTAAGTCAAATTTATAGGCTTGTAGAATCAGTGCCCATCGTTGAATCCTACCTGAGGCCATAACTGAAATATTTTTATAAGGTGAAAATAAACCTAAAAGAGGCTTATGGTCATTGGTCAGTAATTAGTTTGAATTCATGACCCCATAGACAGAAATTAATTTTTTTTACTGCAAATACTAAGGCTAAGGCTTCACGTTCAAGTTCTGCATATCGTCTTTCAGTCTCAGGTAGTGTTCTAGAAGCAAAACAGATAGGCCTATCTACCCCATCAATGTGGTGAGCTAACACTGCCCCAATTCCATAAGAACTGCTATTTGCTGAAACTATGAGAGGAAGCTTAGGATCATAATGCACTAGGAGAGTGGACTTTAGTAGTATGCTTTCTTTTTGGTTTCCTCCAATCTCCACTGTTCCCCAGATCGTAATAACTTATTCAGGGGTTCAAGGAAAGTCGATGCTTTAGGGAAAAATTTCCTATAAAAGTTTAGACCTAAATAAGCTTGTAAATGTGTGATGTTTTGTGGAGGTGGTGCATTTTCTATTGCTTCTAGTTTCTCCACCGTTGGATGAATGCCTGAGGCATCTATGCGGAACCCTAAATATGAAACCTCGTTAGTGACCCATGAACACTTTTCTCTCTTTAGCTTAAGTCCGGCATCCCGGAGTCTTTTTAGAACCGTGGTTAATCTAATTAGGTGTTCTTTTTTAGACGAACCTGAAATGAGGACATCATCTAGAAAGCAAAGTACCCCTGGAATGTGACCTAGAACTTGGTCCATTGTCCTCTGAAAAATACCCGGAGCCGATGCTATTCCATAGCATAGCCTATTGTACTTATATAGGCCTCGGTGCGTATTTATGAGAGTTAATTCTTTAGAGTTTTCATCTAAACTTAGTTGAGCATAGGCTTGGGACATATCGAGTTTTGTGAAATATTTACCCCCAGCAAGAGAGCTAAATAATTCATCAGGCTTGGGTATAGGATAGCAATCTAGAAGGACGGCTGTATTTGCTGTTAAACGGTAATCCCCACATAACCGCACGGACTTGTCCGGTTTTAGTACAGGAACTACTGGGGCAGCCCACTTAGCGTGTGTGACTGGTTCAATAATTTTATCTTTTAGCAGCCTGTCAATTTCTAAATCTACCTTCTCCCGCAGTGCATGCGCAATTGAACGAGCCTTACAAAATTTCGGAGTTACATTAGGATCTACTTCTATGCACACCTGATGGCCTTTTAGGTTGCCTACTTCAGGCCCAAAAACAGAAGAAAACTCCCTTAACAATGAGTCTATGTCAGACGGATATGAGAGTGTATGCACATCTGCCTGACTCTTTGGCAAGATTTTGTCAATTGGCATTTTCAAAGCGTCAATCCAATCACGGCCTAGTAGAGTAGGCCCTTGCTCATCCACCACTAAAAGAGCTAAGGGATGAGACAAAGTTTTCTTGTTGAGTGTAACTGTGATGGATGCTTCTCCACAAATAGGTATTTGTATGTCCCCATATTTTTTTAGTATTGTTTTAGATGCATGTAGTTTAGGTGCATTTTTTAAAGTTTTGTCAAAAACTGTTTTGGACATGACAGTTCGGGCAGCACCTGTATCTAGTTCTAAAGGAACTGTAATTCCATTTAGGCCTACCTCTACAATATATGGACCTGTATTATCACCACTTTGCTGCTCATAAAATAGGTACTCCACTCCAATGTTCGAAGTATTTCCCTTTTGAGGATTTACCCTAGAAATGTTGTAATTAGAATTTTCACCCCTTGTTTTCTTTGAAAAGCAAACTTTAGCTATGTGGCCTATTTTATTACAGTTTCGACAAACTGCTTCTTTAAAAGGACAGTCTTTCTTCCAATGGTGTTTTCCACACCCAGTACATGGCTTGGAAGGCTTTTCCTCCTGTTTAGCGTTTGAATTAGTAGGTTTAGTCGTATTTGCCGCATACCTTTTATTTGTTTGTCTAGTAGGCTCATTAGGTCTGCCAGGCCTAGAAGATTTAAAGCTATTTACGTGTTAGGCTTTACTACTGTGACTGCCAAAAGCTCTAGCATCTTTAGCAGCTGCTTCTCTAGCCTCAGCTATTTCTACAGCCTGACAAAGTTAGGCCCTGTATAGCTAATAGGGCTCTCTGGGTAGACTCCTCTTTGAGACCCATTACAAACCTATCTCTTAGCATTTCGTCTAACTTGTCCCCAAATTTACAAATACGGCTATGGGCTTTTATTCCTGCAACAAACTCTGCAATGCTTTCATTCACCGTCTGATGCCTCGAATAAAATTTGAAACGTTCATAGATGAGAACTACTCGGGGCTTGTAGTGATTGGTTAGGGCCTGTATCAACTCACTATAGGTGCAAGTAAAATTATTACACTACTCAAACCAAAAAAAATCCAACGGAACCAGCTTCCTATAGACCTATTACTTTACTATGCACACCTTCCAAAGTAACAGAAAGACTAATCTTACAAATCACCAACCAACACATACCACTATCGCCTATTCAACATGGATTCAAACCTCACCACTCAACCACGACATTACTCACTAACCTCACGCAGTACATCATGGATGGCATCAACTCCAGACGACCAGCTCAACGTACACTATTAGCAACAATAGACATTAGTAAAGCATTTGATGCTATCCCACGCTTCCCTCTCATAAACAAAATACTCAACACAAACATGCACAATAACACTAAAAGATGGCTGAGCAACTATCTTTCAGGAAAATACTTACATGTCACATTTAATGGCAAGTCATCCAAAAACAAGCTTTTTCCGAACGGGGTTCCTCAAGGCTCTGTTCTCTCACCAACACTGTTCAACTTGTACATGCATGACATTCCAACACCCATAGATAACAAGCTTACCTGATCATCATATGCAAATGATATCACTCTAACATCCACCCACAACAACATCGACACTGCTACAAATAACCTGCAAACATACATAAACAGTATACAAGACTGGCTCACACACAATAGACTCAAAGTAGCGCCCACAAAATCAACCATTACCTTGCTTACAAGCAATACAAAAGAACACCAGATAACTCCACAGCTTACACTAAACAACACCAACATTCCACACACTCACAGGACCAAAATACTTGAGGTCACATACAACACATCATTATCTTTTGCAAACCACATTCAGGACATTAAAAACAAATGTACGTCAAGACTTAACACGCTTAGGGTACTAACAGGCACAAACTTTGGACACCAGCAGGAAACAACATCACTCATATACAAACAATATATTCGCTCAGTTATGGACTATGCTAGCCCATGCTGGGCACCCATTATCTCAAACACACACATAAACACCTTACAGACAATACAAAACAACGCACTTCATATCATTACAGGATGCACTCAAACAACACCAATAGAACACCTGCACACAGAAACAAAAATACTGAAAATTAGGGAACATTTAGACATGAGGGGAACACAATTCATGGCTGCAGTGACAACTAACTCACAACACCCTTGCCACTACATGTACAATCATGCACCGACACCTCTCACCATTAAGGTAACACCAGAGACATTATAACCAAATACTCCATTCCATACCACGCCCCAGAGACATCACACAGTACAGAAAACACATACACACACACACACCTAACCCACAAAACACTGACACGACTCGGTCCAAATGCGGTCCTAGGTGCGAAGCCGCCACCCATTGACAGGTCAGAGACCAGCCTGAGCAGATCGGATCGCGTTAACTTAGCACGATTCCGATGTGGACATCACCCCAACTTACAGACATATAAACACAGACTAGACAACTCCACAGACGACACCTGCCACCTGTGCCAGGACACACCACAAACAATTGAACACATTATGACAGACTGTACCGCTCTAGCACAACATAGAACACAACACATCACTAGTGCGCTGAACCTCTGGTCCACTCCAGAGAGGGCGATCGGTTACCTGCGTGCCGCCGGCTTGCTCGATCAGGGTGGGCTGATCGGCTAAACAACAACTTTTTCAGCAGCGCTACCTACATAAATAATATTCTTAAGTCCCTTTGCCAGCAGGAAAATGTTGACTTCGTTGATTTGTAGAGTTATTTTTCTAATAAAAAGGATTTTTTTATTTTTGCCTGGTAGTCTTCATCTAACTGGTGTTGGAGCAGCTTGTTTTGGTAGACTATTGCATGGCTCTGCGATGGTTTTTCAGGCAAAAAACTGCGTAACTCCTATGAAAGCGACCAGCTTAACATAAATTTTCCTTACAGTGAACAATAGCCTCCTCGAAGAACTTCGAGATTCTACTGCGGTATTCAAGATTTTATAAATGTATTTTATATTAATGCTCGAAGTTTAAAATTTGAATCTGATGAACTATTAAGTATGTATTATCCTCGACCAAAAATCAGAGGTTGTAGCAATTACTGAATCCTGGTTAAATACAGAGAGTAGAGATTTCTTGGAGAATATCATAGCCCTGGTTATGAGATGTTTAACAATGATAGTATAGAAAGAAGGGGTGGTAGTACAGTATCATACGTTCGGTCATACTTAAAACCGATAATTAAAAACATTGTAGGAATTCACAATATAAATGCAACGTTTGTTGAAATTAAAGATAACTCAGGAAAGAATTATAGGTTTAGTATACAGGATGTTATAAAATTATGTTTCATAAATTAGTATAATATTCAGGACGTCAAAGTGAACAAAAAGGTACCTATAAACATAAATCCGTAATCGCTTCGTTTCCAAGATACATTGCTTTTTTGCCGAGGACGATCCAATTAAAATGAAAATCATTAAAGTTAATCAAAGTTTATTTACAGCAAATGCTCAAAATGGTTTCCCTGCATCAGAGTACATACATGGGCGGCATGGTCCCGTCGCTTGGCCACCCAGGTCTCCTGACCTAAATACAACCGACTTTTTCTTGTGGGTTATTTAAAAAATCTTGTTTATGCAAGAGAAGTTAGTAATAAATGAATTGTGGGAACGTGTTCAAGATTGTTCAGAAACAAAACGCAACCATGAAAGTGTTTTCGAACGTATACGACAAAATTTTCAACGACGAGTTGAAGCATGTACTCTGATGCAGGGAAACCATTTTGAGCACTTGCTGTAAATAAACTTTGATAAACTTTAATGATTTTCATTTTAATTGGATCGTCCTCGGCAAAAAAAAATGGGATCATCTGAAGATTAAGGCCCCCAGCCTCATTTACCAAATGATATTTGCGTTAAAACTAACGAAAATATCACGACTTAACCTAACCACTCGTCAAGGGCGTACAGTTGACCTAACCGGGCATTCAATTTAACTTATTATTATATTTGGTACTGTAAAGCAAAAAACAAGAATACATGGGGGCCCTGATCTTCAGGTGATCCAAGCAATGTATCTCGGAAACGAAGCGATTGCGGATTTATTTTCATAGGAACTTTTTTGTTCACTTTGACGTCCTGAATATGTATAGTTGTATACTAATTTATAAACATAATTTGATAACACCCTGTATAGACCTCCGTCTCAGACTGTCGATAGTGATAATAGGTTTCAGGAGCTAATTTTGTATGTACTGTAAGTAGCGACCATGATGCAGTAATTATGGGAGATCTCAATTTACACTGCAGGGATTGGGGTGGTCTTTCACAGTCTGATTCCGATCGTCGATTGTAAGAGGGTTTGCTCGAAAGTTCACTTCTTCATATGGTTAAGGAACCCACTAGAGAACGTAATATTCTAGATTTAGTTTTAAGTACAGACCTAGCCTTAATTGATAATATCTTTGTAGGAGACTATGGAGCAAGTGTAGTTTACGCCCCCCTGACGCAAAAGGGGACACAAACTACACTAGGTTAAAGTTGGGGAACGTAAACTACACTAGGATCTTTAGGAGACATTTTTTAAATGAATCCATCAAATAAAACGTTAAAACTAACGAAAATATTACGACTTAACCTAACCAATCGTCAATATATATATATAATTTATATATATATATATATATATATATATATATATATATGATGAATAAAACCACGAAGAAAAGGAAACACAGAATGGTGCTCAAGCGCTTTCGTTTAATGACATCCTCAGGAACACTGAAGTACATAAAGAGTTACAGCCTATACGTATATAGGTTACAGGGAAAAAAAAAAAAATATATATATATATATATATATATATACTGTGTATATATATATACAATAAACGGAGAAATAAAATTAAAATTAAAAATTAAACATTAAAGGATTGTGGGAGGAGCATACAAATTTGTAAGGAAAAACTACCGATTTTTAGCACAAGATCAAATGAATTGTTTCCAACCAATGTTATAGATAATTAAAAAAAAAAAAAATACAAATTTATACTGGAAATCTGCCCGTGTTTCAGCACTCTGCCCTTCTTGTTTAATTCGATGTATATAAAAATAAATTGAAAAATAAAAGTTATTAGAGTAGCATACAAGTTTACCAAAGATTTAGCGTTCTACCCTTCTTATCTAAATCTGTTCTGAAGGAATTCAAAACAACAGGATCGAGTTGAAAAAGACCTTTGCTTATGTTGAAGTTATTTGTAAGTTGGATAATGGCAGACTCAAGAATATTTCTATTAACAATGTTGCTAGAGTGAAATAAAACTGAAGCATTATTCCAATCAATACAGTGGGATAACTCTGACAAATAGACAAAAAGGGCACTAGACGACTGTCCTGTTCTACCGTGTGTGCAAATCCTTTCCCGTCTGACCTATGTAAAAGGAATCACATTGTTTACAACCAATTTTATAGATAATGCCTGAATTATTGGTAGGGCTATTTTTTACTATGATATTTTTCTCAATATTTTTATATGAAAATACTACATTAATATCCAAAAGTTTAAGTACATTAGCAATGCCTAAAAAGCCCGGGAAAAATGAAAGTACTAAAATATTTTTTGACAAAGTACGAGTGTTATTATTCACACGATAGAAAGTTCGTTTTGCCTTGTTGAGACAAGATTCCATAAACGCAGGTGGGTAACACAGATCACTTCCAATACCGTTGATTTTTTTTAATTCGGCATCGATGTATTCGGGACTGGCGATCCTAAGGGCGCGGAGAAACATTGAAGAAAAAATGGCCTTCTTAGTTGGGGTGTCATGTCCCGAGTAAAAGTGTACGTAGGACAAATTGTTTGTTTTTTCCGATAGATACTAAACTTAAAACCTGGGCTTTCCCTATGTACACGCACATCCAAAAACGGGATTGAGTTGTCTTGTTCCACTTCTAAAGTAAACTTAATGGAGGGGACTTGATCATTTAACTGAAGGAGGAAATTATCCAGGTCACGATTCATGGGCCAGATACACAAAATATCGTCGACGTACCGCAACCAAGGGATGCCAACCCCCAGGATTCTCGGAATGTAAGTAATTTCGAAAAACTCCATATAAATATTGGAGAGGAGGGGCGACAAGGGGTTGCCCATGGCCATCCCAAAAACTTGTTGATAATACTCGTTATTGAAAGTGAATTTACAGTCTTTGATGCAAAGCTTAATAAGTTCCAAAACAATGTGTGAAGGTAATGGCAGGTCATACTTATGTAATTCTTGGGAGAGAAAGTCAAGCATATCGTCAATCGGCACTTTTGTAAACAATGAACAAACGTCAAAACTGATCAATCTATCGTTGGTTTCAGTTCGTGCATTATTGAATTTTTCAGTAAGATCCATGGAATTTTTTTACATGTGAATCAGAGATAGTTCCGAGAATGGGGGACAAGACTTTGACAAGCCATTTGGAGAGTTTATAAGTAATAGAGACCACCCAGCTAATAATAGGGCGCATATTATGTCATTATGCATATTATGCATATTATGCCATTATCCAACTTACAAATAACTTCAACATAAGCAAAGGTCTTTTTCAACTCGATCCTGTTGTTTTGAATTCCTTCAGAACAGATTTAGATAAGAAGGGTAGAACGCTAAATCTTTGGTAAACTTGTATGCTACTCTAATAACTTTTATTTTTCAATTTATTTTTATATACATCGAACTTAAACAAGAAGGGCAGAGTGCTAAAACACGGGCAGATTTCCAGTATAAATTTGTATTTTTTTTTTTAATTATCTATAACATTGGTTGGAAACAATTCATTTGATCTTGTGCTAAAAATCGGTAGTTTTTCCTTACAAATTTGTATGCTCCTCCCACAATCCTTTAATGTTTAATTTTTAATTTGTATTTTTATTTCTCCGTTTATTGTATATATATATATATATTTTTTTTTTTCTGTAACCTATATATAGGCTGTAACTCTTTATGTACTTCAGTGTTCCTGAGGATGTCATTAAACGAAAGCGCTTAAGCACCATTCTGTGTTTCCTTTCCTTCGTGGTTTTATTCATCAAAAATATTTTTCACGTGTTACTTTCGTGAAATAATTTTCATATATATATATATAGACCGTGCATGGAACAAGTAACTTTTCTGGGATAATTAAATCCACTATAGTCCGAATAAGTAATGGTAAATGACAAATACCATAGTTTTTCTTTTTCATGATGCTAGCCAGACGTGGGCAACGGGTCACTCGCAAAGAGGTTCCATAAATATAGCTTTCCTCACCAGCTATCTGCAAAGCAGACAGGATCCAGCTTTGGGACATGGATCTAGGGTTTAAAGCAGCCTAGCCCAGCTACATTCAGAACCTCAATATAAGCAACCTCAGGGAACCATTCTGAGTTCATTCCCATCTTGAAACGGACATGTTATGTGCCTTGAAAAGTGGACGCTCAATTCTGCCAGTTGAGGTTTAAGTTTTGGTTTTTGGCTAAATATAGTAGTTACCCCTTTTTCTTTGATGTATAATTCAGGAGCGGCTCGCAGGTAGGCACTGTGGAACTGCAGCACCCCCATGATCTTATGATCTTTATATTTAAATATTTAAAATAGCCTCTCTGATTGTTCTTTTTCAATGAACTTTGAGTTTTTAAATCAGATTATATCCTTTTTTCCTTAAACTATTTCATTGCCGAACGAATGAATCGCGAAAGTAGCTTCAGCCTTCCCGTGGAACTGCGTACTTAACAGTTCCAGATTTTGTTCGAAACGCTTGAAACCTCGGTGGCGGACGTACGAAGAGCGAGTCAGAATCGCGGGTTTAAGAGGATCCAAAGCACTGTGGACAGAGCAGTGCCGATTTGTTTGTTTGACGTGGTAGTTGTGTTGCTGTATCGTTTGCTAATTCGAAATTTAATTTCCGAATTGCATTTATCAATGATTCGTTATCATTTATTTTTTGTCGTGAGATTGAAGTTAATTATATAATAATTGGATTATTTACAGTATATAGCTTTCATTTCTTAGAATATTTTTTCGCTCAGAATAAAAACAGAAGAATGGAATTTGTTTATAAATAAAATTTTTGGCAAATTCGAAATTACCCGTTAAGCGTAAGTACCCTATAATTGATTTTATGATACTATTTTACTTATTTTTATGACTGAGTAGTGAGTAGTTATCTATTTATCTATTCGACTTTCTCTCTCTCTCATAGTCATATATATATATATATAATCGACACAGTTGTTCGCAATTTCTGAGGCAGCACCCCCATAACTGAAAGTCACGAGCCGCCACTGGATGTATTCAATCTGACGTGAGGGCAGCGAGTCTTTTGCTTATATTGAGGTTCTGAATGTAGCTGGGTTAGGCTGCTTTAAACCCTAGATCCATGTCCCAAAGCTGGATCCTGTCTGCTTTGCAAATAGCTGGTGAGGGAAGCTATATTTATGGGACCTCTTTGCGAGTGACCCGTTGCCCACGTCGGGTTAGCATCATGAAAAAGAAAAACTATGGTATTTGTCATTTACCATTACTTATTCGGACTATAGTGGATTTAATTATCCCAGAAGAGTTCCTTGTTCCATGCACGGTCTGTGTGTATCATAAAAAACCTCAGGGAACCATTCTGAGTTCATTCCCATATATATATATTAGGGTGTCCCAAACTCATAGGGGGCCAAATCCTTTTTCGGGATACAAATCCGCTCGTGTTGCGCTCTTTTGATGTTTCCCATTAGAAGTCTTCCTGTAAAATTTCAGAGAGATCGAACGAAATTTAAAGGTCCCGAACTTTGAACACTTTATTTCTCCTCTTAACTGAAAGGCAAATTAACTGAAACATTTCTCTCAAAAGTTCCATCACAAAGATGATTATACAAAATAAACATGTATTTTAATCTTAACACACAAACAACAATTTCAAAGCATCACATTTATGCATTTTAACTAAACACGTGTTTCATGAGATCCATTTTTGTTCCCTTCCGGCTCACATTCCGTCGGTGTGAGTGGACAGTTCGAAGGAGGAACTGGAGGTCTTCTTCATCACGGCACAGAGGTTTGCTTGTGTATTTCTCAATGAGGGCGATGCCTCGCTCTGCTGCATCATTGACCACCATCAGTTCTGCAGCTCGGCTCTTTGCCAGACGGTAGTTTTCGTCAGTAGGCCATGTTTCAGGGTCTTTGATGAGGAACGTGGGCTCAACTTGGAGAAACTGGAAGAGTGTGGTGGATCGACTCGTCACCCACGGACTTAAACGGCCATCCACTTGCAGTCCCTTGCCTTGGACCCGTTTGAGTCCTTTCCCAGGGCGCTTTTTCAGGTTAGCCGTCATGTTACGCTTTTCATTGTCGTCAACTCTGTCATCAAACAGTGCAAGACAGATTAAGTCCTCCGAGATATACCACAGATGACGGAGCACAGCCCGGTAAGCTGTGTTTCCAACGTCCTTGTCAGGGTAACCTAGAAGAAGATTGCACAGCCTAACGTCATTTTTGGGAGATTTGATGGCGATGGGAGCCTCGTGCCAGTGACGCACGTATACAAGGCTCACGAAGAGAGCCATACGGCGAACCCCTTGCAGTTCTTGGAGACGACGTTCGGAGAACTGGGACTGCAGTAATGCTATTTTCAGGCAGTAAATACCTTTGGCCATCCATCTGGCCTGATGGTAAGCCCCTGGAGGCCGAAGCTTGTAACGTCTTACGTCGTCTCCGAGGCACAAGAGGCTCAGTCGAAGAAGTTCTTGATAATCCTCTCGAGGATGATTACCACTTCTTAGGGCATCGCGGAGATAGTCTATTACCTCAAGTCGCATTTGTGAAAGGCAAGCATTGTCATTTATGAAGGCTTTAGCCACCTCGTCCTTGTCAAATGCATCCAACTGACAGTGGTTCATTGATGGCCAGGCCTCCTTGAATCTCCTGAAAAGTGGGATTTGAGGACTTGGTGGTGGTGTTCCTAGGCACACGACGAAGACATCCTTGAGAATCACTTCGTGAACGTGATGACGGCAAGCAAACCATAAAAGAGATCTTCCCAATGCCGCTTCCAAACGCGCACACGCACCTTGCACTATCCCTGTGTTTGATGCCGTCGTGTCAAACACCATGCCTATGATCTTGTCCTCAATTCCGACTAGGGTGAGCGCTTGATGGACTGCGCTTGCCATTTGCTGTCCTGTACCATCTATTATTTTCGGTGCTCCTAATAGCTCTTCCACACCATCCCCAGTCACCACAACAGCAATCCGATCGACTGACTTACCCTCCTGTTCGATGTCAGTGAGTATCTTTGTGTCCCAGTGGATCTGCAGTCGAGGTGGAAGCTGCTCGAGGTGGCCAATAACATTGGTCCCTATCATTGTACGGGCCTTTTGTCGGAAGCGGTGAACCGTGCTCTTTGATGGAACACTGTCAGGACCGAGAGCTAGGGATTTTTCAGTCGCAGCAAACGCTGATGTTGCCTGTCGAACAGAAAGGCCCTCGCGATCTCAAGTTGCTGCCAGGTCAAGATCACTCAGACTTTCTTTTAGTCTGTCATGTTTGGGAGCTTTCGAAGATTTAAGTCCACAAGTGACGGCTTCGTTTCCACTGTCAGCTGACGATGTGCTAGAACTGCTGTCGGTAGCCTCTTCTGTGACTCCTACAGCTAGAGCCTCCTCCGTTTGACGCCGGTGTGCCCGCTCAAGAGCTCTTTCCCTTTCCTGTCTTTTCATTGTGGCTGCATTATATTTTCTATCTTCACCTCCCATGTAACGCGTATGTCGATCTGCCCTTTGGGAAATGAGGAATTCCTTGTCTTCAAGAGGGATATCTCCCCGATCCAGAACGTCTGAGCGGGCGACATCAAAAATATCCTCCATATCAGCCAAGAATACATCCCGCTGCATATTGTAAGTCATTCCAGTCTTGTTCTTGTTTTTATGCAAATTTCGATACCTCTGAACCAAAGCTTTCAGTTTAGTCGAGGCATCAACGGAGGTTGTTGCCAGATTCGAGTTGGCTCTAGCCCAGATTTCTAATACAGCCGATATTACAGCCTTGACACTGTTGGAATCTGTCTTCTTTTGGTAGCGGTGATGGTAGAAGAAAAGGAGCAACACGTCCATATTACTTGGTAATCGAGATTTAGCCAGCTTTGCTATCGGAGACCTCTCAAGAAGCCACAACTTGATGTTTGATCTTGTCAACGCCATAATGATCAATTCTGAAAACCAAAAAAAAGTCATCAAACGTCGGGACCTCTAAATATCATCTGATCGAGTTGAAAATCACACAGCCAATGCTTTAGCCCAAACCACACCCGGGCATGACACGAGTGGTCAGGTCGTCTTAAGAAACAAAATTGGGACACCCTAATATATATATATATATATATAGTACAGGGTGGGCGGAAAGTAGCTCCCTAATTTAAATTACATATAAATTATGTATAAATTGTGATTGTATTGTTATATTGTTATGGTGTGTTCTCTAAAGTGGTACAATTGTAACGGTAATCTTTTTTTCTCTAGTGTTCTCTTTGTGTTCTCTAAAGTGGTACAATTGTAACGTTCATTTTTTTTTTCATTTCAGATTGAAGGGTAACATGGCTGAGCGTTTAACACTGCAGGAGCGTGCCCAGTTGGCGGCACGGTACGAAGTTTGGCAATCTGTCGTTCGAGTTCAAAGATGGTGGCGGGCCATTCAAGGACCACGTGCCCAAGTGGACCCGAAAACAATCAAGAACTGCCACTCGAAGCTCATGACCACGGGGTCTGTGGCAGATGTTCGAAGATGTGGTCGCCCTTCGACATCCAGGGCCCAGGAGACGGTGCAGGCAGTTCAGGAAATGTTCGCACGGAGTCCACGAAAGTCAACTCGCCAGGCAGCTCGGGAAAGTGGACTCTCCCGCTACTCAGTGCGAACTGTGCTGAAGAAGGAGCTGAACTGGCGTGCGTGGAAGCCGCATTACTGCCAATCTCTCTCGGACGAGGACTGCGACATTCGCATGGAGTTCGGGGAAATCATGCTGGCTTGGCATGAAGACTGGCCCCATCTCTTCCGCAACATCCTCTGGAGCGACGAGGCGGTGTTCCACGTCGGAGGCTTTGTCAACCGCCACAATTGCCACTACTGGGCAGGAGAGGATCCCATGGTTACCGCTGAAAAACGGCAGAATCGGTTCAGTGTAACGGTGTGGTGTGGTATGACCTCAGATCAGGTTGTGGGCCCGTTCCTTCTGCGCAACACCATGAATGCTGAGCGGTACCTTGCTATGTTGCGAAACGAGGTCTGGCCGGTTGTCAGCACATGGGAGAACATCGACGATCTGATATTTATGCAAGATGGCGCCCCTCCGCACTTCGCTCTTGTTGTCCGTGAGTGGCTGGATGCCCACTTCCCTGGGCGTTGGATGGGTCGTCGTGGTCCACATCAATGGCCAACCAGGAGCCCCGACTTGACACCGTGCGACTTCTTTCTTTGGGGGTGGGTAAAGGAAGAAGTCTACCGCACCAAACCGAGGACATTGGAAGAACTGGAGGACCGAATTCGGGAAGTCATGTCCTCCATCCCGCCGGAGTTCCTGCTAAAGTCAGTGGACGCTATTCCTGGGCGGCTCCAGAAGCTGGTGGAGAGAGTTGGAGCCCACATTGAATTTTAGAGAAAACCTACCATGTATGCCTACCTTTTCATATTATTTCTTCTGAAATAAATGGATAATATACGTATTTTTTTACCAATCCAAAATAGGGAGCTACTTTCCGCCCACCCATATATATATATATATATATACACACCTTTAAAAGGTTCCGTACAATGATTCTTCATTTCACGAAGGTCAAACTTGTAGCCCCTCCTCTCGAGTTGGCCTGGTGAAGTAGTGAGTTGGTTTCTTGTACTCCACCTCACATAGCCAGGTACACCCGGCTCATCGGGGATTGTTCTGAGCCAGGCTTCTAATCTTCTTTTGAAGATGTCCACTGCAACACCATTCGTGTTCCTAGGTCTTTGGGCAGCTGATTAAACAGTTACAGTTCAGAGTGAGATTAGGGACTAGGTTCTCCATTATTTTCCAAGTGTAAATGATGGTGTATCGCTCTCTTCTCCTTTCCAGCGAATATAGGTTTAGTTCGCGTAACCTTTCCCAGTAATTTAGTTCTTTGCACCCACTTGATCTTGGCTGTGAAGCTTCTCTGAATCTCTT